>LR738714.1:562156962-562167298 GCA_902687465.1 Secale cereale
AAACTCACCATGGCCTCCTAAACCGGCGCCCCTGATAGCTACAGGGAATCAGCCGTGTTTTTCAAAGGAGTATCACATGGGAGTTTCTCCGAAAACTCACCATGGCCTCCTAAACCGGCGCCCCTGATAGCTACAGGGAATCAGCCGTGTTTTTTCAAAGGAGTATCACATGGGAGTTTTCTACGAAAGCTCACCATGGCCTCCTAAACTGGCGCCCTTGATGCATCAAGGAATCAGCCATTGACAATCAGCGAGTTGATCACCTAAAGACAAGATCCTTCAGAGATTTTGAAACATTGGGTGGCTTGTCATCAATAAAAAACCTTGAATTTGGAGCCTGGCAGCTCGTAAAAAGCCTCGACTACATGGTTTTATTTGCCCAAAAAACCTTATTTCTATGATTTCACAAATCTTGGCCATCATGATCATTGGTTTTTTAACCAAGTCTATTGATGCGGGACTGGACAACTACAAGGTTGACCATATATCTACAAAGTTAAAAGTCTGGGTCATGAACACCAGCGTGAGTTAAACCGGCGTTCATTGTAACCCGGATCGGCCATCAGGTAAAGCCAAACAAGAGAGCCAAGAGCCTCATCAGCGCCTGCGCTTTCAATTATTTCTACCGGATTAAGGTCGACATGCACACTTAATCAGAGGTATGGTGTATATTTGTGGTCAATAGTTATTCCTTTGATATATATACATTGGAGCAGTATTAAACCGCCAGGACATCTTTTAGCCTCGTTAATGCAGGCACAGATAATATAAACGGATCAGACATTGCAAACAGAAGCTTAAATTGAGATATGCCACTTCAAATAGTGCCATAAATATTTGGAAAAAGGCAGTATTTCTACTATCCTATTACAAGGCACTTGCAGGCCCGAATGGATCAAGAGTTTTCTGGCAAAGTATTCAGCAAACTACAAGTTAAACCGGACGGTTTACGACTCCTCTTCACGCTGCGAAGGCTAAGGGTCAACTTGTTCCGAGTCTTCATCAACTTCAGGCAATGGCTGGAAACCAGGAGTGCACCAATCAATCTGGAGAGTGCACGGAAATACATTTCGTCATCGATAAGATCTGAAGGGTCAATATCTAGAGCGAAAGTGTGGTTACGAACTGGTGGGATCAGATTTTCGGTGTCGTAAACTGGCCGCTCCACCCGTGAATTTTCTAAGTCATAAGCCGGATGATACCTTGTCAAATCTGCTTCATCAGCAAGCTTACTGGCAAGAGGGCACATATCCTTAGTCAAAGCACGAAGGTGTTTAGGAGAGAAGACTGACCCATCCTCTTTATTGCTGGGATAGCTGTTCATGGCTTCAGCCGGATCAAAATCAGGGACCCATGCTTTGGCCCGGGTCAGCGCCATGAGAGAACCAGCTCGAGTAGCAGACTTTTTCACCTCAACAAGGCGTACAGGTAGGACAGATAACTTTTCCAAGGTGGCTTTGATGGTGGTCGGCGCCGGTTTGTTGTGTGACATGGCGCTGATAGCCCTTTGAGCGCCGGAGTAGAGCTGCTCCACCAGGGTATAAGCTGCCTTGAGCTTCTTCCGGACATCATCTCCAAGATGAGTTATGCGCCTCCCTATAAACATTTCGCGAGTTAAACCGGAGTGGAACAAAAGATTACAAGGATGAAAAGCATGCAAGGACAGGGACTTACCGAAGATAGCAGAAGTCATGTGCTCTATTTGCTGCTTCAACCTGGATAGCTCTTGCATAACCGGATTAAGAGCATCTTCGGCGTCCTTTGCTCTTTTTTCAAGAGCGTTCCTCTGCACCTCCCATGTGGACCGCTCCGCTTCAAAATCTTTCTTCAATTTTTCCATATTAGTCAAAGCAAGGACAAGTTCGTGTCGGCGTATTTGGATCGACACCTATGGGATCACAAGAATCCCTACTACGGTTGTGGGGCGCGGGGATGAGGGAAGAGCGGATCTAACGGTCAGGACACGGTTCCTTTACCCAAGTTTGGGCCGCAAAGATGCGTAAAACCCTACTCCTGCTTTGGTGGATTATATGCTAGTGTTCTTTAGCTAGTGAGGAGCTCCAAGAGAGTCGTGAGGAGTTCTAAAAAGCCGAATCCTTCTCCTGGTCGCCTTGGGCCTCCTTTTATAGGAAAAAGGGGTTGCCACAGTGACACACATGAGGTGGAAAGGGTACAGTGATGTGAGGTTATCCCTCGCATTACAGGACAAGGCGCATTTAATGTGCCCAGCTTAGGTGTCCTTGCTTTATCGGGGATGAGGGGAGACGTCCGTCTTGTCCGTCGCTGCTCCTCCTTGTGTTCACACGCGCCCTGGCCAGCGGTGCCTGAGGCGCCATGTAGGCAGGCAGGCAGCTGAGGTGGCGCAACAGCGGGTCTCCACGAAGATCTGCATGTTGCCACGCGGGAGCCTGCCCAGCTGGTTGGGTTGGCAGCTGCAAGGGGCGGTGGAAACTCAGTTGGCGCGGGCCTGATGGTGGCCCTGCGGGTGCCCTCGGCAAGGGCCTTATCGGGGCCCCCGGCGAGGGTCTTGCCGCGGCGCCTGCCGTCATCCCCGGCAAGGTGCTTGCCGGAGGCCTTGTGGTCCTCCTTGGCTGGGATCCCGCCAAGGGTCGTCGTCCTCTTAGCGTGTGTATTTGTCCTTGAATGTCTTCACAAAGATCTGCATGCCACCACGGGGATATCTCCCGAATCCTTGCCCCATGGGGGCAGTGGACTCAAGGGAGATCCGCTCCGTAGGCGTGGGGCGAGCCGCCGCGGCAAGGGTCTTGCCGGGGGAAGCTGCTTTTGAAGGAAATATGCCCTAGAGGCAATAATAAAGATGTTATTTGTATTTCCTTATATCATGATAAATGTCTTTTATTCATGCTAGAATTGTATTAACCGGAAACTTAGTACATGTGTGGATACATAGACAAAAACAGTATGTCCCTAGTATGCCTCTACTAGACTAGCTCATTGATCAAAGATGGTTATGTTTCCTAGCCATAGACATGAGTTGTCATTTGATCAACGGGATCACATCATTAGGAGAATGATGTGATGGACAAGACCCATCCGTTAGCATAGCACAATGATCGTTTAGTTTTCTGCTATTGCTTTCTTCATGACTTATACATGTTCCTATGACTATGAGATTATGCAACTCCCGAATACCGTAGGAACACCTTGTGTGCTATCAAACGTCACAACGTAACTGGGTGATCATAAAGATGCTCTACAGGTGTCTCCGAAAGTATTCGTGGTGTTGGCATAGATCAAGATTAGGATTTGTCACTCCGAATGTCGGAGAGGTATCTCTGGGCCCTCTCGGTAACACACATCATAATAAGCCTTGCAAGCAAAAGACTAATGAGTTAGTCACGAGATGATGTGTTACGGAACGAGTAAAGAGACTTGCCGGTAACGAGATTGAACTAGGTATAGAGATACCGACGATCGAATCTCGGGCAAGTAACATACCGTATGACAAAAGGAACAACGTATGTTGTTATGCGGTTCTGACCGATAAAAGATCTTCGTAGAATATGTAGGAGCCAATATGAACATCCAGGTTCCGCTATTGGTTATTGACCAGAGATGAGTCTCGGTCATGTCTACATAGTTCTCGAACCCGTAGGGTCCGCACGCTTAACGTTTGATGACGATCGGTATTATGAGTTTATGAGTATTGATGTACCGAAGGTAGTTCGGAGTCCCGGATGAGATCACGGACATGACGAGGAGTCTCGGAATGTCCGAGACATGAAGATTGATATATTGGACGGCTATATTCGGACACCGGAAGTATACCGGAAAAGTTTCGGATTTATCGGGAATGTCGGAAGGGGTTACCGGAACACCCTACGAGAGGGGATGGTCCATAGTGGGCCAAAAGGGAAAGAGAGAGGCAGCCCATAGGGCTGGCCGGCGCCCCCACCTAGGGTTCCTAGTTGGACTAGGATTGGGGGGGGCGCCACCTCTCCTATTCCTTTCCCCCTTCTTCCTTTTGGTGAATCCTACTAGGAATAGGATTGCAATCCTATTCCTAGTAGGACTCCTTCCCTAGCCGCACCAGGAAGGGCCGGCCGGCCTCCCTCCCCTGCTCCTTTATATACGGGGGCAGGGGGGCACCCAAAGACACACAAGTTGAATTGCTTTAGCCGTGTGCGGTGCCCCCCTCCACAGAATCACACCTCGGTCATACCGTCGCGGAGCTTAGGCGAAGCCCTGCGCCGGTGAACACATCATATCCGTCACCACGCCGTCGTGCTGACGAAACTCTCCCGTGAAGCTCAACTGGATCAAGAGCTCGTGGGACGTCATCAAGCTGAACGTGTGCTGAACGCGGAGGTGCCGTACGTTCGGTGCTTGATTGGTTGGATCGCGAAGAAGTTCGACAACATCAACCGCGTCACTTGACGCTTCCGCTCCTGGTCTACGAGGGTACGTAGACACAGTCTTCCCTCTCGTTGCTATACATCTGGTAGATAGATCTTGCGTGATCGTAGGAAAATTTTAAAATACTACGTTCCCTAACAGTGGCATCATGAGCCAGGTCTATGCGTAGATGATATGCACGAGTAGAACACAATGAGTTGTGGGCGATACTAGTCATACTGCTTACCAGCATGCCATACTTTGCTTCGGCGGTATTGTGAGATGAAGCCGCCCGGACCGACATTACGCGTACGCTTACGCGAGACTGGTTTCACCGTTACGAGCACTCGTTGCTTAAAGGTGACTGGCGGGTGTCTGTCTCTCTCACTTTAGCTGAATCAAGTGTGGCTACGTCCGGTCCTTGTGAAGGTTAAAACAGCACATACTTGACGAAACATCGTTGTGGTTTTGTATGCGTAGGTAAGAACGGTTCTTGCTAAGCCCGTAGCAGCCACGTAAAACTTGCAACAAACAAAGTAGAGGACGTCTAACTTGTTTTTGCAGGGCATGTTGTGATGTGATATGGTCAAGACATGATGAGTTATGCGGTTTTGTATGAGATGATCATGTTTTGTAAAGTTATCGGCAACTGGCAGGAGCCATATGGTTGTTGCTTTATTGTATGAAATGCAATCGCCATGTAATTGCTTTACTTTATCACTAAGCGGTAGCGATACTCATAGAAGCAATAGTTGGCGAGACGACAACGATGCTACGATGAAGATCAAGGTGTCAAGCCGGTGACGAAGGTGATCATGACGGTGCTTTGAAGATGGAGATCAAAAGCACAAGATGATGATGGCCATATCATGTCACATATTTTGATTGCATGTGATGTTTATCTTATTATGCTTCTTATTTTGCTTAGATCGACGGTAGCATTATAAGATGACCCCTTACTAAATTTCAAGGTATAAGTGTTCTCCCTGAGTATGCACCGTTGCGAAAGTTCGTCGTGCCGAGACACCACGTGATGATCGGGTGTGATAAGCTCTACGTTCAAATACAACGAGTGTAAGCCAGTTTTACACACGCAGAATACTCGGGTTAAACTTGACGAGCCTAGCATATGCAGATATGGCCTCGGAACACTGGAGACCGAAAGGTCGAGCGTGAATCATATAGTAGATATGATCAACATAAGATGTTCACCATTGAAACTACTCCATCTCACGTGATGATCGGACATGGTTTAGTTGATTTGGATCACGTGATCATTTAGATGACCAGAGGGATGTCTATCTAAGTGGGAGTTCTTTAAATTAATATGATTAAATTGAACTTTAATTTATCATGAACTTAGTCCTGATAGTTTTGCATATTTATGTCGTTGTAGATCAATGGCCCGTGCTACCGTTCCTTTGAATTTTAATGCATTCCTAGAGAAAGCTAAGTTGAAAGATGATGGTAGCAATTACACGGACTGGGTCCATAACCTGAGGATTATCCTCATTGCTGCACAGAAGAATTATGTCCTTGAAGCACCGCTAGGTGACAAGCCCCCTCCCGCTAATGTAGACGCTTTGCACGTCTGGCAGTCGCGGTCTGATGACTACACGATAGTTCAGTGTGCCATGCTTTACGGCTTAGAACCGGGACTTCAACGACGTTTTGAACGTCATGGACCATATGAGATGTTCCAGGAGTTGAAGTTAATATTTCAAGCAAATGCCCGGATGAGAAATATAAGATTTCCAATAAATTCTACAGCTGCAAGATGGAGGATAATAGTTCTATCAGTGAACACTTGCTCACAATGTATGGGCACTACAATCATATGACTCAACTTGGTTGCCAAGTTGATGAGAATAGTGTCATTGATAGAATTCTTCAATCACTGCCACCAAGCTATAATGGCTTCTGTTGGGGAACGTTGCATGGGAAACAAAAAATTTTCCTACGCACACCAAGATCAATCTAGGAGATGCATCTACGAGGGGAGAGTTGGATCCACATACCCTTGTAGATCGCTAAGCGGAAGCGTTCAAGAACGCGGTTGATGGAGTCGTACTCGCCGCGATTCAGATCGCCGAAGATCCTAGCACCGAAGCAACGGTGCCTCCGCGTCCTTCACACGTGCAGCCCGGTGACGTCTCCCACGCCTTGATCCAGCAAGGAGAGAGGGAGAGGTTGGGAAGACTCCAACCAACAGCAGCACGACGGCGTGGTGGTGGTGGAGGAGCGCGGGACTCCAGCAGGGCTTCGCCAAGCGCTGCGAGAGACGAGGAGGGAGAGGGGTAGGGCTGCGCCAAGAGGGAGACTTTCTCGTGTGTCTAGCAGCCCTAAAACCTCACATATATATAGGGGGAAGGGAGGGCTGCACCCCCCTTTAGGGTTTCCCACCCCTAGGGTGCGGCCAGCCCTAGATCCCATCTAGGGGGGCGGCCAAGGGGGAGAGAGGGGGAGGCGCACCACTATTGGGCCCTAGGGCCCAACTGCCCTAGGGTTTGCCCCCTTCCCCTCTTGGAGGCGCCCTGGGACTTGGTGGGGGGGCGCACCAGCCCCCTTGGGGCTGGTCCCCTCCCACACTTAGCCCACGTAGCCTTCTGGGGCTGGTGGCCCCACCTGGTGGACCCCCGGGACCCTCCCGGTGGTCCCGGTACATTACCGATATCGCCCGAAACTTTTCCGGTGACCAAAACAGGACTTCCCATATATGAATCTTTACCTCCGGACCATTCCGGAACTCCTCGTGACGTCCGGGATCTCATCCGGGACTCCGAACAACATTTGGTAACCGCGTACATACTTTCCCTATAACCCTAGCGTCATCGAACCTTAAGTGTGTAGACCCTATGGGCTCGGGAACCATGTAGACATGACCGAGACAACTCTCCGGCCAATAACCAACAGCGGGATCTGGATACCCATGTTGGCTCCCACATGTTCCACGATGATCTCATCGGATGAACCACGACGTCAAGGATTCAATCAATCCCGTATACGATTCCCTTTGTCTATCGGTACAGCACTTGCCCGAGATTCGATCGTCGGTATACCGATACCTTGCTCAATCTCGTTACCGGCAAGTCTCTTTACTCGTTCCGTAACACATCATCCCGTGATCAACTCCTTGATCACATATTGTGCACATTATGATGATGTCCTACCGAGTGGGCCCAGAGATACCTCTCCGTCATACGGAGTGACAAATCCCAGTCTCGATTCGTGCCAACCCAACAGACACTTTCGGAGATACCTGTTGTGCACCTTTATAGCCACCCAGTTACGTTGTGACGTTTGGTATACCCAAAGCATTCCTACGGTATCTGGGAGTTGCACAATCTCATGGTCTAAGGAAAAGATACTTGACATATAGAAAAGCTTTAGCATACGAACTACACGATCTGTGCTAGGCTTAGGATTGGGTCTTGTCCATCACATCATTCTCCTAATGATGTGATCCCGTTATCAACGACATCCAATGTCCATGGTTAGGAAACCGTAACCATCCATTGATCAACGAGCTAGTCGTCTAGAGGCTCACTAGGGACATGGTGTTTGTCTATGTATCCATACATGTATCTGAGTTTCCTATCAATACAATTCTAGCATGGATAATAAACGATTATCGTGAACAAGGAAATATAATAATAACCAATTTATTATTGCCTCTAGGGCATATTTCCAACAGTCTCCCACTTGCACTAGAGTCAATAATCTAGTTCACATCGCCATGTGATTAACACTCACAGGTCACATCGCCATGTGACCAACATCCAAAGAGTTCACTAGAGTCAGTAATCTAGTTCACATCAATATGTGATTAACACTCAATGAGTTATGTGTTTGATCATGTTATGCTTGTGAGAGAGGTTGTAGTCAACGGGTGTTCAACATTCAGATCCCTATGTACTTCGCAAAACTTTATGTCATATCGTAGATGCTGCTACCACGTTCCACTTGGAGCTATTCCAAACTGTTGCTCCATTATACGTATCCGGTATCTCCACTTAGAGTTATCCGGATAGGTGTTAAGCTTGCATCGACGTAACTCTTTACGTCGAACTCTTTATCACCTCCATAACCGAGAAACATTTCCTTATTCCTCTAAGGATAATTTTGACCACTATCTAGTAATCCACTCCTGGATCACCTTTGTACCCTCTTGCCAGACATGTGGCAAGGCACACATCAGGTGCGGTACTTAGCATGGCATATCGTATAGAGCCTATGACAAAACCATAGGGGACGACCTTCATCCTTCCTCTTTCTTCTGCCGTGGTCAAGCTTTGAGTCTTACTCAACTTCACACCTTACAACTCAGGTAAGAACTCCTTCTTTGACTGATCTATTTTGAACTTCTTCAAAATCATGCCAAGGTGTGTGATCTTTTGAAAGTATCATCAGGCGTCTTGATCTATCTGTATAGATCTTGATGCCCAATATGTAAGCAGCTTTATCCAGGTCTTCCTTTGAAAAACTCATTTCAAACAACCCTTTATGCTTTCCAGAAATTCTACATCATTTCGGATCAACAATATGTCATTCACATATACTTATCAGAAATGTTGTAGTGCTCCCACTCACTTTATTGCAAATACAAGTTTCCACCAAACTTTGTATACCCAAAAACTTTGATCACTCCATCAAAGTGTATATTCCGACTCCGAGATGCTTGCTCTAGTCCATGGAAGGATCGTTGGAGCTAGCATATCTTTTAGCATCATTAGGATCGACAAAACCTTTCTGATTGTATCACATACAACCTTTCCTTACGAAAACTGGTAAGGAAACTTGTTTTGTCATCCATCTGCCAGATTTCATAAATGCAGCTAATGCTAACATGATTCCGACGGACTTAAGCATCGCTACGGGTGAGAAAATCTCATCGTAGTCAACTCCTTGAACTTGTGGAAAACTCTTCGCCACAAGTCGAGCTTCATAGACGGTGACATTACCGTCCACATCCGTCTTAGTCTTAAAGATCCATTTGTCTCAATGGCTTGTCGATCACAGGGCAAGTCCACCAAAGTCCATACTTTGTTTTGATACATGGATCCTATCTCGGATTTATCGGCTTCTAACCATTTGTCGGAATATGGGCCCACCATCGCTTCTCCATAGTTCGTAGGTTCATCGTTGTCCAACAACATGACCTCTAAGACAGGATCACCGTACCACTCAGGAGTAGTACATATCCTTGTCAACCTACGAGGTTCGATAGCAACTTGATCTGGAGCTTCATGATCACTATCATTAGTTTCCTCTTCAACTGTTGTAGATTCCACAGAAACATCTTTCTGTGTTGCACTACTCTCCGGTTGAAGTGAGGGTTCGACAACCTCATCAAGTTCTATCTTCCTCCCACTCAATTCTTTCGAGAGAAACTCCTTCTCGAGAAAGGACCCATTCTTAGCGACAAACATTTTTGTCCTTGGATCTGAGATAGAAGGTATACCCAACCGTTACCAGTGGGTATTCCATGAAGATGTATTTGTCCGCTTTGGGTTCGAGCTTTTCCTGGCTGAAGCCATAAGCATCGCAGCCCCAAACATTTAAGAAAACGACAACTTTGGTTTCTTGCCAAACCACACGACGTCGTCTCAACGGACTTAGATGGTGCCCTATATAAAGTGAATGCAGCTGTCTCTAATGCATAACCTCAAAATAATAGTGGTAGATCGGTAAGACACACCATAGATCGCACCATATCTCATAAGGTTCGATTATGATGTCCGGACACACCATTACGCTGTGGTGTTCCAGGGGACTTCAACTGCGAAACAATTCCACAATGTCTTAAGTGATTGCCAAACTCATAATTAAGATAATATCCCCTTGATCAGATCGTAGGAACATGATCTTCTTGTTATGATGATTCTTAATCTTCACTCTGAAATTTTTGAACCTTTCAAACGTTTCAGACTTTTGCTTCATTAAGTAAATATACCATATCTACTCAAATCGTCAGTGAAGA
>LR738714.1:562169918-562184157 GCA_902687465.1 Secale cereale
GTCATATTGGTGTAAAACGCATGAAGAAACTCCATAATGATGGACTTTTGGAATCACTTGATTATGAATCACTTGGTGCTTGCGAACCATGCCTCATGGGCAAGATGACTAAAACTCCGTTCTCCGGAACTATGGAGCGAGCAACAGATTTGTTGGAAATCATACATACTGATGTATGTGGACCAATGAGTGTTGATGCTCGCGGCGGGTATCGTTATTTTCTGACCTTCACTGATGATTTGAGCAGATATGGGTATATCTACTTGATGAAGCACAAGTCTGAAACATTTGAAAAGTTCAAAGAATTTCAGAGTGAAGTAGAAAATCATCGTAACAAGAAAATAAAATTTCTGCGATCTGATCGTGGAGGAGAATATTTGAGTTACGAGTTTGGTCTTCATTTGAAACAATGTGGAATAGTTTCACAACTCACGCCACCTGGAACACCACAGCGTAATGGTGTGTCCGAACGTCGTAACCGTACTTTATTAGATATGGTGCGATCTATGATGTCTCTTACCGATTTACCACTATCGTTTTGGGGTTATGCTTTAGAGACAGCTGCATTCACGTTAAATAGGGCACCATCTAATCCGTTGATACGACGCCTTATGAACTATGGTTTGGCAAGAAACCAAAGTTGTCGTTTCTTAAAGTTTGGGGTTGCGATGCTTATGTGAAAACACTTCAACCTGATAAGCTCGAACCCAAGTCGGAAAAATGTGTCTTCATAGGATACCCAAAAGAGACTGTTGGGTACACCTTCTATCACAGATCCGAAGGCAAAATATTCATTGCTAAGAACGGATCCTTTCTAGAAAAGGAGTTTCTCTCGAAAGAAGTGAGTGGGAGGAAAGTAGAACTTGATGAGGTAATTGTACCTTCTCCCAGATTGGAAAGTAGTACATCACAGGAAATTGTTCCAGTGATTCCTACACCAATTAGTGAGGAAGTTAATGATAATGATCATGAAACTTCAGATCAAGTTTCTGCTGAACATCGTAGATCAACTAGAGTACGTTCCGCACCAGAGTGGTACGGCAACCCAGTTCTGGAAATCATGTTACTAGACCATGATGAACCTACAAACTATGAGGAAACGATGATGAGCCCAGATTCCGCAAAATGGCTTGAAGCCATGAAATCTGAGATGGGATCCATGTATGAGAACAAAGTGTGGACTTTGGTTGACTTGCCCGATGATCGGCAAGCCATCGAAAATAAATGGATCTTCAAGAGGAAGACCGACGCAGACGGTAATATTACTGTTTACAAAGCTCGACTTGTTGCGAAAGGTTTTCGACAAGTTCAAGGAGTTGACTACGATGAGACTTTCTCACCTGTAGCGATGCTTAAGTCTGTCCGAATCATGTTAGCAATTGCCGCATTTTATGATTATGAAATCTGGCAAATGGATGTCAAAACTGCATTCCTAAATGGATATCTCAAAGAAGAGTTGTATATGATGCAACCAGAAGGTTTTGGCGATCCAAAAGGTGCTAACAAAGTATGCAAACTCCAGCGATCCATCTATGGACTAGTACAAGCATCTCGGAGTTGGAATATACGCTTTGATGAGGTGATCAAAGCATATGGTTTTATACAGACTTTTGGAGAAGCCTGTATTTACAAGAAAGTGAGTGGGAGCTCTGTAGCATTTCTAATATTATATGTAGATGACATATTGTTGATTGGAAATGATATAGAATTTCTGGATAGCATAAAAGGATACTTGAATAAGAGTTTTTCAATGAAAGACCTCGGTGAAGCTGCTTATATATTAGGTATCAAGATCTATAGAGATAGATCAAGACGCTTAATTGGACTTTCACAAAGCACATACCTTGATAAGATTTTGAAGAAGTTCAAAATGGATCAGTCAAAGAAAGGGTTCTTGCCTGTTTTACAAGGTATGAAGTTGAGTAAGACTCAATGCCCGACCACTGCAGAAGATAGAGAGAAAATGAAAGTCATTCCCTATGCCTCAGCCATAGGATCTATCATGTATGCAATGCTGTGTACCAGACCTGATGTGTGCCTTGCTATAAGTCTAGCAGGGAGGTACCAAAGTAATCCAGGAGTGGATCACTGGACAGCGGTCAAAAACATCCTAAATTATCTGAAAAGAACAAAGGATATGTTTCTCGTATATGGAGGTGACAAAGAGCTCGTCGTAAACGGTTACGTCGATTCTAGCTTTGACACTGATCCGGATGACTCAAAGTCACAAACCGGATATGTATTTTTATTGAACGGTGGAGCTGTCAGTTGGTGCAGTTCCAAGCAGAGCGTCGTGGCGGGATCTACGTGTGAAGCGGAATACATAGCTGCTTCAGAAGCAGCAAATGAAGGAGTCTGGATGAAGGAGTTCATATCCGATCTAGGTGTAATACCTAGTGCATCGGGTCCAATGAAAATCTTTTGTGACAACACTGGAGCCATAGCCTTGGCGAAGGAATCCAGGTTTCACAAGAGAACAAAGCACATCAAAAGACGCTTCAATTCCATCCGCGATCTAGTCAAGGAGGGAGACATAGAGATTTGCAAAATACATACGGATCTGAATGTTGCAGACCCGTTGACTAAGCCTCTTCCACGGGCAAAACATGAACAGCACCAAGACTCCATGGGTGTGAGGATCATCACTTTGTAATCTAGATTATTGACTCTAGTTCAAGTGGGAGACTGAAGGAAATATGCCCTAGAGGCAATAATAAAGATGTTATTTGTATTTCCTTATATCATGATAAATGTCTTTTATTCATGCTAGAATTGTATTAACCGGAAACTTAGTACATGTGTGGATACATAGACAAAAACAGTATGTCCCTAGTATGCCTCTACTAGACTAGCTCATTGATCAAAGATGGTTATGTTTCCTAGCCATAGACATGAGTCGTCATTTGATCAACGGGATCACATCATTAGGAGAATGATGTGATGGACAAGACCCATCCGTTAGCATAGCACAATGATCGTTTAGTTTTCTGCTATTGCTTTCTTCATGACTTATACATGTTCCTATGACTATGAGATTATGCAACTCCCGAATACCGTAGGAACACCTTGTGTGCTATCAAACGTCACAACGTAACTGGGTGATCATAAAGATGCTCTACAGGTGTCTCCGAAAGTATTCGTGGTGTTGGCATAGATCAAGATTAGGATTTGTCACTCCGAGTGTCGGAGAGGTATCTCTGGGCCCTCTCGATAACACACATCACAATAAGCCTTGCAAGCAAAAGACTAATGAGTTAGTCACGAGATGATGTGTTACGGAACGAGTAAAGAGACTTGCCGGTAACGAGATTGAACTAGGTATAGAGATACCGACGATCGAATCTCGGGCAAGTAACATACCGTATGACAAAAGGAACAACGTATGTTGTTATGCGGTTCTGACCGATAAAAGATCTTCGTAGAATATGTAGGAGCCAATATGAACATCCAAGTTCCGCTATTGGTTATTGACCAGAGATGAGTCTCGGTCATGTCTACATAGTTCTCGAACCCGTAGGGTCCGCACGCTTAACGTTTGATGACGATCGGTATTATGAGTTTATGAGTATTGATGTACCGAAGGTAGTTCGGAGTCCCGGATGAGATCACGGACATGACGAGGAGTCTCGGAATGTCCGAGACATGAAGATTGATATATTGGACGGCTATATTCGGACACCGGAAGTATACTGGAAAAGTTTCGGATTTATCGGGAATGCCGAAAGGGGTTACCGGAACCCCCTACGAGAGGGGATGGTCCATAGTGGGCCAAAAGGGAAAGAGAGAGGCAGCCCATAGGGCTGGCCGGCGCCCCCACCTAGGGTTCCTAGTTGGACTAGGATTGGGGGGGCGCCACCTCTCCTATTCCTTTCCCCCTTCTTCCTTTTGGTGAATCCTACTAGGAATAGGATTGCAATCCTATTCCTAGTAGGACTCCTTCCCTAGCCGCACCAGGAAGGGCCGGCCGGCCTCCCTCCCCTGCTCCTTTATATACGGGGGCAGGGGGGCACCCAAAGACACACAAGTTGAATTGTTTTAGCCGTGTGCGGTGCCCCCCTCCACAGAATCACACCTCGGTCATACCGTCGCGGAGCTTAGGCGAAGCCCTGCGCCGGTGAACACATCATATCCGTCACCACGCCGTCGTGCTGACGAAACTCTCCCGTGAAGCTCAACTGGATCAAGAGCTCGTGGGACGTCATCAAGCTGAACGTGTGTTGAACGCGGAGGTGCCGTACGTTCGGTGCTTGATCGGTTGGATCGCGAAGAAGTTCGACAACATTAACCGCGTCACTTGACGCTTCCGCTCCCGGTCTATGAGGGTACGTAGACACACTCTTCCCTCTCGTTGCTATACATCTGGTAGATAGATCTTGCGTGATCGTAGGAAAATTTTAAAATACTACGTTCCCCAACAGCTTTGTCCCTTTGTTCTTTGTGGTCTTGTTCTTGGCGTTGCTCCAGTCTCCATTGAGCTTCAGTCTTGCCCCGGCTCGCCTTCCTCGCCATGCTTAGTGTGGTGGCGCCGTGGCTCAGACTGCCCGTGCACAGTCATAGGGGTACAAAAGGTGTACCCCTCTTTTTGTACACCGACAGGAGCCCCCAGGCCTGGGCCACACATAAGCGCGACACGTTGTTGGGCCAGGCCCAGAACGGTGCGCGGGCAGGCGGGGTGGTTTTCACCATGGTAAAATTTCCGCGCACTGTGCCTCCCACGACCCGCGCACGCGGCGCGGGGTGGAGGGGTGTGCGTGACGTGGGCGGCATGCGTGGGGCGGTTTCCGCACGCATGCGTCACGTCGCAGTTAATGCGAAAGGAGGCGGCCCGCGCCTTCCCCATAAACGGGGGGAGGTGTGGGGGCGTGGCCCGCTGACTGGATGGGGCCGAGGCGCGGTCTGCTAGGCGTCCACCCCCACGATCACGGGGTGGGGAGGGGTCGCCTCACCCGTCCCTTCGGTCCTGCGCGTTCGCCACGTGCCTCCCATGCATTCGAGGTGGCGAGCGGTAGAGTCGGGAAACCGAGCCATCGCTGGTTGGGGCGGCAGGTCGGTACCAGCCCCTCTCGCCTTTTGCGTCTTGATTGGCCGAGCGGGGCGGTCGAGCTCCAGCCCCGCCCCTTTATAAAGGGCGGAGGGAGGGGATGGCATTCCGCATTCCTCCATCTTCTTTCTTCTTTAGTTTCTGCTCCTCTCTTCCGTCCGCCATGAAGAAGGAAAACCCCGGCTCCTCAACGGTGGCGGCGAGGGTCGCTGCTCGACAACGCGTCCCCCCTTCTCCTACACCTGCGGTGGCCGAACCGGCCACGAGGGGAAGAAGGAGGGGGCGGGGACGTGGGTGAGGCCGAGGTGCTCGGGGAAGAGGAGGACGGGGCGGCCCGCCGGCCTCACCCCCGCCAGCAGCTCCTCCTCTAGTGTAAGGTCATGTTGGAGATGACCCCTGTGAATTCTTCATTAGGATGCGGGGGTCACCGCGCCGTCGCCTTCGTCTCCTGACTCCGTTTGCACGGAAGATGGAGGCGAACCCGCCGGAATCGCTGCGGCTGCACATGAGGGGTTGTGGGATCAGTGGCACGCGGGCCCGCGTGGACTTCCCTGCCCCTCATGTGATGTATCTTCGCCAAGGATAGAAGAGGTTTGCTCGCATCCACAGCCTGACGGACGGGCTCACCCTCCACTTTAAGTTGATGGGGGATGGCCACCTCTCCGTCAAGGTCTTCGGGCACCTCGGAACTCGCGCGAGGTGCTGCATGGAGAGCTCCTCCGATGATGAAGACTCCTCATCGAACGAGGGTGACGAGGAGGACAGCGACAGCGATGACGAGGGCGGGGGACGGCACGATGATGGGTACGACTAGGTGTCGGGCGCCGCTCCTGGTGGCACCGGCGACCCCATCATCCGTGTCGCCGGCTCCTTGAACTTCTCGGGGTCGTCTCCTTGGCGGCTGGCGTAGGGAGGCTACGGAAGAGGAAGAGGAAGAAGGCGGGCGGCAAGGTCGTCATGTCGGAGTATGCGGGCACCGACGCCTTTGTCTCCTACTGACGTCCTGCCGCCTCGTCTTCGAGCTCAGCCTCCGGCGCCGTCATCACCGTCCAGCCCCGGGGAGGCCGCCGAGATGCCTTCTCGGTGTCTTCTGCCACCCGTAGCTCGCCTAGGCGGCCCTTTTGCCCTTCTCGCCTCCTTGACCTACCTCCTGAGGAGAGGGACAAGAAAGGCATTACGGGCATCTTATCTCTTTTTAGTCTGTAAGCCTTCGAGCATCTGTTAGGTTTAAAACTTGTAATCCCCATATTCATGTTTTTCATTCCCTATGGACTGTACCTGAATGGAATGTTTTTAATGAAAAAGGAATGTTTGCCGGGTCATTTGTTCGTAGGTAAAAACCCACAACAGGGAATAAATCCCTGATATCCTTAAGATATACATTTTCTCGCCCGGCAACAGGCCCTGCCGTTTCCCTACTTCGCTTGACCTTCCTCACGCCCTTGGCAGAGGCAGGGACGAAGCGGGCTCAGGCTCCTCGTTTTATCCCTTTGCCGCCGCGACTACGACCAAACCTAGTCCCAAGAACGAGTCTTAGGGCCCAGAGTTATGGGAGCATAGTAGCTTAAGGAAAAGAACGAGGTTTCACATACCCCAGTCCATAACGGAATGGATGATAAGGGAAAAAGGACTTATCTGAAGCTGCAGCCCCCGGCAACCCTGGTCTGCCGTGGGCGTATTCTTGCCCTTGCAGCCCCCGGCAACACTGGCTTGCCGGGGCCTAGGCACCGGCCCGTTCTTCTTTCCTTCCTCCAAGTGGATTTGGCAAGGATGCCTGTGCGTCATGTAAACCAAGGAAGACAGAGGAAAGACAAAGACTCGACCTCTAAGCTAGGGGTTAGCCGTTGCTAAGCACTATCAACCCTAACCAAGGACGAGACTCGACTCAGCATGCATGCTAAAACTTAGGGCGCCAGCGCTTCATTTATTTATTCTCAGGGTCTGCGCCTGGCTTTGCACAAAGCGTTACATGCCTTGCCGGCAAAGCTTGTACAAAAGGGTGGCTTGGCGGGGGGCCCGACAAGCCGCGCCTTATGGGTAAAACTTGCGAAGATGCTCGATGTTCCAGGAATTACTCACCAGAATGGCATCCTCGGTCTCCAGGCGGACAGCGCCAGGCCTGGTGACTCGTATTACCCGATAAGGGCCTTCCCACTTTGGCGTCAA
This sequence comes from Secale cereale, assembly GCA_902687465.1. Classification (NCBI taxonomy): domain Eukaryota; kingdom Viridiplantae; phylum Streptophyta; class Magnoliopsida; order Poales; family Poaceae; genus Secale; species Secale cereale. The sequence goes on from LR738714.1 coordinate 562,177,126, forward strand.
CTTATCCGTATTCCTGGACGATTGAACGCGCCGAAGAACAAGGTCGCCTTCCTCAAAGCTTCGGGCATGAACCTTGCGGCTATGGTAGCGGCACAAGGCTTGCTGGTAGCGCGCTGCTCTCACAGCCACCCGAAGACGATCTTCCTCAAGGAGCGTTGCGTCGTCTTGCCGCAATTTCTCTTGCTCAAGCTCGTCATAAGAGAGCACTCGAGGTGACCCGTATATGAGTTCCGTGGGGAGAACTGCTTCTGCCCCGTATATCAGGGCAAAGGGCGTCTGGCCAGTGGCTCGATTTGGCGTCGTTCTAATCGACCAAAGAACCGCCGGCAATTCATCAATCCAGTGCCTCCCGCTCTTGTGCAGCCTGTCAAAGGTCATTGTCCTTAATACTCGCAGCACTTCAGCATTTGCCCTCTCAGCTTGACCATTGCTTCGGGGGTGAGCAATGGAAGCAAAACAGACCCTGCTGCCGAGGTCTTGGGTATATTGCATGAAGGTGCGGCTTGTAAACTGCGTGCCGTTGTCAATGATGATCCTGTTGGGTACACCAAAACAGCACACTAGTCCCTTGAAGAACTTGATGGCTGACTGAGCTGTGACCTTCCTCACTGCCTCCACTTCTGGCCACTTTGTGAACTTGTCGATCGCAACGTACAAGTACTCAAAGCCCCCGACGGCGCGGGGGAAGGGGCCCAGTATGTCGAGCCCCCATGCCGAGAAGGGCCAGGAGAGAGGAATGGTTTGAAGGGCTTGAGCTGGTTGATGAAGTTTCTTCGAATGGAATTGGCACGCTTTACACCTGGTGACCAGCGCCGCCGCATCCTGGAGGGCAGTGGACCAGAAGAAGCCTTGCCGGAATGCCTTGCCGGCAAGAGCTCTCGACCCTATGTGGGATCCACATATGCCTCCATGTATCTCTGCCAACAGCTCCAGTCCTTCCTCTCGGGGGATGCACTTCAATTTCACACCATTTGGTCTCCTTCTGTACAGGACGTCATCGACGAACTGGTACATGGCAGACCGGCGGGCTACTTTCTCCGCTTCTTCCTGCTCCTCAGGAAGTTCCCCAGTCTGAAGGAATCAGACGGTATGCTGCGCCCACGCTGGAGCCTGGGGCTCAACGGCGAGGACTAAAGGCATGTCCTCCGCCAAGGGAGTGGCTATCTCGACGGCAAAAGCTTGACGCTCCGCCGGAGTCAGCCCTCCGGTGGAGGGCTTAGTGTCCCCGGCAACATCCTTGCCGGCGGCTCTGGGGAGCTCGGCGGGAGAGTACTTGTCGGGCCCTGACTTCCTCCTCTTGTTCTGCTCTGTTGATGGATCAATGGATGTCTAAGAAAGCTGAAGCACAAAGGTACCTGGTTCCACACGTAGCTTGAGGGCAGCACGTTTTGACAGGTAATCGGCGATGTCGTTCTCCGCTCGGGGAACATGCTCCGCCTGTATACCGTCAAAGCGCTCTTCCAACTTTCTCACTTCATCGACGTAGGCCTTCATCAACGGGCTCTGGTAATCCTTGTTGACTTGTTTGACGACAAGCTGTGAGTCGCCCCTGACAATGAGCTTCTTTATTCCGAGGTCCGCCGCGATCCTAAGACCGGCAAGCAGCCCCTCGTACTTGGCAGTGTTGTTCGTTGATACCTCCCTAGGGAAGTGCATCTGGATCACGTACTTGAGGTGCTCTCCGGTGGGCGCGACCAGCAGTACGCCAGCCCCGGCGCCTTGTAAAGAGAAAGCCTCATCAAAGTACATGATCCAGTTGCAACTTGCCTCTTTGCCGGGGAGAGCAGTTTCTTGGATTTCTTCATCAGGTGTTGCGGTCCATTCTACAACGAACTCTGCCAGAACTCGGCTCTGAATTGTCGAGGTGCTTTCAAACTTGAGGCCAATGCTGGACAGTTCCAGTGCCCACTCTACAATCCTTCCCGTTGCATCTGGATTGTGCAATATCCGTTGCAGAAGGAGGCGAGTGACGACAGTGATCTCGTGCGCCTGGAAGTAGTGACGCAGCTTCCTCGAGGCCATAAGAAGGCCGAAGAGCAATTTCTGCACACCGGAGTACCTTGTCCTAGCCCCCTGCAAGAGGGAGCTAACAAAGTAGTCTGAGTGCTGCATCATCTTCTTCCTTGGCTGTACTCCAATCGGCTGTGTCGTCCCTGCGCTAGTGGCACCAGGCTCCGTTACTGCTATCACCTCATCGTTGATTTCTCTCTGCGCCACTAGTGCGGCGCTGACCACCTGGTTCGTTGCCGCTAAGTATAGCAGCAACGGTTCCTGTGGTCGGGGCGCAACCAGTATTGGCGTGGAGGAAAGATATTTCTTTAGGTCTTGTAGTGTTGCTTCGGCTTCTGGCGTCCACTCCATTGGGCCCGCCTTTTTCAAGACCTTGAAAAAGGGAAGGGCGCGCTCGGCAGACTTGGAAATAAATCTGCTCATGGCGGCAACGCCGCCAGCAAGCCGATGCACGTCCTTGACCCGCTAGGGTGCTTCAATCTGCTCTATAGCTTTGATCTTGTCTGGATTGGCTTCTATCCCACGCTGCGACACAAAGAACCCGAGAAGCTTGCCAGACGGAACGCCGAAGACGCACTTCTCAGGGTTCAGCTTGAGGTTGATCTTGCGCAGGTTCACAAATGTTTCTTGTAAATCCGATACAAGGGTTGCCCTGTTCTTGGTTTTGACCACTATGTCATCCATATAAGCCTCCATATTTCTATGGAGCTAGGGTTCAAAACCAATCTGGACTGCCCTTGCAAACATCGAGCCAACACTCTTCAACCCGAAAGGCATTCGTACGAAACAGTACGTACCACATGGGGTGATGAATGCTGTCTTCTCTTCCTCTTCTCTCGCCATGAAGATCTGGTGGTAGCCGGAGTAGGCATCGAGGAATGGCAGCAGGTCACACCCTGCCGTGGAGTCGACAATCTGGTCTATGCGCGGCAACGGGAAGGGATCCTTGGGACAAGCTTTATTGATATCTGTGTAATCAATACATAGCCTCCACTTCCCATTTGCCTTGCGCACTACCACTGGATTGGCCAACCACGTTGGGTGGAGCACTCCTCTCACCAAACCCACAGCTTCCAGTTTCCGGATCTCCTCGGTGATGAACTCTTGCTGTTTCAAAGCTTGCTTCCTGACCTTCTGCTTGATGGGCCGCGCATGAGGGAAGACAGCAAGGTGGTGCTCAATCACCTCCCTGGGAACGCCGGGGATGTCGGATGCTTGCCAGGCAAACACGTCGACATTCGCCCACGGGAAGGTGACGAGCGCGTCTTCCTATTTGGTGTCAAGGGCGGAGCTTATGGTAAAAGCCCCTCCCGTGCCGTCCTCCTTGACAGAAACCTTCTTGGTTCCTGGCGATGTAGCCCTTGATCTCTTGTTTCTGCCGGTGGAGCTCTCTGGCACGTCCTCGACGGGAGCGCGACACTCCGAAGAGGTGCGCTTGTCGGAGTGGGTGTCTGAGGTCTGGCCGGTCTTCTTCTTTCCGGCGAAGCTCTTAGGCACGTCCTCAACGGGAGCACAGCACTCCGAAGAGGTGCGCTTGCCGGAGTGGGCGCCCGAGGTCTCGCCGTTCTTCTTCTTCTTCCCTCCCGGAGCTCCAGTGGCAGGAGCAAGTGCCCTTGTAGCGGTAGTTGCTACAACTGCTTGCTGGTACAATTGGTCGGCGCAGATCAGCGCATCTTTTTTGTCGGAGGGGATGGTGATGATCGTCACGGGCCCTGGCATCTTCAGGGTGTTGTAGGCATAGTGTGACGCTGCCATAAACTTGGCCAGCGCTGGGCGGCCAAGGATCCCGTTGTAAGGCAGGGGGATCTTGGCGACATCGAACATGATCCTCTCTGTCCTATAGTTCAGATCACTTCCAAAAGTCACGGGCAGTGTGACTTTCCCCTTCGGTTGACTCCTTCCTGGGCTGACCCCTTGGAATGTGCCCGTCTCCTTGAGGTCTCCATCAGGAACTTGCAGCTTATCGATCACGGTGGGTGAGAGTAGGTTTAGGCCGGCCCTGCCATCGACTAGCATCTTCGTCACCTTGAGGTTGCGTATTGTTGGTGAAACCAACAACGGCAAGCACCCGACTGCAGTAGTGCGATCAGGGTGATCCTCAGCGTCAAAGATGATAGGTGTGTTGGACCATTTCAGCGGCTTTTGGGCACCACACAATGGCTCCGCTGCAATAATTTCACGCGCCCACTGTTTAAGCTGGCAGTGAGAAGCGTGCAGCGAGGCGCCACCATCGACGCACATGGCGTCCGTGGCCTTTTGAAATTCTTGGCCGCCGGACTCGTTGTCCTCCTCGTGATCATCGTCCTCAGATCTTCTATCGCGGCCCCGGGCGGGCCTTTCCTGCTGTCTCTCCTTGCCGCGACGGCCTGCTTGGCCGTCACGTTTCTTGTTGGATCCTTCAGCGCCATCTTGGCCCTTCTCCTTGTCCCGCCTCTCGTATTCAGCCCTTTGCTTCTCAGCAAGGAGCTCAACCTGGTGGCAGTCCTGGAGATCATGGCCCTTGGTGCGATGGATCTTGCAGTACCGTTTGCCGGAGTTTCCTGGCTTCTCGGCAGCCGCCAAGGCCCGGCAGGCGACACACCCGGCAATTTCCTTGCCAGGGTCACCCGCCTTGGTTTTCTTGGTGGAGCCGGCATCATCAGATCCCTCGACGGCAAGCACGGCCTTCCCCTTGCGCTTCCTGTTACGGTTACGGCCCTTCCTCGCCGGGGTAGCAGTATCTTCGTCTGAAGAGTCGGTTTCCGCATAGGCGCCTTCGTCGGGGTACTTCCGTCCCTCTTCAGCCCGGGCACATCTGTCGGCGAGAACGTAGAGTTCTACCACGTCCTTCACCTTGGTCATCACCAGTTCATCGCGCATCTTGCGGTTGCGCACGTCTTGGTGGAACGCGCTGATGATGGCGGCAGGGTGAACATCAGGGATATTGTACTGTACCCGGCTGAATCTCTGTATGTACTTGCGCAGGGTCTCGCCTTCCTTCTGGGGTATGACATGTAGGTCACTCGCCTGGCCATGGGCTTGGTGGCCTCTGGTAAAGGCGCCAACAAACTCATGGCACAGGTCGGACCAGGAGGAAATAGAGTCTACCGGCAAGTGCATCAACCACGACAAGGCATTAGGTTTAAGAGCCAACGGAAAGTAATTCGCAAGCACCTTATCGTCGCGAGCCCCGGCAGCTTGCATCGTGATGGTGTAGACGCTGAGGAACTCCGACGGGTGGGTCTTGCTGTTTTATTTCTCGCCAACGTCAGGTTTGAAGGTGCGGTGAGAGGGCCATTGGAACTGCCGCAGCTCACGGGTGAAAGCCGGACCGCCTACCTCGTAGGGTAGACCTCCTAGGCTTTCCGGTGCTGGGCGGTCCGTAGTAGGCCCTGCTCGCCTGTCTGACTGGTGGCGCGTTTCGCGCCGGCGCTTGATGGTGGTTCGAGCGTCTTCATGAGCTCGCTCCAGAAGAACTTGACGCTGGTCACCGCGGGTCCGCAGGTCGGATGACGCTATGGAGATGGCGTCGCCCGCAACGTCTCGACGGGTCGACGCACGCGGCACTAGGCGAGGAGGAGGCGAATGCACCGTAGCCACGGCGCTGCCAGCTCTCCCGCCCCCGGTGCGTGGGACCCCATCGGAACGTCGTTCTAGGAGCTCCGCTGGGTTTAGATCATCCATGTTGGCGACTGCGACAAGGCTTCAGATGGTGGCTCTCCATTCGTCGAGTTTCCCCGTAACGGCTGGTGTCAAAGCTTCGGCTGGTGTCAACGGTAGCGAAACCTGCACGGATCGTTACGCGCTTCGACCCCTGACCGTGTCAGGGGGAGCTCCATCACGATCCCGCGGTCGCCTATCGTCTCCACCAGTGCTTCGGCGGGCGGGCAGGTCTTCTACATCCCGGGAGCGGCGCTCGGGGCTCTTCCCATGGCGACGCCCGGGGTCTTCAGGACGACGACGCCGTTCGTTGCGCGCTGCTTGAGAAGAGCGCACTGTTGGCACCGACATGGGAGTTCTGGAGGGTCTCGCGTCGCCCTCGGGTGGTGCAGCCGCGACCTTGGAGGGCCCCGCGCCACCCGTGGAGGGCCGGGTCCCATCTCGGGAACTGGCGGCGTGTGGCCCGTTACCAGGCGCACAAGCATTGCCACCTCCCAAACTCCGGCTGTCGGGATGTCTTTGGTGTTCGCAAGCAGCGCCCCGAGTCCTTTCCGCGACTGGTCCACTGCTCGCCCATGTCGGGACGGGCTGTCCGGCTTCCGACTGGCCAGCTGCCACCGTCGTCTTCTTCTTGGGCGCCATGACGATGCAGGAGTGTCGAACTAACCGCTAAAGTCGATTCCCACAACTGCGCCCCCTGCCTGGCGCGCCAAAGATGTCGGTGTATTTGGATCGACACCTATGGAATCACAAGAATCCCTACTATGGTTGTGGGGCGCGGGGTTGAGGGAAGAGCGAATCTAACGGTCAGGACACGGTTCCTTTACCCAGGTTCGGGCCGCAAAAATGCGTAAAACCCTACTCCTGCTTTGGTGGATTATATGCTCGTGTTATTTAGCTAGTGAGGAGCTCCAAGAGAGTCATGAGGAGTTCTAAAAAGCCGAATCCTTCTCCTGGTCGCGTCGGGCCTCCTTTTATAGGAAAAAGGGGTTGCCACAGTGACACACAGGAGGTGGAAAGGGTATAGTGATGCGAGGTTATCCCTCGCATCATAGGACTAGGCCCATTTAATGCGCCCAGCTTAGGTGTCCTTGCTTTATCGGGGATGAGGGGAGACGTCCGTCTTGTCCGTCGCCGCTCCTCCTTGTGTTGACACGCGCCCTGGCCAGCGGTGCCTGAGGCGCCATGTAGGCAGGCACGCAGCTGAGGTGGCGCAACGGCGGGTCTCCACGAAGATCTGCTTGTTGCCACGCAGGAGCCTGCCCAGCTGGTTGGGTTGGCAGCTGCATGGGGCGGTGGAAACTCAGTTGGCGCGGGCCTGACGGTGGCCCTGTGGGTGCCCTCGGCAAGGGCCTTGCCGGGGCCCCCGGCAAGGGTCTTGCC
>LR738714.1:562189864-562200579 GCA_902687465.1 Secale cereale
AAGCATCCACGAAAATACTTTTCCATCGCCGCAAGTCTTTGACTTTGTGAGATCCCATTTGGAGGCCTTTTCCGGTACTCTGTCGGAGGGGGACTTGATCATGGAGGGCTTCTACATCAACCATGCTGCTCTTCCGATGATGCATGAGTAGTTTACCACAGATCTACGGGTCCATAGCTAGTAGAAAGATGGCTTCTTCTCTCTCTTTGATCTTCAATACAATGTTCTCCTCAATGTTCTTGGAGATCTATTCGATGTAATCTTTTTTTGTGGTGTGTTTGTCGAGATCCAATGAATTATGGATTTATGATCAGATTATCTATGAATATTATTTGAATCTTCTCTGAATTCTTATGTGCATGATTTGATATCTTTGTATTTCTCTTTGAATTATTGGTTTGGTTTGGCCAACTAGATTCGTTGTTCTTGCAATGGGAGAGGTGCTTAGTTTTGGATTCAATCTTGCGGTGTCCTCGCCCAGTGACAGAAGGGGTAGCTAGGAACGTATTGCATTGTTGCCATCAAGGATAAAAATATGGGGTTTATATCATATTGCTTGAGTTTATCCATCTACATCATGTCATCTTGCTTAAGGCGTTACTCTGTTCTTATGAACTTAATACTCTAGATGCATGTTGGATAGCGGTCGATGTGTGGAGTAATAGTAGTAGATGCAGGCAGGAGTCGGTCTACTTGTCATGGACGTGATGCCTATATTCATGATCATTGCCTTAGATACCGTCATAACTTTGAGCTTTTCTAGCAATTGCTTGACAGTAATTTGTTTACCCACCGTATGCTTTATTCAAGAGAGAAGCCTCTAGTGAAACCTATTGCCCCCGGGTCTATTTTAGATCTGTTATTTTTTGTTTACTTCATTTTGCTTTTTACTTTAGTTTTAATTCTATCTCTATCCGATCTCACTCTTGTTCGTGACGTTGAAGGGATTGACAACCCCTTTTTCGCGTTGTGTGCAAGTGTTTATTAGTTTGTGCAGGTGCATATATTGGGGAATTGCTTGTACCTCCTACTAGATTGATACCTTGGTTCTCAAACTAAGGGAAATACTTATCTCTACTTTGCTGCATCACCATTTCCTCTTCAAGGGAAAAATCAACGCAAGCTCAAGAAGTAGCAGGAAGAATTTCTGGCGCCGGTGCCTGGGAGGTCTACATCAAGCCTACCAAGTACTTGTCATAAACTCTCATCTATTGCACTTACATTATTTTCCATTTGCCTCTCGTTTTCATCTCCCCCACTTCTAAAACATTTTCAGAAAATCACAAAAATATTTGTCTTTTTCCGCCCTTTTACCGTTCACCCTTCTCATTCGCTTTTGCTTGCTCGTGTGTTAGGTCGCTTTGCCATCATGTTTGAATCTGTGGAGGTTATTGCTGATAATAATCTTAGAAAATGACTTGAATCTCGTGATAGTGGAAAGGAACCCTGTCCTAGTTATAATGTAAAAACTTTTCATGTGGGGGACGATAATATTATTGATAAAAGGATTATTCAGGGGGTTTTCAATTGTACGGGAGTTTTACCAACTAAGAGATCTATTCTTCTTGAGACAGATTGTTATGCGGATGCTATTGTTATGCTTGTTGCTAAGTTAGGGAGATAATTTATACACATCCATCATGCTTTACAAGATATATTTTATGAATTTCCCAATATACTCCATCCTAAGGCTAATAAGATCGCAACCATTATTCTTATGCGGGAGTTTGATTTTATAATACAAGAGGCTAGGGAAATTTTAGCTTTCTATAAAAGGGATATTGAACATCCCACTATAGAGGAAATTCTCCATGATAAAGAAACTTTGAGCAGTTTGGAAGCTAGAGATTATCATGCTTATAGTAGCAACCTTAGGAGAATAGTTCCCTACAAAGAAATAACGCAAGCCATCTATCTGGATACTTATGAAAAAAATTATTGGGTAACTAAGGGAATCCATGTTGGATATGATGAGGAATGGATGTAGATAAGGTCTAAGGAACATATGAGAAATGAGAAACGAATTTCATATGATGATATTTATGGGGATGATCCTGAGTATTATGTCATGAATGTTGAGATTACCGATCAAAGTCCTTTTCATGAATTAAGCTCTCCTATTATAGGAAGGAGTGAAGAGAAAACAGATTTGTTGAGAGAGCTTTTAACATATTTGATTTCAAATAAGGCCAATACCTAGATCGTTGCTTTATGCCTAGCTAGGGACGTTAAAAATAGCGCTTGTTGGGAGGCAACCCAATTTTTTTTTGGTTTCTACTTTTTTTCTTGCTGTTCTTGAATAAATATATCATCTAGCCTCTGGTTAGATGTGTTTTCATGTTTCAATTTAGTGTTTGTGCCAAGTAAGACCTTTGTGATAGTTTGGAAGACTGTTGATTTAATTTTCCTAAAAAAATAGAAAATTTTGCGTCCAGTGCAGAAAATTCAATAATTCACTGAAGCGTGATAATGGTCTGAAATTTTTACACAAGATTTATATAGACATTTCCCACGTCTTCCTAATTTGTACCAATTTTTAGAGTTACAGAAGTATGTGAAGTTCTATGGTTACTACAGATTGTTCTATTTTAGACAGATTCTGTTTTTAGTGTGTTGTTTGCTTATCAAATACAATAAGCTACGCGGGAAGGGCGTTCCCTGGTTGTGTACACGTCGATTCTTACTGTGAACGAGGGAGAATAAAAAGGCTGAGAATAACGCAGTGATTAGTGTGAGGAGAAGCTCCTTTTTATTCTCCCATGCCTCTTCCTCATTTTCCTCTCCACACTGGCGGCTAGGGTTCCAGCCGTGGCCGCCGCCACAATCCCCCACGCGACAATTCCTGCCCCACCCCTTCCGGTCATCTTCCTCTCATCCACGGATGATCGTCGCCCAAATTTCTCAGCGATGGAGGGGCGATGCAGTGCATCCAGGTGATAGGGGCTGGGCGGCATGGGCGGCCAGCATGCTCCGTGAAGTCGTGGACGGCAAGGCTAGGTAGGGGGAAGGTGCAACCAGGAGGTCATGGATGAGGTTCGCCGGAGGGAAAAGGGCAGGGGCACCGATCTCCCTCGTCGTGCTCTCAGTCGCCGGCGCGGCCACCATCGACCAAATCTTCTGCCAGGGACGACGGCTGATATCTAGCGGCAGACGACGCGCAAACCATTAATAATCCACAAGTATAGGCGATCGCAACAGTTTTCGAGGGTAAAGTATTCAACCCAAATTTATTGATTCGACACACGGGGAGCCAAAGAATACTCTCAAGTATTAGCAGTTGAGTTGTCAATTCAACCACACCTAGAAGACTTAATATCTGCAGCAAAGTATTTAGTAGCAAAGTAGTATGGAAGTAACGGTAACAGTTTTGTAGCAATTGTAACAGTGGCAGCGGAAAAGTAACTAAGCAACAAGCAATATGTGAAAATCTCGTAGGCATTGGATCAGTGATTGATAATTATGTCGAATGTGATTCCTCATGTAATAGTTATAACATAGGGTGACACAGAACTAGCTCCGGTTCATCAATGTAATGTAGGCATGTATTCTGAATATAGTCATACATGATTATGGGAAAGAACTTGCATGACATCTTTTGTCCTACCCTCCCGTGGCAGCGGGGTCCTAGTGGAAACTAAGGGATATTAATGCCTCCTTTTAAGAGAGTACCGGACCAAAGCATTAACACAAAGTGAATACATGAACTCCTCAAACTACGGTCATCACCGGGAGTGGTCCCGACTATTGTCACTTCGGTGTTGCCGTATCATAACACATAGTAGGTGACTATTGACTTGCAACATAGGATCACGAACACACATATATTCATGAAAACATAATAGGTTCAGATTTGTAATCATGGCACTCGGGCCCTAGTAACAAGCATTAAGCATAGCAAAGTCATAGCAATATCAATCTTAGAACATAGTGGATGCTAGGGATCAAACCCTAACAAAACTAACTCGATTACATGGTAAATCTCATCCAACCCATCACCATCCAGCAAGCCTACGATAGGATTACTCACGCACGGCGGTGAGCATCATGAAATTGGTGATGGAGGAAGGTTGATGATGACGATGGCGACGATCTCCCCTCTCTGGAGCCCCGAATGGACTCCAGATCAGCCCTCCCAAGAGAGATTAGGGCTTGGTGGCGGCTCTGTATCGTAAAACGCGATAATTCATTCTCTCCAAAAAAATTCTCCTCGAAAGTGAATATATGGAGTCGGGGGAGATGTCGGTGGAGCAACAGGGGGCCCACGAGGCAGGGGGCGCGCCCAAGGGGCGCCCCCACCCTTGTGGACAGGGTGTGGGTCCCCTGGTCTGGTTCTTTCCACAGATATTTTTTATATGTTCCAAAATAAATCTCCGTTGAATTTCAAGTCATTCCGAGAACTTTTATTTCTGCACAAAAATAACATCATGGCAGTTCTGCTGAAAACAGCGTCAGCCCGGGTTAGTTCCATTCAAATCATGCAAGTTAGAGTCCAAAACAAGGGCAAAAGTGTTTGGAAAAGTAGATACGTTGGAGACGTATCAACTCCCCCAAGCTTAAACATTTTCTTGTCCTCAAGCACTTCAGTTGATAAAGTGAATGTGATAAAGAAAAACTTTGACAAACTCTGTTTTCTCTTGTTGTTGTAAATATGTAAAGCCAGCATTCAAGTTTTCAGCAAAGATCATGAACTAACCACATTCACAATAACTTTCAGGTCTCATGTCTACTCATATCAATGGCATAATCAACTAGTGAGCAATAATAATAAATATCGGATGACAACACTTTTTCAAAACAATCATAATATGATATAACAAGATGGTATCTCGCTAGCCCTTTTTGAGGCCGCAAAACATAAATGCAGAGCACCTTTAAAGATCAAGGACTGACTAGACATTGTAATTCATGGTAAAAGAGATCCAGTCACAATCATACTCAATGCAAATTAATAGCAATACATGCAAATGACAACGGTGCTCTCGAACTGGTGCTCTTTAATAAGAGGATGGTGACTCAACATAAAAGTGAATAGATAGGCCCTTCACAGAGGGAAGCAAGGATTTGTAGAGGTGCCAGAGCTCGGTTTTGAAATAGAAATGAATAATATTGTGAGTGGTATACTTTCATTGTCAACATAGCAACCAAGAATCTCGATATCTTCCATGCTACACACATTATAGGCAGTTCCCAAACAGAATTGTAAAGTTTATACTCCCCCAACCACCAACAAGCACACTCCACAGCTAGCCCGAAACAACGGGTACCGTCCAAACCAGCAACAGCCCTGGGGGAATTTTGTTTAATAATTATGATTTGAGCATGGGACTAGGCATCCCGGTCACCAGGCATTTTCTCATGAATGATGAGCGGAGTCCACTCATCGTGAGAATAACCCACCTAGCATGGAAGATATAGACAGCCCTAGTTGATACATGAGCTGTTCGAGCATACAAAACAGAATATCATTTGAAGGTTTAGAGTTTGGCACATACAAACTTACTTGGAACGGCAGGTAGATACCGCATATAGGAAGGTATGGTGGGCTCATATGGAATAACTTTGGGGTTTATGGAAGTGTATGCACAAACAGTATTCCCGCTTAGTACAGGTGAAGGCTAGAAAGAGACTGGGAAGCGACCAGCTAGAGAGCGATAACAGTCATGAACACACATTAAAATTAATCAACAATGAATGCAAGCACGAGTAGGATATAAATCACCATGAACATAAATATCGTGGAGGCTATGTTGATTTTGTTTCAACTACATGCGTGAACATGTGCCAAGTCAAACCACTTGAATCGTTCAAAGGATGATACCACCCTATCATACCACATCACAACCATTTTAATATCATGTTGGCACGCAAGATAGACCATTATAAACTCTTAGCTAATTAAGTATGGCATGAGTAGCTATGATCTCTAATTGTCATTGCAAGCATGTTTCATTCATAATAGGCTGCATCAGGAATGATGAACTATCATATTTAGAAAATCATGAGAGGTCGAGTTCATACTAGCTTTTCTCATCTCCATCAATTCATCATATATCGTCATTATTGCCTTTCACTCGCACGACCTAACGGTGTGGATAATAATAATAGTGCACATGCATTGGACTAAGCTGGAATCTGCAGGCATTTAATACAAGAGAGAAAACAAAGTAATATGGCTCAAGGTTAAATCAACAATAAAGCATATGAGAGCCATTAAGCATTTCATCCTGGTCTTCTCCTCTTGACCCCCAAAGAAAAGAAAAGAAACTATTTACACGGGAAAGCTCCCAACAAGCAAAAGAAGAACGGGAAATCTTTTTGAGTTATCTTTTAATTACTACTACTACAGGCATGGAAAGTAAACTAGCTAAAAAGCTACAACTAATTTTTTTTGTTTTTCTTAAGGTTTTTCTAACACACAAGAAAAAGACTAAGAAAAGAAACGAAACTAGCATGGATAGTACAATGAAAAAGTGTGAGCACCGACTACTAGAATAAGTGTGTGAACATGAATGTAATGTCGGTAAGAAATACGTACTCCCCCAAGCTTAGGCTTTTGACCTAAGTTGGTCTATGGCCAATATTGGCCTGATGGATATCCGAAGTCGTAGTTGGGGTTGTACTGAGATGCAGCGGCTACCGCCTGACGAGCTGCATCCTGAAGACGATCTACCCTCGTCGTCTCCTGATACTCATTCGCCTCCTCCCTGGTTATAGTATATCTCCCTTTTGCTTGGAAGTCAAAGATGGTAGGAGCAGGGAGAGCAATATGGACAATGCGACGTCTGTCAAAGATTAGTCGATACTGGAGGGACTGCTCATCCCTCTCAATGAATTGATGGCGAATCATGGCATTATAATCTAGTAAAGCATGAGACAACTCTGCATCATTCTCGTGTATGGGCACATGAAGATAATTAGCCAAGTGAGTTGCATAAATTCCACCAAACAGATCGCCATTTAAACCATTATGATGTAACCTACGTGCAATAATGGCCCCCAAATTATATTGTCTATCTCCTAATACCGCACTTTTGAGGACACTAAGATCTGGTACACACATGTGGCAAGCTTCATCTTTACCGTTAATGCATCTACCAATGAAGAGAGCAAAATAATGTATAGCAGGAAAATGAATGCTCCCTATGGTAGCTTGGGTGACTTCTCTAGATTCCCACACGGTGATACTAGCTAGAAAGTCCTTATACTCAGATTTGCGAGGTTCACCAACACTGCTCCACTGTGGGAGTTTACAAGCATCATTAAAATCTTCTAAGTCCATAGTATAAGATTCATCATAGAGATCAAACAAGACAGTAGGAGAATTACGTGAAGATGTAAATTTAATCCTTCTCACAAAGGTATCAGTTAGGTACTCGTATTGAGGGCACTTATCTAACTCGAAGTTCTCAATATCCGCATTACGCACATATGTGTACAATTCTTCCTTGATACCTGCACGGATCATAAACTCCTCTGACGGACATTCACAGGGCCGCACCTGAGCTTCCCTTGGTAACTCATCGTCTAGCTCGTGTATCGCGAGCCTTAGTCCTTGCTTCCTTGAGGAACCACCTTGAAAGATTTTCCTATGCATTTTTCTGAAAAATATCTGAAATTTTTAGTGACTCAAAATAAAAGTGAACCAAACTCAACAAGATTGATAGCAACTACTCCTACAAGTGCCTAGAGACTATATCATGCATTAGAACTACTTGGAACCACATAAATTTGACATGCAAGCTCAAGAACAGGGTTACCTAAGCAGCAAAAATTTGCAATATATAAAGCACTAGAACAAAAACTAATTGGACCAGTGGAGGAGTCACATACCAAGGAACAATCTCCCCAAACAGTTTTGTGAATGGAGCTTTCAGCAAGGAGATCGAATATGGCAGCAAGATGAGCTAGAACTCGTGCTTGAGCTAGATAGTGATTTTTTGGGAGGAAGGAGTGTGTGGGTGTTGGAGTAAGTGGAGGGGGGCCACGTGGGGCCCACGAGGCAGGGGGCGCGCCCTGCACCCTCGTGGGGAGGTGCTGGCTCCCACTGTTGTGTTCTCAGTGCCAAATATTCTTAAATATTCTGGCAAAAAACATATTTCATTTTCGGGGCATTTGGAGAACTTTTATTTTTGGGGTATTTTTTATTGCATGGATAACTCTGGACACGAACAAAAAATAATATTTTTGTTTTATTTAATCTAAATAACAGAAAGTAAAAGGTGGGTACAGAGAGTTGTGCTTTCTAAATTCAACCATCCCATGCTCATCAAAAGGAATCCATTAACAAGGTTGATCATGTCTTGTTAATAAACTCTTTCCGAATAACATGAAACGGAGAATTTTTGAATAACACTAGGTTACCTCAATGGGGATATCTATGTCCCCAACAATAAGAATATCATATTTCTTCTTGACAGTAGGAAGAGGAAATTCAAAACCTCCAATAGTAATCATTGAAATTTTTCCAATAGAATTGATACTGTGGACCTGAGGTTGTTTCCTTGGAAAGTGTACCGTATGCTCATTACCATTGACATGAAAAGTGACATTGCCTTTGTTGCAATCAATAACAGCCCCTACAGTATTCAAAAAGGGTCTACCAAGGATAATAGACATACTATCATCCTCGGGAATATCAAGGATAACAAAGTCCGTTAGAATAGTAACATTTGCAACCACAACAGGCACATCCTCACAAATACCGACAGGTATAGCAGTTGATTTATCGTCCATTTGCACAGATATTTCAGTAGGTGTCAACTTATTCAAATCAAGTCTATCATATAAAGAGAGAGGCATAACACTAACACCAGCTCCAAGATCACACAAAACAGTTTTAACATAGTTTCTTTTTATAGAGCAAGGTATAGTGGGTACTCCTGGATCTCCTAGTTCCTTTGGTATTCCACCTTTAAAAGTGTAATTGGCAAGCATGGTGAAATTTCAACTTCTGGTATCTTTCTTTTATTGGTAATAATATCTTTCATATACTTAGCATAAGGATTTGTTTTAAGCATATCAGTCAAACGCATACGCAAAAAGATAGGTCTAATCATTTCAGCAAAGCGCTCAAAATCCTCAGCATCCTTTTTCTTGGATGGTTTAGGAGGAAAAGGCATGGGTTTATGAACCCATGGTTCTCTTTCTTTGTCGTGCTTCCTAGCAACAAAGTCTCTCTTATCATAACGTTGATTCTTTGATTGTGGGTTATCAAGATCATCCACAGGTTCAATCTCTACATCATTATCATTGCTAGGTTGAGCATCATCATGAACATCATCATTAACATTATCACTAGGTTCATGTTCATTACCAGATTGTGTCTCAGCATCAGAGATAGAGATATCATTTGGATTCTCAGGTGTGTCAGCTACGGGTTCACTAGAAGCATGCAAAGTCCTATCATTTTTCTTTTTCTTCTTCGTAGAAGAACTAGGTGCATCTAAATTAGCTCTCTGAGAATCTTTCTCAATTCTCTTAGGGTGGCCTTCAGGATACAGAGGTTCTTGATTCATTTTACCACCTCTAGTCACAACTCTAATAGCATTATCATTTTTCTTACTGTTTAATTCATGGAGAAAATCATTTTGTGTTTGAAGTACTTGTTCTACTTGAGTGGTAACCATAGAAGCATGCTTACTAATGAGTTTCAATTCACCTTTAACTCTAGACATATAACCAGTCAAGTGTTCAATCATATAAGCTTTACATTGCAATTGTCTACCAACATAAGCATTGAAGTTTTCTTATTTAACAATGAAGTTGTCAAACTCATCTAAGCATTGACTAGCAGACTTATAACGAGGAATATCACCTTCATAAAATCTATAAAGAGAATTTACCTTTACTACCTGTGTCGGGTTATCAAGACCATGTATTTCTTCAATAGGTGGTAAATTCTTAACATCTTCAGCTTTAATGCCTTTCTCTTTCATATATTTATTTGCCTCTTGCATATCTTCAGGACTTAGAAATAGAACACCCCTTTTCTTCGGAGTTGACTTAGGGGCTGGTTCAGGAAGTGTCCAATTATTTTCATTGGTCAACATATTATTCAATAGTAATTCAGCTTGATCGACAGTTCTTTCCCTGAAAACACAACCAGCACAACTATCCAGGTGGTCTCTGGAAGCATCGGTTAGTCCATTATAAAAGACATCAAGTATTTCATTCCTTTGAAGAGGATGGCAAAGCATTAAGTAATTGGAGAAGCCTCCCCCAAGCTTGTGGGAGACTCTCTTCTTCAATTTGCACAAAATTATATATTTCCCGTAAGGCAGCTTGTTTCTTATGAGCGGGGAAATATTTAGCAAAGAAGTAATAAATCATATCCTGGGGACTATGCACACAACCAGGATCAAGAGAATTCAACCATACTTTAGCATCACCCTTTAACGAGAACGAAAATAACTTAAGGATATAGTAGTAACGAATTTTTTCCTCGTTAGTGAATAGGGTGGCTATATCATTCAACTTAGTAAAATGTGCCACAATAGTTTCAAATTCATAGCAATGGAAAGGATGAGATTCAACCAAAGTAAGTAACTCAGGATCGACAGAGAAATCATAATCCTTATCAGTAACAAAGATAGGTGAAGTAGCAAAAGCAGGGTCATATTTCATTCCAGCATTCAAAGACTTTTCTTCCAGCTTAGCAAATAATTTATTAAGATCATATCTATCGTTGCAAGCAAGAAAATCTCTAGCAGTTTCTT
>LR738714.1:562200697-562210939 GCA_902687465.1 Secale cereale
ATATATATTATTAGTTTCAATATTTGCATTCTCCCTAACCTTAGCAATTTGTTCATCAAGAAATTCACCTAGTGGCACAGTATTATCAAGCATAGAAGTAGTTTCATCATACATAGCAGAAGTGGCATCATTAAGAACATGCGACATATCAGATTCAATAGCAGGGGTAGGTGTCGCAAGTTTACTCATTATAGAGGGTGAATCAAGTGCCGAGCTAGATGGCGGTTCCTTACCTCCCCTCGTAGTTGAGGGATAAATCTTGGTTTTTGAGTCTTTCAAGTACTTCATAGTGATCAACAGATATAAATCCCAAGTGACTTAAAAAATATAGCTATGCTCCCCGGCAATGGCGCCAGAAAATAGTCTTGATAACCCACGAGTATAGGGGATCGCAATAGTTTTCGAGGGTTGATGTCTACTACACAACCTTCTTCTTGTAGACGTTGTTGGGCCTCCAAGTGCAGAGGTTTGTAGGACAGTAGCAAATTTCCCTCAAGTGGATGACCTAAGGTTTATCAATCCATGTGAGGCGTAGGATGAAGATGGTCTCTCTCAAACAACCCTGCAACCAAATAACAAAGAGTCTCTTGTGTCCCCAACACACCCAATACAATGGTAAATTGTATAGGTGCACTAGTTCGGCGAAGAGATGGTGATACAAGTGCAATATGGATGGTAGATATAGGTTTTTGTAAACTGAAAATATAAAAACAGCAAGGTAGCAAGTGGTAAACGTGAGCATAAACGGTGTTGCAATGATAGTAGACAAGGCCTAGGGTTCATACTTTCACTAGTGCAAGTTCTCTCAACAAGGATAACATAATTGGATCATATTACTAGCCCTCAACATGCAACAAAGAGTCATTCCAAAGTCACTAATAGCAGAGAACAAACGAAGAGATTATGGTAGGGTACAACACCACCTCAAAGCTATTCTTTCTGATCGATCTATTCAAGAGTCCGTAGTAACGTTCAATCTATCATAGAGTTCGTACTAGAATAACACCTTAAGACACAAATCAATCAAAACCCTAATGTCACCTAGATACTCCATTGTCACCTCAAGTATCCGTGGGCATGATTATACGATATGCGTCACACAATCTCAGAATCATCTATTCAACCAACACATAGAACTTCAAAGAGTGCCCCAAAGTTTCTACCAGAAAGTCAAGACAAAAACGTGTGCCAACCCCTATGCATAGGTTCCCAAGGTCACGGAACCCACAAGTTGATCACCAAAACATACATCAAGTAGATCACATGATATCCCATTGTCACCACAGATAAACACATGCAAAACATACATCAAGTGTTCTCAAATCCTTAAAGACTCAATCCGATAAGATAACTTCAAAGGGAAAACTCAATCCATTACAAGAGAGTAGAGGGGGAGAAGCATTATAAGATCCAACTAGAATAGCAAAGCTCACGATACATCAAGATCGTGCCATCTCAAGAACACGAGAGAGAGAGAGAGATCAAACACATAGCTAATGGTACATACCCTCAGCCCCGAGGGTGGACTACTCCCTCCTCGTCATGGAGAGCGCCGGGATGATGAAGATAGCCACCGGAGAGGGATTCCCCCCCTCCGGCAGGGTACCAGAACGGCTCTAGATTTGTTTTTGGTGGCTATAGAGGCTTTCGGCGGCGGAACTCGCGATCTAGGCTAATTTCCGAAGGTTTCAGTATTTATAGGATTTTTTAGCATAGGGCACATGTCAGGGGGGCTTCTGGGCTGTCCTCGAGATAGGAGGGTGCGCCCCCCTTCCCAGGGCGCGTCCTCCACCCTCGAGGGCAGCCCGTGGCTCTCCTGGCCCAACTCTTTTGCTTCGGGGGCTTCTTTTAGTCCAGAAAAAATCATAAAAAATTGACTCGTCAATTGGACTCCGTTTGATATTCCTTTTCTGTAAAACCCTAAAACAGGAGAAAAAAAGAAACTAGCACTGGGCTCTGGGTTAATAGGTTAGTCCCAAAAATGATATAAAAGTGTATAATAAAGCCCATAAGACATCCTAGAAGGATAATATAATAGCATGGAACAATAAAAAATTATAGACACGTTGGAGACATATCAGCATCCCCAAGCTTAATTCCTACTCGTCCTCGAGTAGGTAAATGATAAAAAACAGAATTTTTGATGTGGAATGCTAACCAATATGATTTTTCAATGTAATTCCCTTAATTGTGGCATGAATGTTCAGATCTGAAAGATTCAAGATAAAAGTCTATATTGACATAAGAAATGATAATACTTCAAGCAATACTAACAAAGCAATCATGTCTTCTCAAAATAATATGGCTAAAGAAAGTTATCCCTACAAAATCATATAGTGTTGGCTATGCTCCCTCATTATCACACAAAATATTCATATCATGCACAACCCCGATTTCAGCCAAGCACTTGTTTTCATACTCTATCTTTTAAAACCTTTCAACTTTCACGCAATACATGAGCATGAGCCATGGACATAGCACTATGGGTGGAATAGAGAGGTGGTTGTGGAGAAGATAAAAAGGAGGGAGATAGTCTCACATCGACTAGGCGTATCAACGGGCTATGGAGATGCCCATCAATAAATATCAATGTGAGTGAGTAGGGATTGCCATACAACAGATGCACTAGAGCTAAAAATGTATGAAAGCTCAACAAAAGAAACTAGTGGGTGTGCATCCAACTTGCTTGCTCACGAAGACCTAGGGCATTTGAGGAAGCCCATCGTTGGAATATACAAGCCAAGTTCTATAATGAAAATTCCCACTAGTATATGAATGTGACTAAACATGAGACTCTCTATCATGAAGAACATGGTGCTACTTTGAAGCACAAGTGTGGAAAAAGATAGTAGCAATTGTCCCTTTTTCTTTTCTTTTTCTTTCCTTTTTTCTTTTTTTCTTTTTTTGGGCCTTTCTTTTTTCTTTGGCCTTTCCTTCTTTTTTTCTTTTTTTGCGGAGGGGCTTTATAGATTTAGCCTTTCCTCCCATGGGACAATGCTCTAATAATGATGATCATCACACTTTCATTACAACTCGATACTACAACAAAGTATGACTCTATATGAATGCCTCCTGTGGTTTACCGGTATGTGCAATGAAACAAGAGTGACATGTATGAAAGGTTATGCATGGTGGCTTTGCCACAAATACGATGTCAACTGCATGATCATGCAATGGCAATATGACAATATGATGCGTGTCATATGAACGGAACGGTGGAAAGTTGCACGGCAATATATCTCGGAATGGCTATGGAAATGCCATGCTAGGTAGGTATGGTGGCTGTTTTGAGGAATAATATGGTGGCTGTTTTGTGGAAGGATATATAGTGGGTTTATGGCACCAGCGAAAGTTGCGCGGTAAAAGAGAGGCTAGCAATGGTGGAAGGGTGAGAGTGTGTATAATCCATGGACTCAACATTAGTCATAAGAACTCATATACTTATTGCAAAAATCTACGAGTCATCAAAACAAAGCAATCAACGCATGATCCTAGGGGGGAGGTTGGTAGGAGTTAACCATCGCGCGCCCCCGACCTCCACACAAAGGTTGGCACTCTACAAATACCTCATGCTCTAACTTCGTCACATAGCGGTTCACCATACGTGCATGCTACGGGAATCACTAACCTTAACACAAGCATTTCTCAATTTCACAATAACTCCACTAGCATGACTCTAATATCACTATCCTCATATCTCAAAACAATTATCAAGCATCCAACATCTCATTCTATTCAATGCACTTGGTGTGAATTTTTTTTACTACATTGACATTGGATGTCTATCATGTGAAGACTAGTTTCTTTAGCCTAAACACATTACCAAGCTGCTTTAATAGACTCTCAGATGGATATAATTGAAGCATGAGAGTTCAACAATTTCTACAAAATATTACCACCATCGTGCTCTAAAAGATATAAGTGAAGCACTAGAGCAAAACTATTCAACTCAAAAGATATAAGTGAAGCACATAGAGTGTTCTAACAATTTCTAGGCCATTTTTAACTCTCTCAAATAGGTGTGTCCAGCAAGGATGATTGTGGCAAACTAACAAGCAAAGACTCGAATTATACAAGACGCTCCAAGCAAAACACATAACATGTTGCGAATAAAAATATAGCTCCAAGTATAGTTACCGATGGATGAAGGCGAAAGAGGGGATGCCTTCCTGGGGCATCCCCAAGCTTAGGATTTTGATTATCTTGAATTTACTTGGGGTGCCATGGGCATCCCCAAGCTTATGCCGTTGCTACTCCTTGTTCCATAGTCCATCAAAGCAATACTCAAAACTTGAAAACTTCACAACACGAAACTTAGACAAAAATTCTCGTGAGCTCCGTTAGTATAAGAAAGCAAACCACTACTCAAAGGTACATCAATGAATTCATTATTTGTTTATATTGGTGTTGAACCTACTATATTCTAACTTCTCTATGGTTCATATCCTCCAATACTACTCATAGATGCATCGGAATAAGCAAACAACACACGAAAAATGGAATTTGTCAAAGACAGAACAGTCTGTAGTAATCTGCAGGTTTCGCCTACTTGTGGAACTCCAAAAAATTCAAACTAAATTAGTAAATTTGCGGAATTTGTCTACCAATCATCTGCGAAAAGAATCAACTAAATAGCACACTCCAGTAAAATCTGAAGACTACTTTAGCTAGCGCTAACGATTCTGTTTTTCACAGCAAGATCATATAAACTTCACACAAGTCTTCCCAAAGGTTCTACTTGGCACAAACACACACAAAAACATGAAACCACATCTAATCAGAGTCTAGATGCAATATTTATTCCCTAACAGCAACAAAAACAAAAAAAACAAAAAAACGTTGGGTTGCCTCCCAACAAGCGCTATCGTTTAACGCCCCTAGCTAGGCATAATGATGCTCACAAAAAAGATAAGAATTGAAACATAATGGGAGCATCATGAAGCATATGAATAGCACATTTAAGTCTAACCCACTTCCTATGCATAGGGATTTTGTAAGCAAACAACTTATGGGAACGATAATCAACTAGCATAGGAAAGCAAAACAAGCATAGCTTCGAGATTTTCAACACATAGAGAGGAAACTTGATATTATTCCAATTCCTACAAGCATATGATCCTCTCTCATAATAATTTTTAGTAGCATCATGAATGAATTCAACAATATAACCAGCACATAAAGCATTCTTTTCATGATCTACTTGCATACAAATTTTACTACTCTCCACATAAGCAAAATTCTTCTCATTCATAGTAGTGGGAGGAGCAAATTCAACAAAATAACGATCATGTGAAGCATAATCTAATTGAAAACTAAAATTATGATGACAAGTTTCATGGTTATCATTATTCTTAATAGCATACAAGTCATCACAATAATCATCATAGATAGCAACTATGTTCTCATAATCAATTGGAACCTCTTCCGAAATAGTGGATTCATCACTAAATAAAGGAATGACCTCTCCAAATCCACTTTCATAAATATAATCATCATAAATAGGAGGCATGCTTTCATCATAATAAATTTGCTCATCATGACTTGGGGGAGTAAACATATCATCTTCATCAAACATAGCTTCCCCAAACTTGTGGCTTTGCATATCATTAGCATCATGGGTGTTCAAAGAATTCATACTAACAACATTGAAATCATGCTCATCATGCACATATTCTATGCCAAGCATTCTATGTAATTATTCTTCAAGTACTTGAGCACAATTTTCCTTCCCATCATTTTCACGAAAGATATTAAAAATATGAAGCATATGAGGTAACCTTAACTCCATTTTTTGTAGTTTTCTTTTATAAACTAAACTAGTGATAAAACAAGAAACTAAAAGATTTGATTGCAAGATCTAAAGATATACCTTTAAGCACTAGCCTCCCCGGCAACGGCGCCAGAAAAGAGCTTGATGTCTACTAGACAACCTTCTTCTTGTAGACGTTGTTGGGCCTCCAAGTGCAGAGGTTTGTAGGACAATAGCAAAATTCCCTCAAGTGGATGACCTAAGGTTTATCAATCCGTGGGAGGCGTAGGATGAAGATGGTCTCTCTCAAACAACCCTGCAACCAAATAACAAAGAGTCTCTTGTGTCCCCAACACACCCAATACAATGGTAAATTGTATAGGTGCACTAGCTCGGTGAAGAGATGGTGATACAAGTGCAATATGGATGGTAGATATAGGTTTTTGTAAACTGAGAATATAAAAACAGCAAGGTAGCAAGTGGTAAATGTGAGCATAAACAGTGTTGCAATGATAGTAGACAAGGCCTAGGGTTCATACTTTCACTAGTGCAAGTTTTCTCAACAAGGATAACATAATTGGATCATATTACTAGCCCTCAACATGCAACAAAGAGTCACTCCAAAGTCACTAATAGCGGAGAACAAACGAAGAGATTATGGTAGGGTACAAAACCACCTCAAAGCTATTCTTTCTGATCGATCTATTCAAGAGTCTGTAGTAACGTTCAATCTATCATAGAGTTCGTACTAGAATAACACCTTAAGACACAAATCAATCAAAACCCTAATGTCACCTAGATACTCCATTGTCACTTCAAGTATCCGTGGGCATGATTATACCATATGCATCACACAATCTCAGAATCATCTATTCAACCAACACATAGAACTTCAAAGAGTGCCCCAAAGTTCCTACCGGAAAGTCAAGACGAAAACGTGTGCCAACCCCTATGCATAGGTTCCCAAGGTCACGGAACCTGCAAGTTTATCACCAAAACATACATCAAGTAGATCACATGATATCCCATTGTCACCACAGATAAACACATGCAAGACATACATCAAGTGTTCTCAAATCCTTAAAGACTCAATCCGATAAGATAACTTCAAAGGGAAAACTCAATCCATTACAAGAGAGTAGAGGGGGAGAAGCATTATAAGATCCAACTAGAATAGCAAAGCTCGCGATACATCATGATCATGCCATCTCAAGAACACGAGAGAGAGAGAGAGAGAGAGGTCAAACACATAGCTAATGGTACATGCCCTCAGCCCCGAGGGTGGACTACTCCCTCCCCGTCATGGAGAGCGCCGGGATGATGAAGATAGCCACCGAAGAGGGATTCCCCCCCTCCGGCAGGGTGCCAGAACGGCTCTAGATTGGTTTTCGGTGGCTACAGAGGCTTTCGGCGGCGGAACTCCCGATCTAGGTTAATTTCTGAAGGTTTCAGTATTTATAGGATTTCTTGGCAAAGGGCACACGTCAGGGGGGCTTCTGGGGTATCCTAGAGATAGGACGGACCACCCCATTTCCAGGGCGCGCCCTCCACCCTCGAGGGCAGCCTGTGGCTCTCCTAGCCCAACTCTTTTGCTTCGGGAGCTTCTTTTGGTCCAGAAAAAATCATAAAAAATTGGCTCGTCAATTGGACTCCGTTTGATATTTCTTTTCTGTAAAACCCTAAAATAGGAGAAAAATAGAAACTGGCACTGGGCTCTGGGTTAATAGGTTAGTCCCAAAAATCATATAAAAGTGTATAATAAAGCCCATAAGACATCCTAGAAGGATAATATAATAGCATGGAACAATAAAAAATTATAGATACGTTGGAGACGTATCAAGGGTAAAGTATTCAACCCAAATTTATTGATTCGACACAAGGGGAGCCAAAGAATACTCTCAAGTATTGGCAGTTGAGTTGTCAATTCAATCACACCTGGAAGTTAATGTCTTCATCAAAGTATTTATTAGCAAAGTAGTATGGAAGTAACGGTAACAGTTTTGTAGCAATTGTAACAGTGGCAGCGAAAAAGTAACGAAGCAACAAGGAATATGTGAAAAGCTTGTAGGCATTGGATCAGTGATGGATAATTATGTCGGATGCGATTCCTCATGTAATAGTTGTAACATAGGGTGACACAGAACTAGCTCCAGTTCATCAATGTAATGTAGGCATGTATTCCGAATATAGTCATACGTGCTTATGGGAAAGAACTTGCATGACATCTTTCGTCCTACCCTCCCGTGGCAGCGGGGTCCTAGTGGAAACTAAGGGATATTAAGGCCTCCTTTTAATAGAGTACCAGACCAAAGCATTAACACATAGTGAATACATGACCTCCTCAAACTACGGTCATCACCAGGAGTGGTCCCCACTATTGTCACTTCGGGTTGCCAGATCATAACACATAGTAGGTGACTATTGACTTGCAAGATAGGATCAAGAACACACATATATTCATGAAAAGATAATAGGTTCAGATCTGAAATCATGGCACTCGGGCCCTAGTGACAAGCATTAAGCATAGCAAAGTCATAGCAACATCAATCTTAGAACATAGTGGATACTAGGGATCAAACCCTAACAAAAACTAACTCGATTACATGGTAAATCTCATCCAACCCATCACCGTACAGCAAGCCTACGATGGGATTGCTCACGCACGGCGGTGAGCATCATGAAATTGGTGATGGAGGAAGGTTGATTATGACGATTGCGTCGATCTCCCCTCTTCGGAGCCCCGAACAGACTCCAGATCAGCCCTCCCGAGAGAGATTAGGGCTTGGCGGCGGCTCCGTATCGTAAAACGTGATAATTCCTTCTCTTTGATTTTTTCTCCCCGGAAGTGAATATATGGAGTCGGGGGAGATGTCGGTGGAGCAACAGGGGGGCCACGAGGTAGGGGGCGCGCCCCCCACCCTCGTGGACAGGGTGTCGGCCCCCTAGTCTGGTTCTTTCCGCAGATATTTTTTATATATTACAAAATAAATCTCCGTTGAATTTTAGGTCATTCCAAGATTTTTTATTTCTGCACAGAAATAACATCATGGCAGTTCTGCTGAAAACAGCGTCAGTCCAGGTTAGTTCCATTGAAATCATGCAAGTTAGAGTCGAAAACAAGGGCAAAAGTGTTTGGAAAAGTAGATACGTTGGAGATGTATCAATCATGCTTCTTCTCTCTTACCTGCGGCTCTGCTCTGCCCTAACTTCTCTTCGCCGCGCCGTCGCCCGCTCGACCACGGCTCACCGCATCCACAAAGGAGACAACTAGCAGCAGTGTCCCGAATCGAGGGAGGGGGGATCCTCTCAGGTAAGCTTTTAGCTCTCAAATGTGATGTCCCATCTCTGTGGTTAGTTGCTTTGTTAAGATGATTTCAGGGCTTGATGTGTGCTGTGATTTATTTGGTAGTATGAACTCTAGCATAGGGAATGGATCCAGGATGAAGGATTTAACAGTCATAGGAGATGGATGATGCCTTTGTACAGTACTAGGAATCAAAGGATTTGGGTGTGAGAAGTGATGAGGCAACACAACAATTTCATGTGTTCGTTATAAATCTGAATAGTCTAAACAACAATTATATGAACTACAATGGATCATAAAGCTACTAAAATTATAGAAATTGGCTTCATCTTGTAAAAAAATGCAGTGAACTAACAAATGGATGGTAAGAAAAAAATACCAGAAGAATATAACTGAAGAAATATATAGCATTTTAACTGAAGAACAAACAGACGTTTCATCAGTTAAGTGGCATATTAAATTTTCATCAGTTAAGTGACATATTAACTTTTCATCGGTGAGGTACAACATTCTCTACATACAATACTTTTTTCTTGAGTATACCAGTTCAATAATGAACGATTGATTCACTTGACTCGGTTGGTTACTGATGGGCCTCTAACCCCTCGTTGGTTACCCCAAGTGGAAGGTGTAAGATGCAATGTTGTGGAAGTTTTTCCCTTAGCAAAGATGCCAAGGATCGAATCCCCAGAGACTCCTAGGTTCAACAAGTAGGTGTCAACTGCTACGGCGCCAGATATTAGCAGTCAACGTGGACCTGCACACAGATACAAATAACTTTGCTCCCAACGAGTACAGAGAGGTTGTCAATCCCTCCGGCCTTGTAGTTCACAAAGGATTAAAAGCAATGATAGTAGTGATAGATAATGTTTTGCAATAGTAAATAAAAGCGAAAAGTAAATAGCGGATGTGATCAATGATGGTAATATGGACCGGAGTCTCATGATGTTCACTAGTGATGTCTCTCTCCCAAAAGACGATAAAACAGCTATGTGAGGTAAACGAATTACAGCTGGGCAATTGACAGGACCACGAACGCAAACCAATGCTGACTACATTGCAAGAAAGGTTGAGGTTCAAACCATGGGCGGTACGCCAAAGTAAGTAGACCGAAATCCATCAATATCTACTACTAATCATCCACCTTGAGATATCTATCCAGAACATCTCGCTGGTATTAAGTTGCGAG
>LR738714.1:562228908-562239514 GCA_902687465.1 Secale cereale
GGTCCCAGCAATGTCAGGGGGGAAACCATTTTTCGCCAAATACGGTGGCCTGTCCGGTGGGTCCCTGCTATCAGGTGAAGGTATAATTATTTTCCGTGTAATAAGGAGGCACTTCCTTGCGGCTGCCGTGGACCCAGCTATCAGCCTCTCCACGTACAGTACTCTTCCGATGGAAGTCGTTCCTTGACCATGTTGACCACGCCGCGCCGAGAGCACCAGGGCGGTGAACGACGGTGAGGCCTAGGAAGGGGACGACGCAGAGACGGGGGAGACGCGGTAGTGGAAGCACGCGCGGAGAGGAGTACGAGGATTCACTGGTTCGGCTGCGGTGTGAGGCTGCCGTCGCCGCAGGGCCTGGCCAGCGGTGGGAATAGTAGGGGCGGTGAGTCCTCCGCGGCAGCACAGCCGGCCATGGGAGGCAGGAGCATTCGGCACAACCGACGCTACTTTGGGCGGCTGGAGCAACAAGACCAGAGGTTGAAGAAGCACTATGGCCGTTGGATGGACATCGTACGGTCACTGGAGCTAGAATCGTTCCTATTGACTAAGTTGACCAAGCACTCCGTCCCCATCAACTTAGTAGGCCCAGAAGTCAGCCACCCACCAAGGTGGGTCCCAACTAGCAGGGGGGTATTCATTTTTTTTGTGTAATAAGGAGGCAGTTTCGGTGGGTCCGAGCTGACAGCGGGGGAAACGTTTTTTCACGAAATACGGTGACCCGTCCGGTGGGTCCCAGCAGTCAGGGGGGAACCATTGTTTTCGCAAAATACGGTGGCCCGTACGGTGGGTCCCCGTTGTCAGGTGGAGGAATAATTATTTTACGCGTAATAAGGAGGCACTTCCTTGCTGCGGCCGTGGACCCAGCTGTCAGCCTCTCCACGTAGAGTCCACGTCCGATGGAAGCCGTTCCTTGACCATGTTGACCACGTCGCACCGAGAGCACCAGGGCGGTGGACGACAGCGAGGCCTAGGAAGGGGACGACGCGGAGCCGGGGAAGATGTGGCAGTGGATGCCCACGCGTAGAGGAGTATGAGGGTTCGCTGCGGTGTGAGGCTGTCGTCGCCGCAGAATAACAAGGGGTGTGGGTGAGTAGAGGGATGGCCTGGCCAGCAGTGGGAGTAGTAGGGGCGGTGAGGCCTCCGCGGCATCGCAGCCGATCACGGGAGGCAGGAGCACGAGGCACGCCCGGCGCTGGTTTGGGTGGCTGGAGAAAGAAGACCAGAGGTTGAAGAAGCACTACGGCCGTTGGATGGACATCGTACGGTCAATGGAGATAGAATCGTGCATATTGACTAAGTTGACAAAGCCCTCCGTCCCCGTCAACTTAGTAGGCCCACAAGTCAGCCTCCCACTATACTGGTCCCAGCTAGCAGGGGGATTATTCATTTTTTGTGCGTAATAAGGAGGCACTTCTGGTGGGTCCGAGCTGACAGCGGGGGGAACGTTTTTTTCGCGACATATGGTGGCCCGTCTAGTGGGTCCCAGTAGTCAGGGGGAAACATTTTTTTGCCAAATACGGTGGCCCGTCCGGTGGGTCCCTGCTGTCAGGTGGAGGAATAGTTATTTTCCACGTAATAAAGAGGCACTTCCTTGCGGCTGTCGTGGACCCAGCTGTCAGCCTCTCCACGACAGTACTCTTCCGATGGAAGTCATTCCTTGACCATGTTGACCATGCCGCGCCGAGAGCACCAGGGCGGTGGATGACGGCGAGGCCTAGGAAGGGGACGACGCGGAGCCGGGGAAGACGCGGCAGTGGATGCCCACGCGGAGAGGAGTACGAGGGTTCACTGGTTCGGCTGCGGTCTGAGGCTGCCGTGGCCGTAGAATAACAGGGGGTGTGGGTGAGTATAGGGATGCCCTGGCCAGTTGTGGGAGTAGTAGGGGGCGGTGAGGCCTGCACGGGAGGCGGGAGCATGCGGTCCCGCTGGTGCTGGATTTGGCGGCTGGAGCAAGAAGATTAGAGATTGAAGAAACACGACGGCCGTTGGATTGACATCCAACGGCTATGTCTGCTAGAATTGTTTGTTGACGTATATAATAACTAAAAAAATCTTGCATACGCGTCAACTTAATAGGCCCATAAGTCAGACCATTCCCTCTTCTTTTAATAATTTATATATAGCTCATTGCGACTTCTTATGCAATTTATTGCAGTCCGGTTTTTTTGGTTGGCCAGGGCCAATTTTGCATATTTCTGTGGGTTCCAAACTATTTTTAATACCGAAATGTCGATCCAGATTTAAAGTACTTTGAAGATATATTTAAATTAGGTTAATGCCTAGTGAAATAGGAATCTGAAAATGTGAAAAAAATTAGAAATTATAAAGTAATTGCCAATTTGGCATCTGTTTTTATATTTACAGCTAATTTCATATTACTTTCAAGATTTGCAGGCGTCTTGAAAGAGTTGCAGCCCATCAGGGTGTATAAAAATAAATAAGCATGGATTGGGTATTCTTCAGAAAAAATAAACTGGGCTCATTTTCACAAAGAAAAAATAGCTGGGCTGGTCACATGGGGAACATAAAATATAAGCCTGGGCTAGACTCGCCACAACCCAGTTCAAACCCTGCTCCGTCTCAACAATAACAAAAAAATATTGTTCGAGCAGCTACGTCCCAGGTGTCAGCCGATCTTGTGCTGTTCTCTTGTCGCTCACAGTGTCGTGGGTCCCAGATGTCAGGAAAACACTAGGATGAAGCATTTTATTTTTCCATACGCTGACATGGTGGGCCCGTACTGTCATCCTCTTCACGTACTTCTGCCGATTCCTGTTGTTTGTTGACCATGTTGACAACGCGAGAGGGCAGCGTCGCGGCGAGCGCACCAAAGGGCGCGGAGGACGACGGTGAGGCCTCGGACGTCGGCGCTAACGGTTTAGGAGACGGTGGGGCAGCGATGCGTGCGCTGAGGCGCAGCCAGCCGTGGGAGGTGGAAGCAGGCGGCCCCGCCGGCGCTGGTTTGGTTTTGGCGGCTGGAGGAAGACAGGACTGAAGAAACACGACATACTGTAAAAGCAGCAGGAGTACTTAACAACCTTAACTGAAACCAGCAGGGACACGTAACAACCATAGCTGAAAGCAATATAAGTACTTATACAGGTTCAACCATACAAAGCACGCCTCGAACAGTGTTACTTTGCCTACAGTTAACCAAGGGTGAGGCCGCCAAGCCCCAGGACAAGGCCCGGGCGCCACCCCGCGCATCCACAACCTTCTGAAAGCGGCTTCATCTCGCAATGTGGTCAATAAACAGGATATACGCTTTAGAGCCATGGAAAAGCAGGAACATAATCTTCTGTCCTATTCTCCAAGATAGACGGGCCTTCATTATTTGAGACCACCCATGAATAAGTATCTTTTCACCTCCAATGGGAATGGAGTAGGTCGACATAAACATCATGTTGTGACCAAGCGCAAGTCTGACCCAACCAGGGTCAAGCATCTGTATAGGAACAATGGAACTGGGCAATTTATGTTTCAAGAAGATCACAGCTGTAAAACTGTGTATAAGCAATAGTTTATGAACAACATAAATAATAGAAAACAGCTCGTACCATAAGTTTCTCGACACAGTTGGACCTCTTCAACGAGTGCAGCTGGAAAGGGGGGTTTGTGATTTGATGGCTCATTGGGCATTACTGTGGCGCTACGACCGGGGTGTGTCTACCGTGCAGTTGTGCACTCTAATTTGTGCATATGGCACGTGGACCCCGTTGCTGGATGCCCCACATATCAGCGAAAGGGAGTAGAAAGACATGAGTAACTAGTTACACAAAAATATATTTGTGACAAAGAGATACTCCCTCTGTAAAGAAATATACAAATCTTTTATATCATAACTTTATACATACAAAATTATATCTGACGGATAGGAAGGAAACTATGGCAATTTTGCAAAAAGGTACCCACACACCTCTCCACATTTGCAAATAAGGCCTTCCCTCGTTCATCCTTTTCTCTCACAAGATAAAATACTCATACAAATGCATCTTGATGTTACGTGCAACGCACGAGCATTATGGGGGTTCGGCTTTTTTTAGACAATTATGGGGGTTCAGTTGAGAATATAATACTCAAACAGGTTCACTGTTCTGGACTTGGGCCGCAGGCCCACCCTGCATGTTTGGGGGGGCATGTGTTCTACCTCGGCGCTTTTCATATTGCAAGCGATCGGTACGGCGCTGGTTTTAGATGTTGTCGCAAGGCGAATACACAAAATTGAATAAAGCACCGCAGTTGTTGGAATGAAATCAAACGACAGTTCCTAACCAGCAATGAGAGTTGCAATTCTATCAACGATATACCATGTGATAAATAATACTGTCGTATTACTTATACACACAGGACACTTGTTTCACCATGCCATATTATTACATCAAAATCTCTCGTAGGATAGATCAGTTCGACAGTTGCGTGCTGCTACTAAAGAATTTCAAAGTTGATTTGGACCAGCTCTCCTTGCCGAGAAAATTCGATTTTGAGATCATCCCCTACCGCAAGATATGATTTAGATTTGAACCTTGATCATCCTTTAGCATCAATCATCATGCGACCATCCTTTGTACTTACGATATATTGAGCAGGTTCATTCACACCAAGGCTGCGATGGTAAGAGAAACTTGGACGCTGTCGCCCGGATTGTTGAACGACTCCCTCGTTGCTCTAGGAATTCTCTGTTTGCAAACAAGAAGACATACCCAAACAATTAGATCAACACAGTGAATCATGTGAAACAACATGGAAAGAAAAAAGAACGAAACACTTGGGCGGCCAATGCTTACCAAAAAGGTGGAGATGTCGGTTTTTGTAAGGACTTTGGTATATGACGTGCGAACTGCAGCCCAGTCTCTTGCCGCTGCACCGGCCGGAGCAGATGCAAGTGCAAGTGTTGGTGCAGGTGCTGAAGCCGCTGCTGCTGCCGGAGATGGTGCTCCTTGTAGAGCTGGTGCCGGTGTCGGAGCAGGTGCCGGTGCCGATGCCAGATCCTCCGGTAGATCAGCCTGATCTGTTGACGCGGTTGGTGCCCAATCCTCAGCTGGATCAGACTGAGCTGTTGCCGCTGTCAGTGCTAGAGCAACTGGCCGTGCTCGATCCATTGCTGAAGGTGGTACCGATGTGCGAGACAGCGGCGATCGTGTCTGGTCTTCTATGATCAGCTTTCTAACTTGACTAGGATTTGTGACCGTGATCCAGTTTTTTTCTTCATTTCTTTTAAACGAGAGAAGGACTAATTGTGGCGTTTTTGTTAAACCAAACTGCAGTTCATCGTAGGGATTCAGCTTGTACTCACACAGCAGACTAATCCATTTTTTCTAGTAATATAAGTGATGGACAGTGCCTTCATTACTGACACGACATAAGAAGTGAAACCTGCAAAATAGCCATCGTAGAGCAAACCAAACGGTTTATCCTATGATGAATGTCACATGGCCAAACCTACATCGTAAAATTGCAAGAAAAGAAAGAAAACATGACATTAAATCAATAAGATTTAGACAGTAAATCAATAAGATTTACTTGATGTGACACAAGTGAATCCTTACAAGGAAATCACTATGTTGAAGTACTAAACAGAAGATTGATCATCCAACTACGGGTGGCATGCAGGGGCCCCGCCTACTCCCACAAGTAGGACAGTCCAAAGGTCGTGACAAATCGTATGGACCAAACATCCATGGGACTGGAAATCCTGGTGGGTGCGATAAACCTGCAATGCATACAGATATTGGAGTGTAACCATAATTGATAAACTGTCATCACAAAAAAGATGATCTGGATACTTCAAAATATACAGACTGAATTGAGTGGACAGACATTAACATAGACCGTTCTCAGGACTGACCACACACCAAAAGCGGCAGTACTAATAAACAATACAGGGTTCACAAACACAAATCAAGTACTGAACAATAGTACTTACTACAGACAAGAAAAGTTGCACTAATTAAACTATGCAGACTATTTCTTGCCACCGACCTACGGGATGAACCCCACATAACTGACTAGGCCATGGACTTCGTGAGACATGTCTACATGAACCATCACCATCTCAACAACCTTGGAGAACCTAATAGAGTGGTCTTTCCACTCATAAACATGATGATGAAGATAGGCCGCATCAGATTTGTTGGGAAGCTTTACAAGAACCACACCCTTCATAATCGAAGACACAACCAGGAAATTGTTATGGTCAAGTACAGCCTCGAGAACACGCCTGACAACAATGCTACAGGAAAACACTAGTTCGGGACACGTGGCGACAAGGACACAGCAGCTGGATAGTTTAGCAGTAGAACTCATCCTCGGGTCTTCCAGTTCACACGGCATGACTTTGAGAACTTCATCTCCACCGCGGAACTGGTTCTAATTCAAACAGAAACCATATTTTATTACTACCTCCGTTCAGAAATATAAGATGATTTTCGATATTATACTCCATATATGACTACATATACGCACAGAAATGAGTGAACAAAGACACTAGAACATGTCTTCAAAGGCATGAGAGCAGAGGGGTTACTTGAAATATCCATAACACAAGTTACTGAGGCAAATATACCCTATTCAAAGGTATAGTAGCATTGATGTTCATAAAGTACTCCCTCCGTCCCAAAATTCTTGTCTTAGATTTGTCTAGATACGGATGTATCAAGTCACATTTTAGTATTAGATACATCTGTATCTAGAAAAATCTAAGACAAGAAATTTGGGACAGAGGGAGTAGTTGAAAGTAATCTATAAGAAATCAGTGTCAACCTCTCGCATGTTTTGGTCAAAAGAGGAATTTAGAACCGTCATTTGGCACACAAAAATCACATGCAAGATCACCCAGAAAGTTGTACTACTAGTACTAGTACTGCGTGTTAGATGAAAATACACGATCAAGATCGAGAAAAAGATCGTCAACAAGAGATATTACCTGGACTTGCTTAATGAGGGATCCCGGAGAGGGGGGCTTGGATAGGGCGATGGCTTTGAGCTTGTTTGTGGTAGTCTCGACGGGGTGCTTGCGCTTCTTCGTACCATGAGCCTCGACGGTTTTGGCCAGAGCCATAAACATCACTTTGGCCGGTGCTCCAGCGTCCATCAAGAAAC
Source organism: Secale cereale (assembly GCA_902687465.1). NCBI lineage: Eukaryota > Viridiplantae > Streptophyta > Magnoliopsida > Poales > Poaceae > Secale > Secale cereale. Next base: position 562,236,007 of record LR738714.1, read on the forward strand.
TATCGAATAGAAATAAAATAAAAGAAACCATAATCACAAACCCAAAAGAAGAAAAGAGAGGGAGTTATAGGATCAGTCTCGGGGGTGCAAGACCGGGCCTTGTCCAGAATCAACACCATTGATGCGCTCACCTTTCCTTCTTTGGGAGAGAAGAACAATGGCAGAAGCAGGTCGGGGTTTTCTTGAAGAAATGAGGAACAAGATGAGGGAGAAGCGAGTTGGGTAGAGAGGAAGCTGAGAGAGAAGAGTGAAATGATGCTTGCTTCGTCCGTCCAATTTACTACTGGAAAGGAGGGGGTTTTATGATTTGATGACTCATTGGGCATTACTGCGGCGCTTCGATCGGGGTAGTCTACCGTCACTCTACTACGGAGTAATTTAGTGCATGGCTGGTGGACCCCGATGCTGGCTGTCCCACACGTCGGTGAAAGTGAGCAATTTAGTGCATGGCTGGAGGAGGATCCGCACCGTAGAGCGTGTCCAAAGTTTTTCTGAAGAAAAAATGATTACAGCAAGCGTTTCCACTCTTACGACGGAGGAGTGCGAAGCACGGCAGCCACTTGAACATACACAGTGCTCCTACTACTAGGCATGTGCAGTGGTTCATACGTCTACATAATCTTGTTGCTAGTGTAGTAAGATATGACAACAACAAATGATCTTGTGCGCATGTCAACTATATGAACAGTAATGTAGTAACATAGTACCGCTTTCTCGAATGTACCAAAGAGTACGATGATAGCCCAAGCCTTCCACAAGTTCCTCGCTAAACAGTGTCTCATCTACACTTCATTTTATACGTTTTTATAAAGAAAAAGGCCACGATAGACCATCTGATGCTAGCTCCTCAAATTATTGGACAGAGAGGGAAATGGGTACATCAAGTCTCCCCTCATCTACCAGAACGTGTTTGGAGTTATCTTCGCTCCCACGCATGGCTAGACAACCGAAAAACAGCCTAGCAAAGATGATTTCTCTTGGGCCAAAGGGAGTTCAAGGTGGCCCGGTCGAGAATGAACGGTGAGATCAATGTTAACAGAACTAGCTCTACAGTGCACGGAGAGTACTGCGACCAAGGCGGAGAGGAAAACGAGAAAACTTGATGTATTTTTGCTAATTAATAGCATTGCATGCAATGAACTAACCACTGCATGTCATGTTTATTAGTCTCAAGTCATTGAAAGCAAGCACGGCCCACGTCTCTTATTGGTTGATATGTCACAAAACAAGAAACGGGGAGGGAGTTAATGTACCGTGCCTAAGTGTTCTGGGACTATTTGGTTTTCGTAAGGTGACTTACACACCTAGATAGAGGAGTATATTGAGATTAGAATACAACCAAACACGCCCACACGCTTTGTGCTACAGTGACTGATCTGCACCGTTTGAGTTTGATCCAACAGTCATGTTGCGCCGAGACATGGACATGCCCATGCAGAGGGCTCCTAAACACCACCGAAGTCCCTCTGCTTCTCGATGTGCAGGACGTTAGTGATGCAGGGGGCGAAACCGCTGAAAGGCAATGCAATCTACGGGAAGCCGGAGGGAGCCAGCCGAGGAGCGGGGAATCTTTTGGTTTTCACCATGGTAGAACACCAGTCGAGGACTTCTCACATCAGGGAGCAGTGGGTTTTACAGGCAGAGTCATTGTGACTAATTGTTGCCGTGCCTGCTCCCGTCAATCAAAAAATTAAAATTCATGTCGCGCCTGCTCCAGTCAATCAAAAAAATTTCCTGCCACGCTTGCTCCCGTCAATCAAAAATAAAAAATCCTACCGCACTCAAACACCATAGCAACGCCGCGGTGGATATTTAAATTTACCTGCCGGCAAGTAGATAAAAAAGGCGTGAAAAAACAAATGTGGCGGCAGCCTAGCTAATCGGTCGAACTAGCCCAACTAGCTAGCCACCATGCTTCACTGATGTACTCGGGGGGAAAATTGGTCTTTCGTGATTTGACGACTCATTTACTTGCTTTGGTGAAAATGCGCGGTAGGGCATCCCACGTCAGGAAGAATATATGCGTGCACCACCCGGGAGGACCCCGAAACCGCGCGGTAGGGTGTGCCATGTCTCAGCACGGAGGAAAAATGTGCGTGTAAAAATTTATTGTATCAGACATAGTACCTATGGTTTGACCTCAGGACCCAGCCAGTCGGTCGAAAACACCCCACTAGCCACACAGCTTCATCATGCTAACATGGCACGGAGGATAGGTGTGGTTAGCTCTGTCTCGACCAGCCACAACATCTCTTTTTCTAGGCGATTCTTCTATTTTCCAAGCTTTTTCTTTTAGTTGTAATAAGACCACGGCAAGCTAGCGCCGCTCTTCGTGTGTGCCAGTGCAAAGGTTAGACGATGGAGAGAAGAGAGATCGTAGACCTGGGACCCACCAGTAAGTGAGTCAACGGTCATGCACGTGTTGACGAGGCACTCCCTCTACTCTACTCAACGTAATACTGTACAAAATCAAGTTATGGGACAAAGCCAACAACCGTTGTTGTTTCAGGCTATCGACTTACGCTTTGTAGTCTAGGTTGCCAGTTCCAATCTCGTCTTTCATATTTGTTAGTTTTAGGTCCAAATTTGATTAATGACAAGTGGGACCCCCATGTGTTGTTCCGATATTTCGGTGTAGGATCATTTTTTTTTGAACAAACACTTTGCACGGTTAGACAAGTAACGGCACAAGTTACACGTATTTTGCAAGTTTACGAACAAAAATGACAGCGGCATAGAATATCACATCCACCCCGTGGCTTAGATGCTATGGTGATACGACATTTTACACTGTTGGAAGTGAGATCCAATGGCTTGGGAGTAGTCTTTGTAATTATGCGCAATTTCCAAACTCTCCAAAGGTTTTTTGCAAATAAAACATTCAGGCCTCGTGTGTGCCGCTGCATCTTGGATCCAACGGATGCCCGTTGCTCATATTAGGTGCTCCCCGTAGCTTAATTACGCGCTACGATGATATGAGCATCTAGGTCGTATGATCAGTGATCAGATGGCACATGCATAGTACTTGTACTTTCTGCGCAATTCCCAAACTATCTCAGCCATATATTGCAAAAACATTCAAACCTCCTACTGTGGGCCGTTAGATCTCCGTCAACTCGTATCACCATAGAATCTACGGTGCGGGAGCACCTCATATTCTCCCGTGCGAGAAAACATAAGGTGCTCTCGCAGCTTGGATGCTACGGTGATACGAGCTTCGAGGTCGTTTAATCTGAGATCCAATGGCATCTGAGCAGTCTTTGTGCTTGTAAGCAGTGGTCGAACTCTTTGGGGGATTTTCTGTAAAAAAAACATTTGAACCACCGAGGAGGTGTTGGGTCACAAATCCAACGGCTCCGAAGATCTTGTATCACCAAAGCATCTAAGGTGTGGTAGCACATGATATTCTTACATACAGGAGAATATGATGTCCTCCTTCATCTTAGATGCTACGGTGATACGAGCTTCGAGGTCGTTTGATCTGAGATCCAATGGCATCTGAGCAGTC
>LR738714.1:562253538-562267373 GCA_902687465.1 Secale cereale
CGCCGCCGCCGCTTCCAAGATCGGGAGCACCAGGAGAACTCTTCCCGGCACCCTGCCGGAGGGGAGGATCACCACCGGGAGCTTCTCCACCACCATGGACGCCTCCCGGATGACTCGTGAGTAGTCTCCCTTGGACCATGAGCCCATGACCAGTAGCTATGTGATGTTCTCCTCCCGTTCTTGTGCTTCACTAATTAGTCCTCGTGAGCTGCCCTACATGATCGAGGCACCTATGTAATCCTTATGCTGTTGCTATGTTGAGTTTGCTGGGATCCGATGGATTATGAGATTATGTTCAGATTGATCTTGAGTAATATATTTGGTTCACCTCTTTTATATTTTTGTTCATAAGTAATTCTTGCATGTTCTCCGTTGTTATTTATTGCTTTGGCCGAGTAGTAGGTAGTGACTCCAAGAGGGAACGTTATGCTCGATTGTGGGTTCATGCCCCTCGATGACTAGCTTGAGTGACAGAAACATGAGTCTAGGGGATGTGCTGTTGCCACAAGGGGGAAAACAACGGTGCTTGTGCCCGTGGGTGCAAGGATTGTTTACTTTACGCAAAGTTCTTTTAATGCAGTTGTCTATTGCATTGAGTTTACACTATGGGTGGGACTCGCAACTTAATACCAGTGAGATGTTCTGGATAGATATCTCAAGGTGGATGATTAGTAGTAGATATTGATGGATTTCGGTCTACTTACTTTGGCGTACCGCCCATGCTTTGAACCTCAACCTTTCTTGCAATGTAGTCAGTATTGGTTTGCGTTCGTGGTCTTGTCAATTGCCCAGCTGTAATTTGTTTACCTCACATAGCTGTTTTATCGTATTTTGGGAGAGAGACATCACTAGTGAACATCATGAGACTCTGGTCCATATTACCGTCATTGATCACATCCGCTATTTACTTTTCGCTATTTACTTACTATTGCAAAAACTATCTATCACTACTATCATTGCTTTTAACCCTTTGTGAACTACAAGGCCGGAGGGATTGACAACCTCTCTGTACTCGTTGGGAGCAAAGTTATTTGTATCTGTGTGCAGGTCCACGTTGATTGCTACTAATCTGGCGCCGTAGCAGTTGACACCTACTTGTTGAACCTAGGAGTCTCTGGGGATTCGATCCTTGGCATCTTTGCTAAGGGAAAACACTTCTACATACTGCATCTTACACCTTCCACTTGGGGTAACCAACGAGGGGTTCGAGGCCCATCAGTGCACACTTTCAAGCCATCCGAGGCGGCCGCCCATACCAGCCCCTATGGTGGCGTCGCCCCTTTTTGCGTGTATGATAAGGGTAGTGAAAAATATTCCAGTGGTGCTTTTGATTTGCCCACAGAATGGTTAAATTGCTTGTTTCTATGAATTGAGTTCGCCAATAATGTGAAGGATGCTAGTCTTTTCATCCTATGGTAGATTGCTTAGATCTCGATATGCCAAAAGTAATTGCATGAAATATACAGTAAAAGCCAGTGTGATGTGTGTGGCTACAACTAGTCTGACTACACGTCCTCATATAACATATCAAGGATGCACCATCTTACCAGATTAACCATTCGACTTACCAATGCAGTGTGGGAAAGAAAGAAGTATTGGGACTGCGTATCCAAGCAATTGATGCCATGGACTCCTTCGTACAACCTTGTAAGTGAAAAAGAAGTTGCAGTGTAAATGTACAAAGAGCTAGCGTAAGTTCAGTTACCTGCTTCTCGGAATTTTAGTTAGCCACTTATTGCAAAATCGTTCAATTATGTTGCTTGGCTTAATTTAGTTTGCTACTGATTACATAATGCCACAACCTGTTAATCCTATTATAGACTGCGCATATCTATGTGTTTGATACTTACCATTAAGAATTACCTGTTTGCCTGAACTTAAATAGCTACTTGTTTGTTTAACTGCTTTGCAGCTGCAACAACGGGTTAAAATGATGTTAATAACTACTTTTCAGCATCGAATTGAAACTCTTTAATTCCTTGTTTGTTTAACTGGTTTATTGTTATAACTCCTAGTTGAGATGTTTTGCTAACTTCAACTTTTCTGAATCCAGTCAGAACTTTAATGGCAAAATAGGTTAGCCCAAGATCAAAGAGCGAGGTCCCCATGGACGTTGTATCATCCCACGGCAGTGGCACCGGCCCAATCGTGCATTATGAATTGCCAACTGATGATACTCTAGAGGCTAAAGTAGTGGTAGAAAGATATTCTACTTCTGCACTTAGATATGAAGTTGACATATTGAGGAAGCAAACAGCACAAACAGTAGCAGTACTCAAGACAACCATTAAATATTTGGTGGATTTCAAAACGAAGCAAGCTGAGACTGACCATATTGTTAAGGTCCTGAAGGAAAAAAGGAAATTAAATTCCCACTTGGTAAATCATAGGTGAAATGTTCTTTCCATCGTTGAATAACATTTGTGTTGTTTGTTCATGTAATCAATCAAACCATTTGTTCTAGAGATCATGTAATAATTGTTTTTTGTTTTTTGTTTTTTGGTTTGTAATTTTATTTGAGCACAAGTCTGTATTAATTGATAAGACTCTGAGACATTTCATTTTGATTGTTGTGCCAGACCTACAAATATGGCAATCGGGCTGAATGTGCATTCAACAATAATAGTAGTATAGATGGACCATAAGTGGCACGCATTAGAAAGGGCCAAGATGTTGTAGTAGCTTGGCTAAAAAAAGGATGTTGTTGTAGCAAAGAAAAGTACAGCGGCCTGGCTTATGTATGTTAGTTGATATTATTGATCCATATACTCTATAAGTGTTTATATGTCTGTTAGTTCTGTACATTCTTGGTTGATTGACTCGGTATTTGAATCTTGATACATCACTTGTGTACATATCTAAATGGGAGTACACATTATGTTGCGTGTGACATTTGAGTTGAACATGAAGTGTTCCAAATATTTGAATTCACCTTAAACTGGATTCTAGCTTCTGAATTTGAGTATCGGCATTTGTAAACCATATTCATATATGACAGTGGAATACATCTTTGTCTTCCTTTTGAAGATATATAAAAACACATAGAATGATTTATAAAGATTCATATAGGAATACAAAATGAATTCGAATTTAGTTGTCAGGGTAAACGTGGATGCTTATTGTCCCGAAATTCGAAAGAAGCGGCAAAATGTCCACTCCCACGTCGGCTGCCCGAAGCCAAGTGTTTGGGAGATGGAAATTACTGTCTACCCATTGCACGGACAATCCATCGGCCCGATTTCCACTTCTCTAAATAGGGGTAGGATAGTAACTTCAATTAGACGTGACACGACCGCCTCTGAGCCCATTCCGACACGGTGGGCGCCAAACATGGGCGGCAAAACACATTTGATTCAAGCTCGGCCGAAAGACCTCTGTTTCTCCCTCCATTTCCCCATTCATACACGGTGGGCGGCAAAACAAACTCGACTCGGCCGAAATCGATGTAGGCAAATATTTTCGATAGGGGCAGGTTTGTAACTTCACACAGACGTGACACAACCGCCCTACCTGTCAGCCCCGTTCATACACCATGGGCGCCAACCACCCTCTCCCGCTCGAAATCGCTCTGGGAAAATATTGGCGAGATGCGAGATTACCGTTGTATCCCCAACCGACGAGATGTCCAAATTTTAAACGGGGGCTAAGTTCGTAACTTCCCATAACAGGCGCGTCCCAAAAACATGGTTCCCCGTACCTCTCCCTTCATTTCCCATTCATACACCGTCCGCGCTAGAACACCATCCCCACACCAGCCTCCGTCCACCACCCCATCCATCGCCGCCGTCCTCCACCACATCCATCGCCGCCGTCCTCCACCATGCCGGAGCGCCTACCAAGAACGCGTCGTCCACTGCTAGAGATGGACGTTTCTCATCCACGGCGACGGACCAAGAGCCTTGCATCACGTCCTCTCGCTTCATCGGCGTCGTCGTCCTCTTTGCCGGGGCCGCTTACACGACCTTCTCTTCCACCGCAACGGGACTTATCCCCCGATGCACCCGTCTACCGTTGCAGATCTGCTTCAACGCCACCGACAGCCATCGCACCCCCGATGCCTACATGGCGCCGCAAGAGAGGTGGTACTGCATATCTCCTCAACTTTTTGATCTCAACCAGAAAATAGATCTTAACTTGGTTACTCTACTTTCTATTCAGCTCTTAGAATTTAGTTCTTAGTTCGAAGCAAACAATGGCTGTTAAATACCATTTCTCCGGTTTCCCCCTTTTATGATCACTATAGGATCAGAATATGTGCTTTGTGTCATAATAGCACTGCTCGACCCATCAAGCTAAACAAGCTTTGTTGTTCAAATACGAATATGATATTATTAAAACATATTCGTTTAATTGGTCAGCTAAATGTTCCTAAATTAGTTTCGAAAATGCATGCTCGCCCCTCGGGTGTGTATCTCTACAGGGTGCCCATAGTGGGCCGGCCCACCCTGGGATTTTGGGTCATCCCAGGCCCCGATTCCCCTCTGTTCTGCTACGCGCTTCCGATCTCTACTCGCCCCCAGCCGCCTGCCTCGCCGGCGACTTGCCGTCCCCGGACGGCTTGACTCTAGGAGGAGACGCCGGACTAACAGGAGGTCAGGAGCCGCTCGCCCAACAGCGTCACCGCTGCCCGAGAGCGCCGCTGTGCCTACCTTCCTAGTCCGTTCAGGGCTCAGGCGTGCAGCACCCACTAAGCCAACCCGATTTATCCTGAGATAAGTCCTCAACACTCAGCAGCCACTCCTCATCACCCATTTTTTAATTGATTCATTACTCATTAGGCAGGACTATCATTAGGGTTTGTTGTGTGCTTAGTGCTACCTACACCTAATGGTTCAGATGTATTTCGGTAATCTTTAGTACTTGTAAAGTTCACAGGGTTTTCAAAATTCCGGCCCTAGGAACAGACACTAGTCATTTTTGATTGCTGGTTGTAGTGACATTGACCCAGATTACTACTGCAAGCCAGGTTTGTTGGCAATTTTACTTGTCTTTCTTACTCATTCGATATAATATCCAATTATTCACGTCGATTAGTTGCAAACAATAAGTGCTATACAAACTTCTTGATTCAGATTTTGGACGGTCTCTTACTGCAGTTACAATTCTGCATACTTGTCCTAGTAAGCTCACAAGTAAATGATTGATTCACTACATCTATGCTTGCCTTGTCATATTTGTTGTCAATATTCTTTTAGGGTGGACCACCCTGTTTCTAAATACTGCAACCGTAGACATGAGTGAATAGTATTTCTCTATGTGATCTCTTCCATCATGTGTGGGCAACGAACACTGCATTGTATAGAAAGAAAGTGTCATTTCCAGCTTTTATATAGGCTTCGATCTTTTATATGGAATACAATCTGCCTACTTGCTTTGTGTCGCACTACCAACACTTCGCCCTTGAAGCTAAACATTATGGCACTCATAATTCCTTAGTTTATTTGTTCAAATACGTATTTCATATTATTCTAATGTTCCTACTTCAGTTTTGAAATGTGTGTCTGCCTGTTATAGAGACATAAGGGGTTTGTATTTCTGTGTGTGGTCTGGTCAGCACGGTTGGGGTTGAACTTTGCATATGCAGGGGTTTATAGGGAGACACTCTTCAAGTTGAATCCGCAATGCATTCCATAGATAATCTGACTACATTTTATGTTTTCATGAATCTCAGATTCTGAACATCATCATAATGATTATGAGCTTGCGCGCATGCAAAGAATAAAGCAGAACAATGCCATGGTTGTCAAACTTGGCATTAAGGGACTGAAATCAAGTCTGGATGCAATGCAATGCAAATGCTCTCCACCTACAGATTCATGCTCAGAATATGATCCTAACAGTGATTCTGAGCTAGAGGGAGACCTAAGTCAATGTGGCTCCCTAGTGGAGGAGTCAGAGGAAGGTGCCCTATCTTATTCACCCATCAAGATGCTTGCTTTAACTTTCCAAGGTTATATTTGTCGCACATATCTTGCAACGGATGCTTTGCATTGCTTCTACTTTGTTGAACTGCCATTAGCTTAGTTTACACATCGTGTATGTGAATACGCCCTGCCTATCCATTTTCAGTACATATTCCATTTGTCATCATACCATATTTATCCATTCAAATGATGTTCTTATGTATCAGACGTTCAAAAGGAAGAGGGGGATTGCTGATCGTGGACAAGCACAAGCAAAGTATTTGGAAAAGGTAGTGGCACCTGATAAATCAAATAGACCATTAGGTGCAGTTGCAATATCACCTGACCCACAAAACACCACAACTCTAGCAGACTCTAGCCCTACTACACTGGTCATTTCTGATGCCCCAACTCAGCAGACCCCGACCGCAGCAAACATTATGATTATGCCAATTGACATAGCACCAGCTCTACGACACAAAACCCCCATTCCAGGAAAGAGTACACTAAATCCAGTTGCCAAATCCCTTTTCGAACCAGAGAGAGCCCCAATTGCAGCAAATAGGACCCCTGTTCCATTTCTTCCCAGTTTAGAAGACAAAGCTTATATTGTTGTCAGGAACTTTGTGCGCATCTTTCCTTCATGGAAAGATTATACCGCAGACACAGAACAATTTCCAGTCTTCCTCCGCAACTTACGCGTAAGTAATGTACAAATGTTATTCATGGTCATTGTTGCATATGTTTCTGCTGACAGAAGACACAAGATTTCATCCTTTTAAATAGGCGAGGACCAAACTGGATTGTGAAGACGAGCAAGGGTTGGTTGCGCTTTTCAAGCACTCGTTGATGAAGTACCGTTCCTACCTGAGGCAAGCACACTTCGATGGCAAGCCTCTAAATGAAATTTCTGTAAAGTCTCCGGTGCTACATTTATCCGACGGTGACTAGAATAATCTTGTTACACATTGGTCTCGGCTGTAGCGTAAGGTACTATCTATGATATCACATCACAATTTGAACTACATTTCTGCATTTGCCTTAACATCTCACTTGTATGAAAACTGTTAGCAGAAGAACATTCATTCTCAAGGGATCACAGAATCTCGCAACTATACTGCACACTGCATTGCTCTTGTGAGTACCTCTTGCCCTGTATGACCATACTTACTTTCATAGCTTTTTGATTATGTAGCATCACTACACATGTTAGCCTCGTTATCGTCCATTTGGTGGACATTATAAGATCTGTATGGACTCTACATAAATTTAGAATCAACCCAATGCTTTTGAAGAGGTTTAGCTCTGCAGTCCTCTTGTAAGGGCTGAACGTCGTCTATCATTGTACTTACATTAACAGCTACTCCCTCCGTCCCATAATATAAGAACGTTTTGTATAATACACCAGTGTTCAAACCACTCTTGTATTATGGGAAGAGGTATTGGTTCATTGTGTAGCATTCTGCATCTTATCTCCCTCGCCCACCATTTACTAAAAAAGATCAGATCTATATTTAATCTTACCAAAAAGTAGAATACACAAACAATGCCAATGCAGAAGTGTAGCCCATTGCTCTTGTCAGTACATTTTGATTTGTAATGCTTGTACTTCCAGGGATTGGTAGTTGATTATGTAGCATCAATCTGCATCTTATCTTCATTATCCTCTATCCCTTCCAGTATTATCATATCTATAATTACTCTCTACAAAATGTAGAGTACAGGCAATGCTTATGAAGAAGATTATGTGCTGAAATTCTTGAGTTATCCTTCCCTTGACATGGAGAAGGGCATTCTAAAGCCGGTGTTAACTGTTAATGTAAGTCAGTCCTTCTAAAGACTTTATCCTCAACTGCTGTTTAATTTGCTCATACTCCCTATCGTTTACTGTTGTTTAGTTTGCTGTTTCTACCAAAATGCATGTTCGCAAGAACCGTAAGTTCTAAGTTTTACTTGTAAAACCAAATTCCTTATTCATACCATGCACATTACTCAATACTCCCTATATGTATGCTTATTTTTGTGGATCTATAATCTAGTGTGTGGTGAAGCAGCCCACGTTTGCACCTTGTCATCTCCTGTTTTATCTTACTGGTGTGGCTGATGATATGAACAACATGCCATGCACATTAACCAAAATAGATACAATGATTTTCTTTGCCCTTCATATATGCTTGTTATGTTGACATGGTAAACCAGTAGTGTGGTGAAGCTCCCCGCATTATGAATAATGCCAAATTATGCTATTGATATTTTGAACTTACTCTTTATTTTCTAATTTGAAATTGGATGGAATTGACAACAGCACAGTTATCATCTTTGTTTATACACGTGCAAAACCTGTCATCTCTCTGCTTTGTTTCAGGGTGATATGCCTGATGGCATGCACAAGTCTGCTGAAGGCTGTGAGACAAACCCAACATATATTGCAGCAAAGAAGGCAAAACATCTTGAAGATAGCGAGACAACCTCAAAGTCTTGTCTTGATGCAGTGTTCAAGTTACTTGAGACTAGTAGTCAGACAAGCTCGCAGAATTCGTTGTCTGAATCAGTTCGACTTCTTCAGTCCCAAGTTCTAGCAGAAAGGCATTCTGCAACTCAACTTTGACTTGAAGTCCTATCTCTAAGAAAGATTGCAGAGAACACCAATGAGAACCTCATCGCTAAACAGCTACACCTAGAAGCTATGACCGACATGCTAGGCCGGTCTCTCAGCCTTGCTCAGCAGCTTGCGTAGCAGTTCTCATGCAAGGCTAACCTTTCTTGAATTGTCTTGGAAGTGGTCTCGGTTCAGTATTATTTTGTTACCCTGCAATGGTGCCCAGTTTTTGTAATCTGCCTCTTTGTTACGCGTTATGATGACTGGTGGCGAACTTCGATGCCTAGTGGATGTAATATACCATAAATCCTTTATTGTACAGTGTAGGTTTGTTCTTAATTCTTACTAGTTACTGCCATCATTCGCTATCTGAAAAAAATCAGATGTAGTCGACCGGGCCGAAACATTCGCCTGTAACGGGCCTGGTGTTTAGCGGGCCACAATTGGGCTGGCCTGCATCTTTCTTGGGCCCGAATCATTGGGGCCTTCATACTTTGTGCAAGGCCCACAACTTACATCGGCCTATATTTTAGTTGGGCCTTTTGTGGATCCAGCGCTTAGTTTGGCCCAGGTAGCGTTGGGCCATTAACAGGCTGAATATTGTACTGGCCTGTTACGGCCCAGATGAAACCATGGGCCTTTAGCAGGCCGAAATGCATATTGAGCCTCAATTTTCACTAGCCGTCGACGGGCCTTCAGCAGGCTGAAATGTAGACTGGGCCTTTTTGGGCCTAGTTATATCATGGGCAGTTAACAGGCCGAAACGTATCTCGGGCTCTAGTTGGCCCACTAATATCATGGGGCTTTAAGAGGCCCAAAGTCACATTGGGCTTAATTGTTGCCACCTTTATTACGGGCCGTTAGTGGGCCCGATGTCCTGTCGGACCATATATGGCCCATGGGCAGCACGGGCCATGCCCAGGCCGAAAGTCACACCGGGCTGAAATGGGCCCATGTCTACATCGGCCTCTAACAGGCTGAAAGTCACTGGGCTGTATTTGGGCCCAAATATTCGCCGAATAATTAACGGGCCAGATGTGGCTTTGGGCCGTAAATGGGCCCAAATATTCGACGAACAATTAACGGGCCAGATCTGGCTTCGGGCCGTAAATGGGCCTTTATTAAGCAGGTCGTTATTGGGCTGGCCCACTAGTACCTGAGTAAGTACTACGGGGCTTTGACTGGGCCGGCCTTTTTAACCTACATGGGCCTTTGTTGGGCCGTACCATGTGTCGACGTATCATAGGCCGAAAGACGTCATGGGCCATACATGGGCCGGAAGTTAAAACGGGCTGGAATTATACTGGGCGGCCCAGATGACGCTAATGGGCCTAATTCGGAAAGGCCGTAAATGGGCCCTGGGTTAGCGGGTTGTAAATGGGCTATATGCGAACAGGCCGTTAACAGGCTTGCCGTGGGCCGGCCCGCCATCTTTTGACCAAGTCAAACGGGTCGGCCTTTTCACAGGAATGGGCCTCTTTTGGGCCGTGCCACGTGTGGACGTATCATAGGCTTTGTGTCCAATGAGTGGATGACATCTGTCCCAACGGTGAGCCGACATGTGTTTCCCCCAGCCAATGATGATTTTACACATGGAAAATCCCCATTGGTCGGGGCTGTTAACGGGTTATCGGATCCAAAATCGGACCCGATAGCTTAACGGTGTTCCGTTACGGTGGATGCCACGTGTCGGTCACCCTTAATGAAAGCACTTCTGTGACGCGCGATTTATCATCATGGAAGTGGACACTTCCGTGATGATAATTTTGGTAATGGCATGGAACACTTCTACGACAACACAGGTATGACTATCTTGATTCTGTCATAAAATCGTCATGGATGTACATGCATGATAGAAAACGTGACCTACTGTGACAAACACATATCATCACGGAAGTGTATTTTTTTGTAGTGTGCCCCCCCCTCCTCGGCCTATAAATTCACATATATTCTAGAAACCCTAGAAGCATCCACTAAAATACTTTTCCACCACCGCAGGTCTTTGACTTAATGAGATCCCATCTGGACGCCTTTTCCGGTACTCTGCCGGAGGGGGACTTGATCACGGAGGGCTTCTACATCAACCTTGTTACCCTTCTGATGATGCGTGAGTAGTTTACCACAGACCTACGGGTCCATAGCTAGAAGCTAGATGGCTTCTTCTCTCTCTCTCTCTCTTTCATCTTCAATACAATGTTCTTCTCGATGTTCTTGGAGATCTATTCGATGTAATCTTCTTTTGCGGTGTGTTTGTCGAGATCCGATTAATTGTGGATTTAGGATCAGATTATCTGTGAATATTATTTGAATCTTCTCTGAATTCTTATATGCGTGATTTGATATCTTTGTATTTCTCTTCGAATTATTCGTTTGGTTTGGCCAACTAGATTGGTAGTTCTTGCAATGGGGGAGGTGCTTAGTTTTGGGTTCAAACTTGCGGTGTCCTCACCCAGTGACAGAAGGGGTAGCGAGGCACGTATTGCATTGTTGCCATCAAGGATAAAAATATATGGTTTATATCATATTGCTTGAGTTTATCCCTCTACATCATGCCATCTTGCTTAAGGCGTTACTCTGTTCTTATGAACTTAATACTCTAGATGCATGCTAGATAGCTATCGATGTGTGGAGTAATAGTAATAGATGCAGGCAGGAGTCGGTCTACTTGTCACGGACGTGATGCCTATATTCATGATCATTACCTTAGATATCGTCATAACTTTATGTTTTTCTATCAATTGCTCGACAGTAATTTGTTTACCCATCGTATGATTTATTCACGGGAGAAGCCTCTAGTGAAACCTATGGCCTCCGGGTCTATTTTCATCTATTACTTTCAAATCTATAAAAACAATAAACCCAAAAATACCTTGCTGCAATTATTTTGAGTTTACTTTTTTACTTTAGTTTTAATTGTATCTCTACCAGATTTCACTCTAGTGCGTGACGTTGAAGGGATTGACAATCCCTTGTTCACGTTGTGTGCAAGTGTTTGTTAGTTTGTGCAGGTGCATAAATTGGGGACTTTCTTGTACCTCCTACTAGATTGATACATTGGTTCTCAAACTATGGAAAATACTTATCTCTACTTTGCTGCATGACCCTTTCATCTTCAAGGGAAAAATCAATGGAAGCTCAAGAAGTAGCACAACCCCGCCAACCCCTTTCCAACGTGGTGGCTCCGACCAGCTTTTGGCCCCTCATCTCCTTTTCCAATTACGGCGGCTATGGGATTGCTCAGCCTCACGCCAGGGAGAAATCCCTGCTCGGCTTGCCGGTGCTGGCAGCGGCGGCATTTGCGGATGATGTTTCCTTCTTGGAGGCGTTGTCAAGGCCCTCGGTTGGGACCCTCTTCGAGCTCAGGGGAAACCCTAGGCGCGGTTCTTCTAGATCGGATGGCGACGACATCCCGGCGTCGTCTTCTTTCTTGAAGGCACTATCTTGCTCGCTCGCTATGTCCTCGGTTTTGGCTCTATCGATGTTGGTGTTCTTGTTAGTTCGGCATTGCCGCTTTTGGTTCGGGTTTGGTAGGTTTTGCTGTGATGTATCCTTTGTACGTGCTGAGCATCCCTTGTCTCTCTGCTCCAGGCACCATGTTCACGCCTGCCTGCGTTCGTGTCACGTGTTGTACCCCTATATGTACTCATTCTACTCCTTCTATCAATTCAATGATACGTAAGTTTTGCGTATTCGTGAAAAGAAAGAGGCTAGCTAGAAATGTATTGGTTGTCGGAGCCGAGCTACGGCGGCATCACATCATGCATGGTGTTCGTTGCCCCATTTGTGAGAGAGAAGAAAATGTTTTGCACAGGTTTGATGATGTCCATTTGATGCACATTGTTGGGCATTGATCAATGAGGAGAGAGGATACGATGTGTTCACTCCACCTCATTTCGTCTCGTCACAAGAATCGCTCAAGAGGTGGTTATTGGACTAGTTTCGTTCGGCTTGCGAGGCTGGCAAGAGTGTGATGATTATGATGTTATATCACACGTGGCTTGCACGGAATGCTACAAGAGATGGGAAGGCCGTTGAGGATGCTCATTCTTTGGCCGAGCATGTCTGGAGACCGCTAGAGGAGTGGGCTAACGCACACGCACCACCGGTCAACACACTGGGAGGGAAGCAAACGGAGTCTTGGCGACCTCCTGTCCAAGGATGGCTCAAGGTGAACATCGATGGGGCGATGATGAAGGGAAATGGATATTGTTAAACTATATTGTCTATCTCTCTTCATCAGTTCGGACTTTTGGAGCAACTGGTTGGAGCATGAATTCAATATGATATTCGAACCAAGAGGTCTTGAGTTCAAGACCCTGTTCAATGCAGTATTAAATAAAATGATTCTGAGGCCTGCGTCGATCCCATTTCTAAGGACTAAAATAGACTAGACGTGAGGGGGAGTGTTGAAATATATTGCCTGCCTCTCTCTGGAGCACGCGGAGCTATTGGGTTGTCAGAGAGGCGTCCAACTTGTTTTAGAGATTGAAGCACGCATGGTCATCCTGGAGATGCAGGTGTTGAAGAATAATGAGTTGGAAAGATCACGGTATGTCTCTCTCATCGACGAGATCAAAGAGTTACTCAGCGCGCTGGATGAGTTTAAGGTGGTGTTGGGCTAGACGCTCCGCTAATATTGCGATGCACAATCTAGCTAGAGTTGGTTGGGTGAATAAAATATGTAAGACTTGATTTTCTATTTTCCCGGATTGTATTGGTGACGTTATTGCGGCTGAATTAGTCGCGAACTACTTAATAATAGGCAGCAACTTTTCCAAAAAAAATATTTTTTTAATACATGATTAATGTTTTTCTGTACACATTTAAGATTTTTAAATAAAAATTTAACATTACAAGTTTAGCATTTTTTTAATACATGATCAACCTTTTTCTATACACATTGAATTTTTTTATATACAAGTTTAACATTTTTCTAATACATACTCAACATTTTTTAATACACATTTAACAATTTTCAAATACAAGTTCAAGATTTTTTATATGGTCAACATTTTTTCTATACACATGTACCATTTTTCAAACACAAGTTTAACATTTAGTTGAACACATGGTCAATTTTTTCAAAAGCTTGATTAACATCTTCTTAAATACATGATCGACTTTTTTTTATACATTTTCCGTATACATGGCCAACATTCCCTATACACATTTAAAAAGATTCAAATGAGTGGTTAATTTTTTTTAACATTATGTAAAGTATTTTTCGTAATATATATGTTTATTTTTTTTTGAAAGTGTAAAAAAACAAAACGAAAACGTGAAGAAAGAAAAGAAAAAACGAGGTTGTGGCCTCGCGCACCTGGGCTGGCCAT
>LR738714.1:562272566-562288796 GCA_902687465.1 Secale cereale
CGACCATTTACATCCCTGGTCTCAGGAACAGGTGGCTTCACCACTGAGTTTTTAATTTCTTATCAGTATTAGTTAAAGGGGATGGATGGACCAGCCATGTTCATTTTGGCATCTACAGTTCATTTGACAAAACTGGAACATAGATTTCCTCAGAGGCACCAGGCCACTTATAATCCCCATCTCAGAACATACCATCAAGTGACACAATTATCGAACACAAGTCAGGCTATACACTTGTGATAGTCTGGCTTATTAGGGATGATAGACTACTCATATCAATAAGGAATTCCTACTTTTCCGGGAGCCCATTCGGACAGAACTCCAAAGTTAAGCGTGCTCGGCTTGGAGTAGTTTCAGGATGGGTGACCGACCAGGAAGTTGCTCCTGGGTGCGCACGAGTGAGGACAAAGTGCGCAGAAAAGACTAGTATTGATATGTGAGGCCAGCCTAGATCCCGCCAGGAGTAACGACCACCGGCGGGTGTGTCCGGGGCGTTACAACACTATTTCAATAGCATAGCTTAAGGCACGAATTTTCGCCAGAATATGCACAAATGTGCGTATTGTATACTCCCTCCGTCTCAAAATTCTTGTCTTAGATTTGTCAAAATATGGATGTATCTAGTCATACTTTAGTGTTTGATACATCCGTATCTAGAGAAATGTTAGACAAGAATTTTGGGACGGAGGGAGTATTAAAGAAGAATGGGTAAAGAAGCCCGAGTCCACCAGAAGTGCTTACAACTCTCACACCTCACCCACCTCTTCAGGCACAATATCTCATATATCCTGCCAGTTGCCACATATAAAGACGTCTTGGCACTTGCCAACCAAAATACACCACTGCAAATCACAATCATTTTTTTTTTAGAAAAGGGGCATTCCCCGGCCTCTGCATCAAACTGATGCATACGACCATCTTATTAAAAATCAATGTCAAGGTCTTCAAGAATGCGAAATAAAAGTACAAAATGCTCAGACTGAGCTAGAAAAAACGTGAGTACACCACATTCGGATGCGTTAATGTAAACAGGACCTAGACTCCTAGCCTATTACATGACCGCCATCCAAACCGGCTGAAGATAGCCCGAGCTACCATCTCCCATCGGATAGACCCAGTAACCAAACGCGTCCTGGCATCCATCGGAGTGAGTAGCGACCACATACGGATCAAAGCAGTGGCCCTGTGAATAACCTGCAAAAAATGAACATTTGTTGATCTGTTAAAAACCAAATCATTCCTGCACTTCCATATAGCCCATAGTAATGCACAAACGCCCACACGTATATGGCTCGCTGATTCTTTCGCGACTCCATTCAACCACGTCCCAAAAAGCGTGGTGATACTAGTTGGTGGAGTAATATTAAAGGCTATATGGACCGAACGCCATAAAACTTTAGCCATAGGACAATCGAGAAAGAGGTGTTTAATTGATTCATTTTTGTCGCAAAAGCTACATCGCAAAGACCCACCCCAGTTGCGCCTGGCTAGATTATCCTTAGTGAGAATTACTTGTTTATGAACAAACCACATAAACACTTTAATTCGAAGGAGCACTTTGACCTTCCAAATGTGAGCAGACCTAGGGATAGGCACCGAATTAATTAAATCTAAATACATCGATTTCACTGAAAACATCCCGTTCTTAGTCAGTTTCCAATGAATACGGTCTGCCTGTTGAGTCAGCTGAACATCCATCAGTCTTCTCACCAAATGAAGCCAGGCTTCCCAACGGTGTCCAACCAGCGCCCTTCGGAATTGAATATTAAGAGGAGTTGACTGTAACACCGATGCAACGTAATCTTCTTTACGTTGAGCAATGTTGTAAAGAGAAGGATATTGAGTGGCTAGGGGCGTCTCTCCCAACCAAGTATCCTCCCAGAATCTTGTGGAGCCACCATTGCCAACCAAGAACTGAGTTCTATTGAAAAAGGCCGACTTTACTTTCATCAGTCCTTTCCAAAAGGGTGAATCAGTTGGTCTAGCTGTCACCTGAGCTAGTGTCTTGGTTGTAAGGTATTTGTTGTGTAAAAGCTGGGCCCATGTAGCCTGAGTCTCAGATAGTAACTTAAACAGCCACTTGCTGAGTAAGCACCTATTTTTAACCTCCAAATTTTCAATTCCGAGACCTCCTTGATCCTTCGGTCTGCAAATCACAATCATAGACATGTCCACTAAAGTCATGATAATAAAGTGTTACATGCAGGACAGTCATATATTATTTCTGCAATGTTTATGTTCACTTGGGGTGAAGCAGCAGTACGAGTAGGTGGAGCAGCAGGAGAATCCAAGACATGCTTGCTGCAGGAAAAAAAATAAGAAGCAAAGTGCTGACATATTATTACTGAAATAAAGTGAATTAACTAACTACTGAAAACAAATATTCTTATTGCGATACTAAAGTGCAAAAAAAAAAATACAAAAAAAAAACCTACTACTCCACAGCCCAACTAACATTATTTCAGTATTACTCACTCCGTCCGAAAATACTTGTCATCAAAATGGATGAAAAGAGATGTATCTAGAACTAAAATACGTCTAGATACATCATACATCCTCTTTTATCCATTTTGATGACAAGTATTTCCGGACGGAGGGAGTACTAGATAACGGAATGACAGATATACAAGTAAATACTAGGCAACAGATTGGGCACTTGTCGAGGTCGGGCCTAGGGTTGTCGGAGCCCGGGTGGCATGGCGCGAGCTTGGCCTACAGGATGAGCCGGCGCAACCTTTCGAGTTTGATATCCAGGTGCAGGTAGAGCTCCTGCGGCGTCGTGTACCGCTCTCCACCGCCAAGCGCCACGGCCGAGAATCCCTTCATCGTACCTTGGTCTGTGTCATTTCGGAGAGCACACGTCTCGACCATTTTCCTCCCCTCGATCAACAAATGAGGTTTGTAACAGGAAAAAAACCTGCCCGGGCAATGATTTTTTTAATAGGAAAACATCGACAATGGAAATTTTACATATACAACGCAACTAAATCGTCCGCTTTCAGTCACAACAGATGAAAGTATGATGCTACAATATTTTCTCCTACATTTGAACTAGTACATCCATGGGCAGTTAGGGAATGTGCTACTTATTTCAATCTGCACTCCGGTACACAAATTTTAAGTTGTACTCCCTCCGTCCGGAAATACTTGTCATCAAAATGAATAAAAGGAGATGTATCTAGATGTATTTTAGTTCTAGATACATCACTTTTTGTCCATTTTGATAACAAGTATTTTCGGACGGAGGGAGTAGAAGCTCTGCTAGAGAAAATACTTAAGTTACAGCATAGCAGTGCAGAATGATTCCCCTTCATGTTCCGCACCTTATTTGAGCATCACAGAGTAACCAGAGTAAGTCTCGAAAGCAATATTACTTATAACTCAACTCGCAGGTCACAGCCAACTATACCCATTTTTTATCCCCAACAATTTGACCATGCAAGTGATTCAGGGTGTTCACAGATTTTCCCATCCAACAAGGGACTACATCTCATTTATCCTATCTAATGATAATTCCCCAACTGCCATTAGAATTTTCTGTAAAAGAAAGCTCCATCGCAGTTTACCTTCAAAGTGACACTTTCAGTTCGTTGCCATTTCCTTTGTTTTGTCTTCAGGTCTTCTTCTCTGTTCTTAAAACAATTAGATGAACTGCAAAAAATCTGCTTAAAAGGAAGGGAAAGAGTGCCAACCAGTAGAGTATATCACCAGTTCACGTGTTTTCCCCGTAGATCCAATCTGGAATGAGCTCTTGCAGCAACTTCAACTATTATTATATTTCACCTAGAACCATGGCAAGTTGGCAACTCTGAACCAGGACGCTCAGGAACTACTGTTCAAGTGCTCTTGCTGCATACCTTTATCAAATGTCACAGGGGTGTCACATCCCTAGATCAACCCCTATGGTCTTTGCCTGATCATCATGTCATCATGTTTAAATTCTTGCTAAACTTGAATTGAGGAATGATCAAACCCTAGCACCAAAAGAATTCAACTAGGTTCAACCTAAAAATATTTTCTTTGACCAAAATGCCTTCATCAATGTTTGATAATTTTGGCAAGGCTTTGAGACCAAACCAAAAATAGTGAACATTTTTGAGGAATATTTTGGGCACTGATTTAAATCATACCATATTTGCATTTGGGCATTTAAATTTTATATATTATTTTAAATGCTCAAATAATCATAAACTAAAGTGTTTACTGTTGGTTTTATTCTAAACAGTAGCCATGCTTAGTTTCATGATTTTTGGTAATGCTCTCGCATTTTTACTAAAGCCAAAACAAATATCAAAAAAATAGAAAACAGAAATTAAAATAGAAAACAGAGAGAGAGAGGAACTACCTGGGCCGTTACCTGTTTAGCCTGGTGGCCCAGCCCACTCCTGTAGAGGCCCAGCCCAGCACTGCCTCCTTCAACCTCGTGCCAGAAGGCACGAGGGCGTGTGCCCGCGGCGCGCCAGCACGCGCACGGCCACCGACGGCCACCTCCTGCTTGCCGCTTCGCCCTGGACGTCTCTGGCGTCTCCACGCACCCCCCCGGACCCCTCTCACTCTCTTCCCGTGTCTCTTCCCTCCCCTGGCTCTCTTCCCTCGCACCACCGAACACGCCGCCGCCGCCGCTCATCGTTGCCACGGCCACCGCCTCCCCCTCTCCTCCCTGACTGGCTCAACAACTCCGCCTCGACGCCCCAGACCTCTCGGCCGAGCTACGAGGCACCAGACGCCCCTGGACGCCGACGGCACCGCCGTTCCCCTCTTCGGCTGCCGGCGATTCTCGCCGTTGATTCGTCGTCTGCATGCCTTCCCCGAGCCCGCCGAGCACCCCAATCGAACCGCCGTGAGCCACTGAACCCATTTCCCTCCGCCTTTTCCTTTGCGTACGACCCTTAGCTGCTACCCCATGAGCACCCGAAGCCGCCGTCCGCCATGGCCGGCGAGCTCCGTGCTGCCGAGCCCCTCCGCTCCAACTGGAGGCTCCGACGAGCTCCTGCTGCCCCTTAGGTGCTTCCAGTGCCCCTGTTTGCTCTCCCTCAAGCTGCAGCGCCGCGCCCGCGCAAGCCCGACCTACTGCCGCCGCTGGACCTCGTCGCCGGCCACTTTTCCGGCCACCCCAGGGCCAACTACCGCCACCACTCGACGCGGAAGAGTGCCCGCGTCACGTTGATGCCTTCCGTCGGCCGTTTGGTCGCCGGAGGAGGATTTCCGCACCCGCCGCCGCGTTTGGCCTTGCCGGCGTCGAGCCGCCGGTGGGTTTGACCACCTTTGACCATGGCTGGACCCCCCTCTGTGTCATTGACATGTGGGGCCGGCGTTGGACTAATTAGCTTAGGTTGTTAATTAAGTGCTAACTACGGTGCTTAGTTTTATGAGCCGATGACAGGTGGGGTCAGCCCCCTGTCTAATTTGTTTAGTTAAAAATAAACTTAGTTAGGCCCTGAGAGACTGACATATGGGCCCCTGTGCCTATTTAGTTTAGTTTAATCTTTTGTTAAGTTTAGTTAAGCCTGTTTAACTGCTGTGTCACTGACGTGTGGACCCCACACGTCAGGTTTGACCTGGACCAACCCCTGTTGACTGCTGACATCACAGTGACGTCATGCTGATGCAATAAATGCTTTTCTGGAGTTTTAAATAAATCAGAAATGATTTATTTATTTCAGGAAATAGCCAAAACTTCTAAAAATCATATAAAATCAACCGTAGCTCAGATGAAAATAATTTATATATGAAAAATGATCAGAAAAATCCAAGGAATCTGTTTATGGCTTTTTCATGCATGTTTGAACAAGTTAAACCCGCTGATCAGGTCAAATCAATTAAATGAAAATTAAATAATCACATATGGAGTTTGAATTTGAATCTTTGGTTCAAACCAACTTCAGTTAACATGGTTGCTAGTTGCATTAGCTCAATCAACAGCATGTTGCCATGTCATGTTCATGCATCATATTGTTGCATTGCATTGATTGTGTTCTTTCTCTATTGTCGGTTTTGTCCCCTCTCAGTAGACGACGTTCCGACGATGAGTTCGATGACACCGATGAAGACCCAATATTATCTTCAGAAGTGCCAGGCAAGCAAAACCTCATTGAGCATTCCGATACAATCCCACTCTCTCGCTCTTGCTCTCTTTTACTGCATTAGGACAACAACGCTTCAACTGTTACCTACTGCGGTAGTTGAACCCCCTTTCCACTGCATGACCCGTCATTGCCACAGTAAATAGTTGAAACCCACTAGTATGAGTAGGAGTTGTTTGAGCCATGTTGTGCCTACTCATTTATGCTTTCTGGTTATGCCTGCTATTTCTTAGAGTTGTGTCAGGTCTGATTCATCGGGGATGAATTGGAATGGTGATGAACATGTCCTAATGTGTGTGAGCTAAGTGTGTGAACACGATTTGGTAAAGGTAGCGATGAGAGGCCATGTAGGAGTACATGGTGGGTTGTCTCATTGCAGCCGTCCTCAGGAACTGAGTTCTGTGTTGGTTGATCCATGACCAGTTACTACCATGCATTGGGCCCGAAACCAATGGACCCTCTCGACTTATTAACTGCCCTTGACCTCTGTCCAGGAGTTGCAACTAGTTTCTGGTGTTTGTAGTTTACTGGAGGTCGTGCGCAGCGCTGACCCTCGGGGTGGGCTGTGACGCGGCAGGTACGTGGCACGGTGTACCGATCGCCCGTTTGGTGATGCGGGAACCATGTACACATCGTTTGGGGCCGTGAGCGACACCCCGGCCGGATCTCCCCACGGATGGAACCCAAATAGGCGATAACCTGGACGAGAGACTTGTGTGGTTAGTCAGGTCGTGGCCGACACCCTCGCTGGGCCTCCGCTTGAAGGTTGCCGAGTACATGTCGTGTAAACGGCGGTAAGTGGTGAGAGCGTGTGTGAAGAAGTACACCCCTGCAGCGGAAATGGACTTCTGGGTTGCCTATTGCAGTTCATAGACAAGTGAAAGTGGATACTCTAAAACACGCAAGATAAGCGTGACTGCTATGGATGGCCTTCTCGTAGGGAGACGGGAGCGGATCCATAGTGGTGTATTGATTGGTGAATATGTGGACTCGTGTGCGCCACCTCAAAAGAGTTGCTTGCAGTCGTAGTTTAGGATAGCCACCGAGTCAAAGTTGGCTTGCTGCAGTCAAACTCCACCCCCCCCTTTTGTTGATACTGATGCATATGTAGCTAGATCTGATGTAAGTCTTGCTGAGTACCTTCGTACTCACGTTTGCTTAATTTATGTTTTTGCAGAGAGACTTCAGTCTCGCTAGTGGTTCCGCGTGGACTTCGACGTTTAGCTTGTTACCTCAGCTACGATCTTGTACCCTTGTAGGATCTTGTAGATAGTCAGGCTTCTCGGCCTTTTTCATTTGTAGTTGTCTGTACTCAGACATGTTATGCTTCCGTTGCCTGTATGCTCTGTATGATGGGTCATGTGACCTCTGTTTGTAATATATGCTATGATGGCTCTTTTGGGCCTTATCTATATGAGTTGTTGAGTTATGATGTGATGCCATGTTGTACAGCACATACTTGCATGTTATGCGTACGTGTAATGTGTATTGCTATGTGTGGGATCCGACACCTAGTTGTTTACCCTTGGTAGCCTATCTTACAGGGAAATGTCTCCTAGTGCTTCCACTGAGCCTTGGTAGCTTGCTACTGCTCCGGAACACTTAGGCTGGCCGGCATGTGTCCTTCATCATTCATGTGTCTGTCCCTTAGGGGAAATGTCACGCATTGTTCCTTTAAGTCCTTGTAGCTTGCTACGACTTGGGTTCATACGTTGATGACCGACACGTTCGTTGCTGGGTCATGTATGTCTGTCTCTGTAATTTAGTGCCACTTTTGGTTTATAACTGGTCATGTCGGCCCGGTTTCTCTGTCATATGGATGCTAGCGACACTATCATATACGTGTGCCAAAATGCGCAAACGGTCCCGGGCCAGGTAAGGTGGCACCCGTGGGGATACCGTGCGTGAGGCCGCAAAGTGATATGGTGTGTTTCAGGCTAGACCTGTGTGACTTAGGATCGGGGTCCTGACAAGGGGTTACTTGTGATTATCATGTGAATGAACTCCTGCTTTGACTGATAGATAAGAAAGATGGTGTCAAAAGTGCTAGGCAAGAATTTGAGAAAAAATATGCGAAGCTAGGCCAGATGCAAGCCACCCCCAGTATCACCTTCATCGATACCCAGTGCACAAATTGTGACGCGCCCCCTAGGCTAGACAGGAAGCCCGCTTCATCAACCCCCACGCAAATCTAGGCGGCCCTGACAGCCTCATCGGTTGTTGCGCATCCTGTAGTCTCCTCAACAAATGGACGTAAGGTGGAGGCAGCAGACGCACAAGAAGAAGTCGGCAGCGGCGTCAGCATGAGGGCGCATGAGGGAAAGATAGCAGGAGAATAGGCGGTGGGCACGAGGAAGAGAGAGCAAGGGGAGGCGGCGGAGGGCGCGTGGAGGAGAGAAGTATGGAAGTTCTGTTTGAATCAGAAGTGATCCGTGCTCTCGATCGATGGTTACAGGCCCTTTTATATCTCCCGAAGAGACACGACGATTCCTTGATGGGGCGTCGGTTCCAGGAAAATGAAAGGAGGCGTCGGTTGCGTGACGAACTGCAACGACGATGCGGGCAAGGGGAGATTTTTCCCCTAATTACATAATTAGTTTTAACACTCCCCCTAATCTACGCTTGACCATGTATAATTATTTTCACGATTGTCCGGGAAGCTCTATCATCTCAAAGATTCTCTTTCAAAAGTTCTTCATAAAATCTTTCATGAGAACCTGAAACATATACTCACAAAGAAAGATAGTATAATGTGATGTCATTTAAATAAGGATATCTCAAGAAGAGACCCCCCCCCCCTGACACCTGCAAGTCCCTAAGTCGTCGCATACCAATTCCATGAACATATTTCTGGAATATTGAATTTGGTAGAGACTTAGTAAATAAATCTGCAAGGTTGTCGTGTGATTTGACTTGCAAAATTCTTATTTTCCCGCTTTCTGAAGGTTATGGGGAAAAAACCATTTAGGAGAAATATGCTTGGTGATATTGCTCTTGATGTATCCTGTTTGAATTTGTGCAACACAGGCAGCATTATCTTCATAGATAATGGTAGGTGATTTTATCGAACCAATTCCACATGACTGTTGTATGTGGTTTATCATTCTGTGAAGCCATACACATTCGCATGTTGCTTCAAATAATGAAATTATTTCAGAATGATTGGTCGAAGTTGCCACCAGACTCTGTTTTGAAGACTTCCATGATATAGCAGTACCACCATGTAGGAACACAAAACCGGTCTGAGATCTGACATTGTGGGGATCAGACAAATAATCGGCATCTGCATATCTGATCATATCAGAGTCCAGATTTCTCTGGAACTGGAAAAATAGGCCAAGATCCTTTGTGCCTTGGAGATATCGAAAGATATTCTTCACTCCAGACCAATGACATTTAGTGGGAGTTGCGCTATGTCTAGCAAGTAGATTCACTGCAAATGCAATATCAGGTCTTGTGCAATTTGCGAGATACATAAGCGCTCCAATGGCACTGAGGTATGAAACTTCAGGTCCCAACACCTCTTCTCCATCATCCCTCGGTCTGAACAGATCTTTCTCTACGTCTAGAGATCGAACCACCATAGGAGTTTTAGATAGATAGGATTTGTCCATATTGAATTTCTCCAATATTTTCTGGATATAGGCAGCTTGGTGTACCATGATTCCTGAGGGAAGGTGCTCAAGTTGAATACCTAAGCAAAATTTGGTTTTACCCAAATCCTTCATCTCAAATTCCATCTTTAGGTGATTGCGTGCTTCATCAATGTCTGGGGTGCTGCCAATGATGTTGAGATCATCAACATACA
Source organism: Secale cereale (assembly GCA_902687465.1). Lineage (NCBI taxonomy): Eukaryota > Viridiplantae > Streptophyta > Magnoliopsida > Poales > Poaceae > Secale > Secale cereale. The sequence goes on from LR738714.1 coordinate 562,282,458, forward strand.
CAGAAATGATGCAAAATCCTGTAGAGGACTTCTTGATGAAAACACATGGGCAATCAGCACTATTGGAGTAACCTTTCTGAAGAAGGAACTCACTGAGTCGGTTGTACCACATCCGTCCCGACTGCCTTAAGGCATATAATGACTTATTCAGCTTTACACAATACAAGTTGCATTTTGCATTTTCATTCGGGACAGAGATTCCGTCAAGAACCTTCATATATATGTCCGAATCTAGTGACCCATAAAGATATGCGGTCACGACGTCCATCAACTGCATAGATAGACGATTTTGCACTGCCAAAGATATAAGATATCGGAAAGTGGTTGCACTCATTACTAGAGAATATGTTTCAGTGAAATCAATGCCGGGTTTCTGCGTGAAACCTTGTGCTACGAGCCTTGCTTTGTATCTCACCACCTCATTGTTCTCAATCCGTTTCTGAAGAAAAACCCATTTAAATCCCACAGGAAAAACACTGGGAGGTGTCGGTATTGCTTCAGTGAATACCTTTCTTTTGTTAAGCGAGGCAATTTCTGCTTGGATTGCATCCTTCCATTTAGGCCAGTCGGAGCACTTTTGGCACTCAACGATAGACCTTGGATCATGATCAGTGAGAAGGGTATCTGCAATTTTTTCAGCGAAATATATGTCGACAGTCGTAGTCTTACGGTCAAATGATTCTCCAGAATCAACATAGTTGATAGAAATTTCCTGCACCCCTAGTGACTCTTCGTGATTTCCCAATACGATTGAGTCTGGGTGTTCCGATGTCCCAGCCAGTTTGTGCACACTGGAGCTGGACTGTGAAGGTTGCCCTTCCACTGGGTGTATGCTACCCATCAGGTGTTTGTCAACGTTGAGTGGACCTGCATTTACTGACTTCGAGGTTTTTCTCCTCGATTTCCTTTGCTGCTTGCTAGAAGCATGCTCCAAGTCACAGGTCGTACTACTCCCCCTCTTTTTAGGAATAGGGTGTTGAGTGGTTTTTATTGGTACCTCCACTCTTTCTGGCGTGTTTCTGGCCGGATTAAAGGATTTTGTAACACCTTTCAGATCAGTAAATGAATCTGGCAGATTATTTGCAAGATGTTGCAAATTAATGAACTTCCGAACTTGAAGTTCGGTCTCTTGGGTATGTGGATCAGAGGATGAAATGGCATGAGCATTCCAATCAATTTCCGGGCATTCTTTCTGGTACTTGAAATCTCCCCCTAATGCCGGAAAATGTTCCTCGTTAAATATACAATCAGTGTGACGAGCTGTGAACAGATCCCCAGTTAGGGGTTCCAAGTACTTGATAATCGACGGCGATTTGTACCCCACATAGATCCCCAACTTCCTGTGTGGGCCCATAGATGTCCGCTTTGGTGATGAGATCGGGATGTACACAGCACATCCGAACTTACGCAGATGGGAAATGCTTGGAGAATTTCCACGTACCAATTCCAAAGGGGAAGAACTATGATATGCAGTTGGCCTCAATTGTATCAAGTCAGCAGCGTGTAAGACAGCATGACCCCAACAAGAGGTTGGCAAGTTACAATTCGTCAACAAAGGTCTTGCAATGAGTTTGATCCTCTTAATTAATGATTCAGCCAAACCATTTTGTGTATGGACATATGGAACAGAGTGCTGAACTTCAATCCCCAAAGCCATGCAATAATCATTGAAAGCATGAGAGGAGAATTCTGCAGCGTTGTCCATTCGAATTGACATAATTCGACTTTCAGGATAATGGGCTTGCAACTTAATGACTTGCCTCATTATCTTGGCAAATGCATGGTTACGTGTGGATAGAAGACACACATGTGACCATCGTGTAGATGCGTCAATTAGAACCATGAAATACCTGAAAGGTCCAGATAATGGTTGAATGGGACCACAAATGTCTCCTTGAATACGTTCAAGGAACTGAAGTGGTTCAGCTTGTATTTTGAGGTGCGAGGGCCTCAAAATTAGCTTTCCCATGGCACAAGATGTGCACACAAAATCAGAAGATTGAGGAAATTTTGACTCAAGCAAATTATGACCAATGGAATTGCTAGTAATTTTTCTCATCATCCCGATTCCGGGATGGCCTAGGCGATCATGCCAGGTTTGGAATGCATTAACATTCTGAAAAATTACTTTGTATGCAACATGTTCTACAGGTTTGATGTATGTATAGTACAAACCAGACGATAGAGAAGGAATTTTCTCATGTACCTTTTTGCCATATCTGTGATCTTTGGTAAAGAGTAGATACTCCTCTTTGTTGTCTTCATGGGTTTCAATATGAAAACCATTTTTACGGATATCTCGATAACTGATCAGGGTACGTGAAGAATCGGGATACAGTAAAGCATCTTCAATTGTCACATGTGTACCACTTGGGAGGGTGAACATGGCACGTCCAGTACCAACAATCACTGTATCGCGTCCAGCGATAGTTAAAATATCTCCATTCGTCTTTTTCAGAGTTTGGAAATATTTCATCTCCCTCAGTATGGAGTTTGTGGCACCACTGTCCACAAGGCATAATTCCTCTTTCATCGGATTGTCCCCGTAGATAACTATACAAAACAAAGAATTTCAATAAGAAAATCTCATGGTAATACATAGTATACAATCTTTATTATATCAAATGTGCTGATACAATACAATATAAAGACAACAACAAACTTATGTTCTTATTACAATCATCACAAATGGACATAAATGAGTAGATCACTAGGAGATTGAGGGACTAGTCGAAGTCGCCAAACACGTTGTTTGCGGTGTACTCAATCAACGTGTTCTCCATTTCAGCAGGGTCCTCAAGCGGATAAGGAATCATGGCGTTGCTCGGTCCAGGAGGGACATCGTGTGAATCACCGGCTCCTTGTGCGCTATGCGGATGAAGGCTGAAGTTGGCTTCAAACCTTTTCCCTTGAGGTGCTTTGCGTCCCTGAGATTGCTGGTACAGCATAACCAGATGCTTGGGCATTGTGCACTTTTCAGTAGAATGAGTGTAGCACCCACACTTGTTGCAAAGCTTAGATTTGTCAAACCTGGGCTTTGAAGTGCCTTTTCCCTTGCCTGCGTTTCTGGATCTCCTATTCCCATTGCGCTTTCGCTTATGCTCGAAATTGGATTGTTTACCCCGAAAGGTACCATTAAAATTTTGTCTATTCGCGATATTCATATGAACTTCAGGTAAAGGTTGTGCCCCAACTGGGTGCTGAGAGCCATTTTTAGCAAGTAGCTCATCATGCTTTTCAGCCTGAAGTAACATGTGAATAAGCTCGGAATAGACACTGAAGTTACGAGCACGGTATTGTTGTTGGAGGATCCTATCTGAAGGGAGCATAGTAGACATAGTCTTTTCTATCTTCTCCCCCTCAGTAGGTTCCTTCTCACAAAAGCGCAGTTTGGAACATATTAATAGCATGATTGTACTCATTTATGGATTTGAAATCCTGAAGACGAAGATGAGTCCAATCATGGAGTGCTTCTGGCAGGACTACTGCCTTCTGCTGTTCATACCTCGTTTTGAGGGCCAAAAACAGAGTACTAGGAGATTCCTCCTGTAAATACTCAGACTTGAGGTCTGGATGAATATGATGCCTTATGATGAATAAAGCAGCATAGTTCTGCTGTTCTGTCAGCGGCGTGGCTCCAGTCGGGAGAGGAGTCTCAGGGGGCTGGATTGCACGCGCAATCCCACGAGACGCAAGACTGATCTTGATGTCCATAGCCCATGTATGATAGTTGTGGCCATTGAGGGCAAGCTCCTCAAACTCTTTGGCAGTCATCTTTGCCTACATGAGGAACCAGGGATAATTAATTTACAGGTGGTAAATTAAAAACCATCATGGTTTTGTAATAAGAACGCAAAAATTTGATGCTCAAGTGAAAAACTTGAATAATTTCTCAACCTCAATTGTGTAAACATAACACACCGAAGATCACTTAGATCTCACAGTAATGGGCTACATTGCCATTACCTTGTGTATGCTACAATTCATATCTAAGGAGGGAGAAAAATTAAAAAAATTGCAAGTTTGGTATGCGAGAGAAGATGATCTCGATCGCAAAGACATGTTCAAGAGAACTTGATATGTGGTAAACACATGGAACATGTCATTCTTCCCGAATGAAATCCGGTACTTTATTTATATTATCAATCCATTACATAATATAATCACACTAGTAATTACACAAATCCTAACCTAGATTTAATCTAGAACTGGACTAGAATGTAAGTAGTAGTACTAAAATAGTACCAAATATAGTTTAAAAACTACACCATATACAATAATTAGTACTAGACTAATAAAAACAGAGAAAAAAATTAACAGCGGTTGGTCGGAGGCAACACAGGCGCTAGGCCTGGGCCTCGACAGCCTTTGGCCGGCCCATGCCACTCCCGCACCGCATAAGAGGAGGTGAGGGGTGGAGCGGTTACGGATAAGCCCGACCCACACCACCACCATCGCTCGATCCCCCACTCCACCTGCGCTCGATCCAGTCGCGGGCGGTCAGAGTGAAGGTCGCCGCCTCCCCTCGCTACACTGGTGGTCACCGGCACATCACGGAGGATCCCTCCTCGTCAGAAGAAGAGGAGACGACGACGGTGGAGGTCTGGCACAACGGAGTGGCGGCGAATCCGAGGCTCGCCGGAGCCAATGAGCTTGGGCGGCGGCTGGGGCGGCGGTCAAGGGCCGCGACGACGCGCCCGAAGAGGCGGCCGAATCGCTGCTCCGCGCGGATGCTCTGGCCCGCAGTAGCCTCCAGTGGTGGTGGGGTGTTGACGCCGGAACCTTCCATCCCTACTCCGAGGCGGATGACGCCGGAGGCGCCGGTTGGTGCTGACATGAAGCCAAGTGCGGCCTCTTCGTCCACAATGGTGCGCATCGGGACGGGCGAGTAGCCAGGAGGGCCACGGCTCGGGCCAACAGCCTCGCCGGCGGGCGTCGGCGTCAAGGGCAGGAGCCACGCGGCTAGTGGAGGAGGAGGTGGAGGCGGAGATCCGGGGGCGGTCCAGGCGCAGCGGCGGCCCAGTTGATCATCGGGGCGCTCGGGTCGGTGATGGGCCTCGAACCCCTCGTTGGTTACCCCAAGTGGAAGGTGTAAGATGCAGTAAGTAGAAGTGTTTTCCCCTAGCAAAGATGCCAAGGATCGATTCCCGAGAGACTCCTAGGTTCAACAAGTAGGTGTCAATTGCTACGGCGCCAGATTAGTAGCAACCAACGTGGACCTGCACACAGATACAAATAACTTTGCTCCCAACGAGTACAGAGAGGTTGTCAATCTCTCCGGCCTTGTAGTTCACAAAGGGTTAAAAGCAATGATAGTAGTGATAGATAGTTTTTGCAATAGTAAGTAAATAGCGAAAAGTAAATAGTGGATGTGATCAATGATGGTAATATGGACCGGAGTCTCATGATGTTCACTAGTGATGTCTCTCTCCCAAAAGACGATAAAACAGCTATGTGAGGTAAACAAATTACAGCTGGACAATTGACAGGACCACGAACGCAAACCAATGCTGACTACATTGCAAGAAAGGTTGAGGTTCAAAGCATGGGCGGTACGCCAAAGTAAGTAGACCGAAATCCATCAATATCTACTACTAATCATCCACCTTGAGATATCTATCCAGAACATCTCGCTGGTATTAAGTTGCGAGTCCCACCCATAGTGTAAACTCAATGCAACAGACAACTTCATTAAAAGAACTTTGCGTAAAGTAAACAATCCTTGCACCCGCGGGCACAAGCACCGTTGTTTTCCCCCTTGTGGCAACATCACATCCCCTAGACTCATGTTTCTGTCACTCAAGCTAGTCATCGAGGGGCATGAACCCACAATCGAGCATAACGTTCCCTCTTGGAGTCACTACCTATTACTCGGCCAAAGCAATAAATAACAACGGAGAACATGCAAGAATTACTTATGAACTAAAATATAAAAGAGGTGAATCAAATATATTACTCAAGATCAATCTGAACATAATCTCATAATCCATCGGATCCCAGCAAACTCAACATAGCAACAGCATAAGGATTACATGGGTGCCTCGATCATGTAGGGCAGCTCACGAGGACTAATTAGTGAAGCACAAGAACAGGAGGAGAACATCACATAGCTACTGGTCAGGGACTCATGGTCCAAGGGAGACTACTCACGAGTCATCCGGGAGGCGTCCATGGTGGTGGAGAAGCTCCCGGTGGTGATCCTCCCCTCCGGCAGGGTGCCAGGAAGAGTTCTCCTGGTGCTCCCGATCTTGGAAGCGGCGGCGGCGGCGGAACAGAGATGGGATCGCGAAAAGAAGTCCTGTTCTGAGGGTTTCGGAGAGTCCTTTAAATATATGCCAA
>LR738714.1:562315576-562331145 GCA_902687465.1 Secale cereale
TAAATTCCGAAACTTTCCAGAACACTTCCGGTGTCCGAATATAGTCGTCCAATATATCAATCTTTATGTCTCAGACATTCCGAGACTCCTCGTCATGTCCGTGATCTTATCTAGGACTCCGAACTACCTTCGGTACATCAAAACTCATAAACTCAAATACCGATCGTCATCAAACGTTAAGCGTGCGGACCCTACGGGTTCGAGAACTATGTAGACATGACCGAGACTCATCTCTGGTCAATAACCAATAGCGGAACCTGGATGCTCATATTGGCTCCTACATATTCTACGAAGATCTTTTATCGGTCAAAACGCATAACAACATACGTTGTTCCTTTTGTCATTGGTATGTTACTTGCCCGAGATTCGATCGTCGGTATCTCAATACCTAGTTCAATCTCGTTACCACAAGTCTCTTTACTCGTTCCGTAATACATCATCCCGTGACTAACTCATTAGTCATTTGCTTGCAAGGCTTATTATGATGTGTATTACCGAGAGGGCCCAGAGATACCTCTCCGACACTCGGAGTGACAAATCCTATTCTTGATCTATGCCAACACCACGAACACTTTTGGAGACACCTGTAGAGCATCTTTATGATCACCCAGTTACGTTGTGACGTTTGATAGCACACAAGGTGTTCCTCCGGTATTCGGGAGTTGCATAATCTCATAGTCATAGGAACATGTATAAGTCATGAAGAAAGCAATAGCAGTAAAATTAAACGATCATAGTGCTAAGCTAACGGATGGGTCTTGTCCATCACATCATTCTCCTAATGATGTGATCCCGTTGATCAAATGACAACTCATGTCTATGGCTAGGAAACATAACCATCTTTGATCAATGAGCTAGTCTACTAGAGGCATACTAGGGACATATTGTTTTGTCTATGTATTCACACATGTACTAAGTTTCCGGTTAATACAATTCTAGCATAAATAAAAGACATTTATCATGATATAAGGAAATACAAATAACATCTTTATTATTGCCTCTAGGGCATATTTCCTTCATTGACAAACTCATGGCAAGGTACACAACAGGTTTGGTACACAACATGGCTTACTTTAAAGAGCCTATGGTTGAGGCATTGAGAATGACTTTCATTCTTTCTCTATCTTCTGCCGTGGTCAGGTTTTGAGTCTTACTCAAATTCATACCTTGCAACACAGGCAAGAACTCTTTCTTTGACTGTTCCATTTTGAACTACTTCAAAAAAAACTTGTCAAGGTATGTACTCATTGAAAAAACTTATCAAACGTCTTAATCTATCTCTATAGATCTTGATGCTCAATATGTAAGCAGTTTCACCGAGGTCTTTCTTTGAAAAACTCCTTTCAAACACTCCTTTATGCTTTCCAGAAAATTCTACATCATTTCCGATCGACAATATGTCATTCACATATACTTATCAAAAAGGCTGTAGTGCTCACACTCACTTTCTTGTAAATACAGGCTTCACCGCAAGTCTGTATAAAACTATATGCTTTGATCAACTTATCAAAGCGTATATTCCAACTCCGAGATGCTTGCACAAGTCCATAGATGGATCGCTGGAGCTTGCACACTTTGTTAGCACCTTTCGGACCGGCAAAACCTTCTGGTTGCATCATATACAACTCCTCTTTGAGATATCCATTCAGGAATGCAGTTTTGACATCCATTTGCCAGATTTCATAATCATAAAATTGCGGCAATTGCTAACATGGTTCGGATGGACTTAAGCATCGCTACGGGTGAGAAAGTCTCATTGTAGTCAACTCCTTGAACTTGTCGAGAACCTTTCGCCACAAGTCGAGCTTTGTAGACAGTAACATTACCATCGGCGTCGGTCTTCCTCTTGAAGATCCATTTAATTTCAATTGCTTGCCGATCATCGGGCAAGTCAACCAAAGTCCACACTTTGTTATCATACATGGATCCCATCTCAGATTTCATGGTCTTAAGCCATTTTTGCAGAATCTGGGCTCATCATCGCTTCATCATAGTTCGTAGGTTCATCATGGTCTAGTGACATGACTTCCAGAACTGGGTTGCCGTACCACTCTGGTGCGGAACGTACTCTGGTTGATCTACGAAGTTCAGCAGTAACTTGATCCAAAGTTTCATGATCATCATCATTAGCTTCCCCACTAATTGGTGTAGGAATCACTGGAACTAGTTTCTGTGATGTACTACTTTCCAATTCGGGAGAAGGTACAATTACCTCATCAAGTTCCACTTTCCTCCCACTCACTTCTTTCGAGAGAAACTCTTTCTCTAGAAAGGATCCATTCTTAGCAGTGAATATCTTGCCTTCGGATCTGTGATAGAAGGTGTACCCAACAGTGTCCTTTGGGTATCCTACGAAGACACATTTCTCCGATTTGGGTTCGAGCTTATCAGGTTGAAGTTTTTTCACATAAGCATCGCAGCTTCAAACTTTAAGAAATGACAACTTTGGTTTCTTACCAAACCACAGTTCATAAGGCGTTATCTCAACGGATTTAGATGGTGCCCTATTTAACGTGAATGCAACTGTCTCTAATGCATAACCCAAAACTATAGTGGTAAATCGGTAAGAGACATCATAGATCGCACCATATCTAATAAAGTGCGGTTACGATGTTCGGACACACCATTATGTTGTGGTGTTCCAGGTGGTGTGAGTTGTGAAACTATTTCACATTGTTTCAAATGAATACCAAACTTGTAACTCAAATATTCACCTCCATGATCAGATCATAGAAACTATATTTTCTTGTTATGATGATTCTCTACTTCACTCTGAAATTCTTTGAACTTTTCAAATGTTTCAGCCTTGTGCTTCATCAAGCAGATATACCCATATCTGCTCAAATTATTAGTGAAGGTCAGAAAATAACGGTACTCGCCGCAAGCCTCAACACTCATCGGTCCACATACATAAGTATGTATGATTTCCAATAAATCAGTTGCTCGCTCCATTGTTCCAGAGAGCAGAGTTTTAGTCATCTTACCTATGAGGCATGGTTCGCAAGCACCAAGTGATTCATAATCAAGTGATTCCAAAAGTCCATCACTATGGAGTTTCTTCATGCGCTTTACACCAATATGACCTAAACGGCAGTGCCACAAATAAGTTGCACTATCGTCATTAACCTTGCATCTTTTGTCTTCAATATTATGAATATGTGTATCACTACGATCGAGATCCAACAAACTATTTTCATTGGGTGTATGACCATCGAAGGCTTTATTCATGTAAACAGAATAACAATTATTCTATAACTTTAAATGAATAACTGTATTGCAACAAACATGATAAAATCATATTCATGCTTAACGCAAATGCCAAATAACATTTATTTAGGATCTACACTAATCCCGAAAGTATAGGGAGTGTGTGATGATGATCATATCAATCTTGGAACCACTTCCAACACACATTGTCACTTCACCTTTAACTAGTCTATGTTCATTCTGCAACTCTCGTTTCGAGTTACTAATTTTAGCAACTAAACCGGTATCAAATACCCAAGGGTTGCTATGAACACTAGTAAAGTACACATCAATAATCTGTATATCAAATATACCTTTGTTCACTTTGTCATCCTTCTTATCCGCCAAGTATCTAGGGCGGTTCCACTTCCACTGCCCATTTCCTTTGCAGTAGAAGCACTTAGTTTCAGGCTTGAGTTTAGCTTTGGGTTTCTTCACGGGAGTGACAACTTGCTTGTTATTCTTCTTGAAGTACCCCTTCTATCCCTTTGCCATTTTCTTGAAACAAGTGGTCTTGTTAACCATAAACACTTGATGCTCTTTCTTGATTTCTACCTTCGCCGATTTCAGCATCGGGAAGAGCTGGGGAATAACTTTCGTCATCCCTTGCATATTATAGTCCATCATGAAGTTCTGCTAACTTGGTGATAGTGCCTAGAGAACTTTGTCAATTACTATCTTATTTGGAAGATTAACTCCCACTTGATTCAAGCAATTGTAGTACCCAGACAATCCGAGCACATGCTCACTTGTTGAGCTATTCTCCTCCATCTTGTAGGCAAAGTACTGTCAGAGCTCTCATACCTCTCGACATGGGCATGAGTATGAAATACTAATTTCAACTCTTGGAACATCTCATATGCTCTGTGGCGTTCAAAACGTTTTTGAAGTCCCGGTTATAAGACGTGAAGCATGGCGCACTAAACTATCAAGTAGTCATCATACCGAGCTTGTCAAACGTTCATAACGTCTGCATCTGCTCCTGCAATAGGTTCTTCACCTAGCGGTGCATCAAGGACATAATAATTCTGTGCAGCAATGAGGAAAATCCTCAGATCATGGAACAAGTCTGCATCATTGCTACTAACATCTTTCAACTTAGTTTTCTCTAGGAACATATAAAAAACAAACGGGGAGCTACATCGCGAGCTATTGATCTACAACATAGATATGCTAATACTACCATGACTAAGCTCATGATAAATTAAAGTTCAATTAATCATATTAGTTAAGAACTCCCACTTAGATAGACATCCCTCTAGTCATCTAAATGATTACGTGATCCAAATCAACTAAACCATGTCCGATCATCACGTGAGATGGAGTAGTTTTCAATGGTGAACATCTTATGTTGATCATATCTATTATATGATTCACGCTCGACCTTTCGGTCTCCAGTGTTCTGAAGCCATGTCTGTACATGCTAGGCTCATCAAGTTTAACCCGAGTATTCTGCATGTGCAAAACTGGCTTACACCCATTGTATTTGAACGTAGAGCTTATCACACCCGATCATCACGTGGTGTCTCGGCACGACGAACTTTCGCAACAGTGCATACTCAGGGAGAACACTTGTACCTTGAAATTTTGTAAGGGATCATCTTATAATCCTACCGCCGTTCTAAGGAAAATAAGAAGCATAATAAGATAAACATCACATGCAATCAAAATATGTGACATGATATGGCCATCATCATCTTGTACTTTTGATCTCCATCTCCAGGGCACTGTCATGATCACCATCGTCACCGGCGCGACACCTTGATCTCCATCGTAGCATCGTTGTCGTCTCGCCAACTATTGCTTCCACGACTATCACTACCGCTTAGTGATAAAGTAAAGCAATTACATGGTGATAGTATTTCATACAATAAAGCGACAACTATATGGCTCCTGCCAGTTGCCGATAACTTTACAAAACATGATCATCTCATACAATAACGTATAACTCATCATGTCTTGACCATATCACATCACAACATGCCCTGCAAAAACAAGTTAGACGTCCTCTACTTTGTTGTTGCAAGTTTTACGTGGCTGCTACGGGCTTAACAAGAAACATTCTTACCTACGCATACAAAACCACAACGATATTTCATCAAGTATGTGTTGTTTTAACCTTCACAAGGACCGGGCGTAGCCACACTTGATTCAACTAAAGTTGGAGAAACTAACACCCGCCAGCCACCTATGTGCGAAGCACGTCGGTAGAACCAGTCTCGCGTAAGCGTACACGTAATGTCGGTACGGGCCGCTTCATCCAACAATACCGCCGAATCAAAGTATGACATGCTGGTAAGAAGTATGACTAGTATCGTCCACAACTCACTTGTGTTCTACTCGTGCATATCATCTACGCATAGACCTGGCTCTGATACCACTGTTGGGGAACATAGTATTTCAAAATTTTCATACGATCACGCAAGGTCTATCTACTAGATGCATAGCAACGAGAGTGGAGAGTGTGTCTACGTACCCTCGTAGACCGAAAGCGGAAGCGTCTAGTGACGCGGTTAATGTAGTCGAATTTCTTCGCGATCCAACCGATCAAGCACCGAATGTACGGAGCCTCCGTGTTCAGCACACATTCAGCTTGATGAAGTCCCACGAGCTCTTGATCCAGTAGAACTTCGCGGGAGAGTTTTGTCAGCACGACAGCATGGTCACGGAGATGATGAAGCTACCAGCGCAGGGCTTCGCCTAAGCATTGCAACGGTACGACCAAGGTGTGTTTCTGTGGAGGGGGGCACCGCACACGGTTGGGAGAGATCAACTTGATCAACTTGTGTCTACGGGGTGCCCCCACCCCGTATATAAAGGAGTGGAGGAGGGGGAGAGGTCGTCCCTCTATGGCGCGCCTAGGAGAAGTCCTACTCCCATCGGGAGTAGGATCCCCCCCCTTCCCTAGTTGGAGTAGGAGAGGAAGGGAAGGAGGAGTAGGAGAGAGAAGGAAAGGGGGGCGCCACCCCCCAAACCTTTTCCAATCCGGCCTCCTGCCCAAAGGGGGCGCACCAGCCCCTTGTGGGCTGGTGTGCTTCCTTCTTATGGCCCATAAGGCCCATAACTTCTCCCGGGAGGTTCCGGTAACCTCTCGGTATTCCGAAAAAATGCCCGAACCACTCGGAACCTTTCCGATGTACGAATATAGCCTTCCAATATTTTGATCCTTACATCTCGGGCATTTCGAGACTCCTCGTCATGTCCGTGATCTTATCCGGGGACTCTGAACTACCTTCAGTACATCAAAACTCATAAACTCATAATATCGATCGTCATCAAACGTTAAGCGTGCGGACCCTACGGGTTCGAGAACTATGTAGACATGACCGAGACTCATCTCCGGTCAATAACCAATAGCGGAACCTGGATGCTCATATTGGCTCCTACATATTCTACGAAGATCTTTATCGGTCAAACCGCATAACAACATACGTTGTTCCTTTTGTCATCGGTATGTTACTTGCCCGAGATTAGATCGTCGGTATCGCCATACCTAGTTAATCTCATTACCGGCAAGTCTCTTTACTCGTTCCGTAATACATCATCTCGTGAATAACTCATTAGTCATTTGCTTGCAAGGCTTATTATGATGTGTATTACCGAGAGGGCCGAGAGGTACCTCTCCGGCACTCGGAGTGACAAATCCTATTCTTGATCTATGTCAACACTACGAACACCTTCGGAGACACATGTAGAGCATCTTTATAATCACCCAGTTACGTTGTGACGTTTGATAGCACACAAGGTGTTCCTCCGGTATTCGGGAGTTGCATAATCTCATAGTCATAGGAACATGTATAAGTCATGAAGAAAGCAATAGTAGTAAAACTAAACGATCATAGTGCTAAGCTAACGGATGGGTCTAGTCCATCACATCATTCTCCTAATGATGTGATCCCGTTGATCAAATGACAACCCATGTCTATGGCTAGGAAACATAACCATCTTTGATCAATGAGCTAGTCTAGTAGAGGCATACTTGGGACACTCTATTTTGTCTATGTATTCACACATGTATTAAGTTTCCTGTTAATACAATTCTAGCATGAAAAATAAATATTTATCATGATATAAGGAAACAAATAATAACTTTATTATTGCCTCTAGGGCATATTTCCTTTACGAACATCGTGACGGGCTGCATGCGGGGGCGAACCAGCGACAGGGATGGCCACGCGGGGCCGAACCGGCGGCGGGGATGGCCGCAGTCGAGCTCTAGCCATGGCGGATGGGCGAGGATGGAAGGCACGAGAGTTGAAACTTCGCTCTCGCCAAATGTTTTTATGTTTTACATGTCCCTGCAAAAAAGAGATCAAATCCCGTAGATATAGAGGAAATGGCGAGCTTATCTAGGATCCCGCAAAAAAAATCTGGGGCGATCGAATTTACGGGATCTATTCAGGCCGGCAAAATGACCTTCGTCTCGTAAACCATCGGTTATTTTGTCGGATGGTGCGGTTTTACGAGATCTGTAGAGTTTCTCTCAGAACAGCCCCAATAGATTTAGGAAGTTTTGACAGAGACTTTTCCCCGTTCTCGTAAATATCGTCATGTAAAATCATTTATTTTTATTATTTTATTAAACTAGCCTAGCTGATAACCTAGGGCCTGCAAGTCAGTGACACGAGCGATGGTAGCTGGCAAGGCGACGTGACGGACGCGACGTGGTAGGTGCCGCCCGACGTGCATACGTGTGATACGTCCCAAACGTACCTATTTTCTCGAACACTTTTGCTCTTGTTTTGGACTTTAATTTGTATGATTTGAATGAACTAATCCGGAATGACGCTGTTTTCAGCGGAATTGCCACGGTGTTATTTTTTTTGCAGAAATAAAAGTTCTTGGATTGAGCTGAAACTTTACGGTGAATTATTTCATAATATACGAAAAATACAGACGAAGAAAAATTTAGAGGGGAGCCACTAGGCGGCTCCCCGGGCGTGCCTGACAGGCTCGCGGGCCACTGGCAGCTCCGACAACCCTAACTCCAACTCTATAAGTACCTATCCGTCCAGAAAAAATCAGAGAAAAAGAATCATCGCGTTTTACGATATGAAGTTGCCGTCACCTCTTGTTCTTCATCGACAGGGCTGATTTGGAGTCCATTCGGGGATCCAGAGAGGGAGATTCGACGACGTCGTCATCATCAACCATGCTTCATAACCTATTTTATGATGATCGCCGCCAGGAGTGAGTAATTCTTCGTATGCTTGGTGGACTCTGATGGGTTGGATAAGATTTATCATGTAATCGAGTTAGTTTTTTTAGGGCCTGATCCCTAGTATCTACTATATTTTGCGATTGATGTTGCTATGACTTTACTATGCTTAATGTTTGTCACTAGGGACCGAGTGCCATGATTTTCAGATGTGAACCCTTTATGTTTTCACGAATATATTTGTGTTCTTGATCCAATCTTGCAAGTTGTATGCACCTACTACGTGTTATGATCCCCAAAGTGACACTAATTGGGATTCTTTTCAGTTATTACCGTAGTTTGAGGAGTTCATGTATTCATCATGTGTTAATGCTTTCTGATAACCCACGAGTATAGGGAATCGATTGTAGTTTTTTCGATAAATAAGAGTGTCAAATCCAATGAGGAGCTAAAGGTAGAATTGATATTCCCTTCAAGTTCTATCGACCATCGATACAACTCTATGCACACTTAATGTTCGCTTTACCTATAACAAGTATAAAATTAGAAGTACTTTGTAGGTGTAAAGGGATAGGTTTGCAAGATAATAAAGAACATGTAAATAAACGTTAGAGGTTGTTTAGATAAAGAAACAATTAAGTTAGTTTTAGTAGATAGTTTTTGTAACACAAATAGAAAGATTTATCCCTAGGCAATCGATAACTAGACCGGTAATTATTATTGTAATTTTATATGAGAGTGAGGCATGAGCTAACATATTTTCCATACTTGGATCATATGGACTTATGATTGGAACTCTAGCAAGCATCCCCAACTACCAAAGATCATTATGGTAAAACCCAATCATAACATTAAGTATCAAGTCCTGTTTAATCCCATACGCAACAACCCACTTACTTGAGTATAAGCTTCTATCACTCTCGCCACCCACTAACATATTACAACAACCTACAGCGGGAATCCCACACACTTGCGTGACATGGAGGGCACCATAAGAAATCAGCAAAGTAAAACATACAACTCAAACAAATCACGATCATCAATCAACCCATAGGACAAAACGAATCTACTCAAACATCATAGGATGGCAACACATCACTGGATAATAATATGTAGCATTAAGCACCATGTTTAAGTAGAGACTAGCAAATGGGCTTGTGCGTTGCAACGGAAGAAAAAAGTACATATCCCTAACTCAATAAACATGGCTCAAGACCCTGGGAGGCCGGCGTCCTCTATTTCAACACAACACTCCATTTTAGTAATATTAGCTAGTTCAAAGTTATTTGGTCAGATGCTAACTTCTTAATTCCTCTAAAAATAATTAGCATGTCAAGCCTTCGTTCGCTTTGCACTGTAGAAAAGAAGTCTTTGGTACTTTGAATAGTAACACGCATATTTTGTGAAGCTTGGATTGGATGTTGAACTTAAGAAACTCGCGCCATCTCTCGTTCTTCCTAATATCTACTCCCATTCTTCCTAATGTCAATATAATATGTGGCATAGAAATCTAGACCTTAATTGTGCGATTTTCTTAATAGAGTTTTTAGTCTAAGGAAAACAACTATTTAAAAAAAGACAGCCGGATTGTTTTGCACTTTCTAATGTTGCAGGCGAATTACCAAAGCATGCTATTTTTAGCAAGTAATGATCTGAATGCCTTATCTTTTGGTCCAGAGAATGCATGATATAAAATAGATATGACAACATTTGATTGTCAATGCAATTTATCTATTCCTCTACTCTACTGTATTTACCACATGTTCACCTTAATTAGTTAGTTCATTGTTAGTATTTCATTTACTATGCTACTTGATTATTGTCGAATTGATTAAAAATTCATGAAACTTCACATACAAAGTTTAGTTTATCTTATATCTAAGCTATAAATAAAATAAATCAACTCAGCACAAATTAACACTATCGTATTGAACTTTCACGTGCACACACTCAAACTGCAATTAACGAATTAAGCCAACATATCTAACCCGACAGAGGCCAAACACGTACATATTGAACCTGACTTCACGGTCAAGGGGGAGGTCACATCGGCATGCCTCCTCGGACCTGATCGCGCTCAGCGCAACAGCATGACACGCTTCTGGTGTATTGTGTCAAGCGCGCCGAAGTCAAGCTGCTCCATGAGCATCTCCATCTCCCCATGGACACAGAGTGTAGGACCATCATGGAGCCAAAGACGTGAAATAAGTGAAGGAAATATGCCCTATAGGCAATAATAAAGTTGTTATTTATATTTCGTTATATATAAGGATAATTGTCTTTTATTCATGCTAGAATTGTATTAACCAGAAACTTGATACATGTGTGAATACATAGACAAAACAGAGTGTCCCTAGTATGCCTCTACTAGACTAGCTCGTTAATCAAAGATGGTTGAGTTTCCTAACCATAGACATGTGGTGTCATTTGATGAACATTATCACATCATTAGGAGAATGATGTGATGGACAAGACCCATCCGTTAGCTTAGCTTAATGATCATTTAGTTTTATTGCTATTGCTTTCTTCATGACTTATACATGTTCCTCTAACTATGAGATTATGCAACTCCTGAATACCGTAGGAACACCTTGTGTGCTATCAAACGTCACAACATAACTGGGTGATTATAAAGATGCTCTACAGGTGTCTTCGAAGGTGGTTGTGGTGTTGGCATAGATCGAGAATAGGATTTGTCACTCCAAGTGTCGGAGAGGTATCTCTGGGCCCTCTCGGTAATACACATCATAATAAGCCTTGCAAGCAAATGACTAATGAGTTAGTCACAGTATGATGTATTATGGAACGAGTAAAGAGACTTGCCAGTAACGATGTTGAACTAGGTATGATGATACCGACGATCAAATCTCGTGCAAGTAACATACAGATGAAAAGGGAACAACGTATGTTGTTATGCGGTTTGACTGATAAAGATCTTCGTAGAATATGTAGGAGCCAATATGTAACGCCCAAGATGCGACTATGTCTCCTACGTGTCGAGGCACGACTTAGAGGCATAATCGCATTTTGGTATGATCGCAAGAAAGTTATCTTCACACATTCCCATGTACAAGAACAAAAGGGAAAAAATCACATAGTTGGCTTACAATCGCCACTTCACACAATGCATAAATAAGTCATACATTCATCCAAGTACAATCATGGTCCGACTACGGACAAATCCAAATGAAAAGAAGATATACACCCACTATGCCCGATCGACCCTAGTAGGAACCACAACTGATCGTCGGGAAACGTCACGTACATACGTCCACGTTACTCATCGAACTCCCACTTGAGTTCCTGGCCATCAAATGAATCGTACTCGGTTGCACCTGCACCTCTGTCTGTAGTAAACTGTGAGTCACGAGGACTCAATAATCCCATTCCCGGGTATCAAAACTATCAAAGCCTTTGGGTAAGGAGAAAGTGTATAAGTGGGTTGCTGGAAGCGCTAAGTGTAGATGAGGTCGCTAGCTTACGTATCATCAGAGCGAGAAGAGAAGTGAAAGCTGTCGGATTTCGGGCTCCACAAAACCCAAGAAGTTCAAACACAGGGGCGTGAACAAAGATCTCTCCCACTCACGTCTACCTAGCGTCTCGCCCTCGCCTAGTGAAGAGATTCAAGCAAACAACAAGTGAAGCACGCAAGAGTTTACCCAGGTTCAGGCCACCGTGTGGGGTAAAACCCTACTTCCTGCTTTGGTGGATTGGCCTCAGGAGGGCTGGAATATGAACTAGTACAGTGGTTCCTGAGCTCAGGAGGTGAGCTCAGGAGGGTCAGGAGGCAAGCGTTCTTGCTCCTTTGCGTGGTGGCCGAGTTTTCGGATCTTCTTCCCCCCCTTTCATAGTAGGGATCCTAGCTACTTATATAGGCGGCCAGGGTCCTCTTCCCCCAAAATGTTTAGGCGGGAAGGGATCCCACAACGACCATTTTTGAGCGGGAACACAAGGACATTCCTACCCTGACAAAAGCAGTCTTCGCCCGCAAAAGGATCAAGCGGTGACGCGGTGGTGGGCTCGGCGGTGACATCCTCCCTGTCGTCCTTGCGGTCTTCGGTCCTGTTGCACCAATGGGGAAACCTTTCTCCCGCTCCTCGGGAACCTGCGCCTGTGCTGCCTCCTTTGCACCGAAATGGCAACTACATCGATGGCGAGTGCTGGCACCCGCTGGCGCGGTGTGTCACTGCTAACATCACTGCCTCCTCCTGAGGCAAGCTTGACCTTGGATTCTCCGCCCCTCCGGAGCGCCTTGCCGAGGCCGCTCCTGAGGAGGTTTTGACGTTGTTCTCCTCGCGAGGCCTAGCCCCCTCGCGAGGGTCTTGGGCAGCCGGTCGATCGGCTGGGTCGTACCAGGCCATAGTAGGAGCGCGTCGCGGCCCACAGACAGGCAAGTCTGGGTTACCCTGGTTCCCAGGACGCCGACAAAAGCCATCGGCCATGGACTAAATCATGGTCACTAGATGATCATGTCTACCTACGAGTCATCCATAACCCAGCCGTGTTCTCTTCCCAAACTCCCTCGAAAAGAGACCATGACAACTACTCACACGGTAGTGTATTATGTTTGAGGTATTGTGTCGAGTTGTCTACAACCGGATATCAACAAATTCCAATCCGCCACATAACCGCGGGCACGGCTTTCGAAAGATCATAACCCTGCAGGGATGTCCCAACTTAGCCCATCACAAGCTCTCACGATCCGCGGAGTCGCAACTCCATGTTGGGAAGACCCGAGTATTCTTGGAATCCCGTGCTCAAGACATTTCGACAAAGGTAAAACTAATCCAGCAAGACCTCCCAGCGTGCCGACACCCTGATAGTAGCCGCGCGTATCTTGTCTCAGGCCATAACCGGATTGGTCAGCCTACAGGTATATACCAGCCCTCGGGTTTCCCCAAGGTGGCCTCGCAGTCCGTCCAGTTTGGACCAACACTCATGAGGAGCACTGGCCCGGGTTGTTGATTAAGAACTCGGGTTAATTACTCCCTATGCAAGTTTTAGTTGTTAGGAAAATGTAGTACCAAAGTTGGGCCTTGCTGGAAAAGCTTTAAGCAGTGCGAATTATAAAGGGGGCCCATAAACCCCAACCGTGTTAGGAATGCAAAATCAAGGAACATAACACTGGTTTATAGGTTCCTAAGGTGGCATGAGCGGAACAAAACATCAAGCAAAAGGCCAAGCCTTCCACCCATTACCAAGTATATAAGGTGCATTATTTTAAATAGAGATATTATGATATTCCTAAATATCCAATCCTCATGGAGCAAACTTCATCTTCACCTGCAACTAACAACGCTATAAGAGGGGGGGCTTGAGCAGAGCGTAACTTAGCCAAACAACGGTTTGCTAGGAAGGTGATTAGATTTCATGGCAAGGTAGGGGCTGACATGCAAAAGGTTAGGTATCGCGATAAAGCCATAGAGCGAGGCAACTAGCATAGCAACAATAGATGTGATATCAAGGAATGGCCATCTTGCCTGTTGTGTCCTCAGTAGGAAGAAGAATGAGTCCATGAAGAAGATAAACGGACGCAGTCGAACGAATCCTCACAACTCCGGAGCGAAACCGAAGCTAATGGGAGAAGCATACCGGAAAGAAGCAATCATCACGGTAAACAAACAAGCTCAAACATGGTAAGATGCACAAACAAGTATGATGCATGTCCGGTTTTAAATAGGCATGGCAAAGTGCAACAAACAATACTACAAATTAAGTGGAGCCCAATATGCAATGAGTTGCATATTGACGAAACACCACATTCGAATTATTTAGTTCGCTCTCGTTTATGTACCCAACAACATTAAATGTTATTAAACATGGTGAGAGGTGAAGCATAGTAAAACTACCTATTTAGGCAATTTAAATGAGGCCAGAAATAACAACAACAATTCTGGAAAATACCCATGTCATTTAGCAATTTTTAAAGCAAACAACAATTTTAACCATTTAAATGTTGTTATCATGATGCGGATGACAAAAGCAAGTTTTTAGGCAATTTTATGAAAACTTGGCATGTTATATGATATGGAGCATTTGTCGCCACGGCGGAAGGAAAGGGGTGTCATGGCGGCGAAAACGGAAACAATGCCACGACAATGTTCCGGTTCTGACAACTCGTTGAGATGCCGATGCAAAAGAAGGGTGGCGTTAGCGTGTCATCCAAAGATGGTGGGGTGCTCCCGGTTACCCGGTTCCCACGTGACGACGGCATGGCAACAAGGAGAAAAGTGCAAGCGACAACTCGTACATGGTGGAAACACGCGATTCATCTCATACATCACACAACATTCGTCCACGGGCATCTTTCCAGCGGGTATACCTTCGAAGCATGCATTTCGGGGTGGAACGAGTCATCGAGGGAAGTTGTCATTCTCGGGAGGGTAGTGGAAGTAGTCGTTCACGGGGCATCATGGGAAGTAGTCGTTCATGGGGTCTTCGAGGGTCGACGGTAGTCGTACACGTTCCATAGATGTTCAGGGTCGGCGGTAGAGGTACTCAGTGAAAAGCACGTCGACGGTAGTTGTACATGGTTCGTAGATGAACTTCACAGATCCGAGGGCTCCGGACATCATGGTACTTGCATGTAGACAGCTGTGGAACTTGATGCATCACCCTGTGTAGTCATACTCGGTGTCCCCGTTCATCGGCGGTAGTTGTACCCGATCCGGTACATGGCAAATCCAAGACGAAGC
The DNA here is from genome assembly GCA_902687465.1 of Secale cereale. Classification (NCBI taxonomy): domain Eukaryota; kingdom Viridiplantae; phylum Streptophyta; class Magnoliopsida; order Poales; family Poaceae; genus Secale; species Secale cereale. The sequence goes on from LR738714.1 coordinate 562,330,676, forward strand.
TTGGCGATCCGGGTACAGGTCTTCTAGACGTGGTCTTGGCATCACCAGAAAACGGAGGCGCACGACGACCTCGTGAAGCAAGGCAGAGCAGCGACATCATCAGAGGTTGTGCACATCAAAAGCGGGCTGTGGCCTTGGTTGCTTGGAGGAGGCCGATGGGGACGACGATAGAAGGTAACCGACATGAGTAGAGGCGCGACTGAACTGTAGCAGCATAAGGGCGGCGATGGTGGTGATGCTGCTCATGCCTGAGGCCGGTCGGGGAGGACCTGTAGTGGAGAAATGGAGGTTGGGAGGCGGCGGATCCGGGAGAAGGGAACCCGTTCCCGGCGTTGGAGGCCTTAGGCGGAGGTCTGGTGGTGGAAGCACGACGCCGGCGGCTCGTCGGACAGACAAGGACGGCGGGGGTTCAGGCGATTGCGTCGGAGACTAAGCGGCCGACGAGGCTGGTGGGCGACCCACGAGGGGGA
>LR738714.1:562346609-562363985 GCA_902687465.1 Secale cereale
GTAGTCGTTCACGGGGCGTCGTGGGAAGTAGTCGTTCATGGGGTCTTCGAGGGTCGCCGGTACTCGTACACGTTCCATAGATGTTCAGGGTCGGCGGTAGAGGTACTCAGTGAAAAGCACGTCGACGGTAGTTGTACACGGTTCGTAGACGAACTTGATGGATCCGAGGGCTCCGGCCATCGTGGTACTCGCATGTAGACAGCCGTGGAACTTGATGCATCACCCTGTGTAGTCGTACTCGGTGTCCCCGGGGCATCGGCGGTAGTTGTACCCGATGCGGTACTTGGCAAATCCAGGACGAAGCTTGGCGATCCAGGTACGGGTCTTCTAGCCGTGGTCTTGGCATCACCAGAAAGCGGAGGCACACAACGGCCTCGTGAAGCAAGGCAGAGCAGCGGCAACATCAGAGGTTGTGCATGACTGAAGCGGGCTGTGGCCTTGGTTGCTTAAAGGAGGCCGATGGGGACGACGACAGAAGGTACCGACGCGAGCAGAGGCGCGACTGAACTACAGCAACATATGGGTGGTGATGCTGGTATTGCTGCTCGTGCCTGAGGCCGGTCGGGGAGGACCTGCAGGGGAGAAAGGAAGGCCGGGAGGCGGCGGATCCGGGCAAAGGGAACCCGTTTGCGGCATTGGAGGCCTTGGGACGGAGGTATCATGGTGGAAGCAGGGCGTCGGCGGCTCGCCAGACAGACGAGGATGGTGGGGGTTCACGCGATTGCGTCGAAGACGAGGCGACCGACGAGGCTGGTGGGCGACGCACGAGGGAGAGGGGCGACGCAAGGCACAGGGCCTCCTGGTGGTCATCGACGGCGGCAGGGCGCGACACTATAGGCAGAGGCACGGAGAAGGCGTGCTTGGCGGCGGTGGCGGCAAGGTGAGGGACGTGGGTGGCGGCTAGAGCAGGGAAAACAGCGGTGAGGCAGAGCAAGAGGCGTAGGTCACGGGGCGAAGCAGGTGGTTGTCGGCACGGGCGCCATGGCCGGAGGCCGAGGTCGGACGTCGAGGGGATCGGGCGTCTCCCTTGGATGCGTTGGGGCATGTGTGTGTGGTGGCGGAGGGGAACGAGAGGATAGGCAGCAGAGGGGATCGAGAGGAGAGCCAACGAGCGATGGGATAAGCAGATCGGGCTTAGGGTTAGGAGCGGCGCGGCTGGGCCTTAGAGGAGGATGGTCCGGCCTGCATGGAGGTCCAAGTGGCCAGCTGGGGTCGCTACAGCTAGGCCTGGGGCTCCTCTTCTCCCTCTTCCTTATTCTTTTAGCAGAAAAATAGAGAGAGTTCAAAAGAATTAAGAGAAGAGGCCATGAACAAGAATAAAATGATGGGACATATCTGTAAGGCTTTATGGAATATTTCCAACCCAACAAAAGTGGTTCCAACAAAATAGGGGAAGTTAAATCCAAAATTATTTGACTTGCACCGAAGGAGTTTGAATGGAGTCTAGACTTTAGGGGTGTCCAAAAATGTTGAGGTTTTGGGAATAACCTCGATAAACGGGAAAAGAACTTTGAGGAAGGTTAGAGAGTCAAAACTTGGAGTGAATTAGGCATGGGGAATATTTGCAAGTGTGTTTATGAGTGATTTCAAATAAATGGAATATTTTTATAGCTCCCTATAAATATTAGGAGCATATGTTATGAAGAGAAGTCACATTTCCCTCGATCTAAATGGATCAAAGATCCATACAATTTATTTAAAAGAGTTGCAAAAATTAAATGACATGATGACATGGTGACATGATGCAATGCAAAAATAAATAGAGCAAGCACAAATGAAACACACGGTGAAACCCGGAACATATGGAAGTCTTTTGGAGCATCGGTCTTGGGGCGTCACACAATATGATCATCTAGCTTACGCTATTGGTTATTGACCGAAGATGTGTCTCGGTCATGTCTACATAGTTCTCGAACCCGGAGGGTCCGCACGCTTAACGTTCGATGACGATTAGTATTATGAGTTATGTGATTTTGATGACCGGAGTTTGCTCGGAGTCCCAGATGAGATGACGGACATGACGAGGAGTCACAAAATGGCTAAGACATAAAGATTCATATATTGGAAGGTTACATTCGGATACTGCAATGGTTTCGGGAAGTATCGGATAAGTATCAGAGTACCGGGAGGTTATCGGAACCCCCCCGAGGAAGTATTGGGCCTTAATGGGCTTTAGTGGAAAGGAGAGAAGGGCCTCATGGGGAGGTAGCGCCCCCATGGCAAGTCTGAATTGGACTAGGGAGGGGGCAGCGCCCCCCTCTTTCCTTCTCCCCTTCCTCTTCCTTCCTTCTCCCCCTCTCTTGGAAAGGAAGGGGACACCAACTAGGATTGGGAATCCTAGTTGGACTCCCTATGGCGCGCACTCTCCCTTGGCCGGCCTCCTCCTTCCTCCCTCCTTTATATACGAGGGAGGGGGGACCCCAAAGGAACAACAAGTCTTCTCTTAGCCATGTGCGGTGCCCCCCTCCACAGTTACGCACCTCGGTCATATCGTTGTAGTGCTTAGGCGAAGCCCTACACCGGTAACTTCATCATCACCATCACCACGTCGTCGTGATGACGAAACTCTCCCTCATCCTCAACTGGATCAAGAGCTCGAGGGACGTCATCGTCATGAACGTGTGCTGAACACAGAGGTGCCGTATGTTCGGTACTTGGACCGGTTTGATCGTGAAGATGTTTGACTACATCAACCGCGTTACTAAATGCTTCCGCTTTCAGTCTACGAGGGTACGTGGACACACTCTCCCCGCTCGTTTCTATGCTTCCCCTAGATAGATCTTGCGTGATCGTAGGATTTTTTTTGAAATACTACATTCCCCAATAGTGGCATCATGAGCCAGGTCTATGCGTAGATGATATGCACGAGTAGAACACAAAGAGTTGTGGACGATAATAGTCATACTTCTTACCACGGACGTCTTACTTTGATTCGGCGGTATTTTTGGATGTAGCGGCCCAGACCGACATTACATGACCGCGTTCACGAGACTGGTTCTACCGACGTGCTTTGCACACAGGTGGCTGGCGGGTGTCAGTTTCTCCAACTTTAGTTGAATCGAGTGTGACTATGGCCGGTCCTTGATGAAGGTTAAAACAACACACTTGACAAAAAAATGTTGTGGTTTTGATGCGTAGGTAAAAACGATTCTTACTAGAAGCCCGTAGCAGCCTCGTAAAACTTGCAACGACAAAGTAGAGAACGTCTAACTTGTTTTTGCAGGGCATGTTGTGATGTGATATGGTCAAGATGTGATGAGTTATACGTTGTTGTATGAAATGATCATGTTTTGTAAATTATCGGCAACCGGCAGGAGCCTTATGGTTGTCTCTTTATTGTATGAATTGCGATCGCTGTGTAATTGCTTTACTTTATCACTATGAGTTAGCGATAGTAGTAGAAGCAATAGTTGGCGAGACGACCACGACGCTGCGATGAAGATCATGGTGTCAAGCTGGTGACGATGGAGATCATGACGATGCTTTGGAGATGGAGATCATAAGCACAAGAGGATGATGGCCATATCATGTCACATATTTTGATTGCATGTGATGTTTATCTTATTATGCTTCTTATTTTGCTTAGTACGACAGTAGCATTATAAGATGACCCCTTACAAAATTTCAAGATACAAGTGTTCTCCTTGAGTATGCACCGTTGCGACAGTTCGTCGTGCCGAGACACCATGTGATGATCGGGTTTGATAAGCTGTACATTCACATACAACACGTGTAAGACAATTTTGCACATGCAGAATACTCGGGTTAAACTTGACGAGCCTAGCATGTACAGACATGGCCTCGGAACACTGGAGACCGAAAGGTCGAGCGTGAATCATATAGTAGATATGATCAACATAAGATGTTCACCATTGAAAACTACTCCATCTCACGTGATGATCGGACATGGTTGAGTTGATTTGGATTAGGTGATCATTTAGATGACTTGAGGGATGTCTATCTAAGTGGGAGTTCTTTAGTAATATGATTAATTGAACTTTAATTTATCATGATCTTAGTCCTGATAGTTTTTGCATGTCTATGTTGTTGTAGATCAATGCCCATGCTACCGTTCCCTTGAATTTTAATGCGTTCCTAGAGAAAGCTAAGTTGAAAGATGATGGTAGCAACTACACAGACTGGGTCCGTAACTTGAGGATTATCCTCATTGCTGCACAGAAGAATTATGTCCTTGAAGCACCGCTAGATGACAGGCCTGCTGCAGGAGCAACTCCTAACGTTATGAACGTTTGGCAAACTCGATCTGATGACTACTCGATAGTTCAGTGTGCCATGCTTTACGGCTTAGAATCGGGACTTCAAAGACGTTTTGAACGTGATGAAGCATATGAGATGTTCTAAGAGTTGAAGTTAATATTTGAAGCAAATGCCTGAGTTGAGAGATATGAAGTCTCCAACAAGTTCTATAACTGCAAGATGGAGGAGAACAGTTCCGTCAGTGAACACATACTCAGAATGTCTGGGTAACACAACCACATGACTCAACTTGGAGTCAAAGTTGATGATGATAGTGTTATTGACGGAGTTCTTCAATCACTGCCACCAAGCTATAAAGGCTTCGTGATGAACTATAATATGCAAGGGATGCAAAAGACAATTCTTGAGCTCTTCGCTATGCTCAAAGCTGTGGAGGTAGAAATCAAGAAGGAGCATCAAGTGTTGATGGTAAACAAGACCACTGGTTTCAAGAAAAAGGGCAAGGGAAATAAGGGGAACTTCAAGAAGAATAGCAAGCCATTTGCTACTCCTGGGAAGAAACCCAAGTCTGGAGCCAAGCCTGAAACTAAGTGCTTCTACTGCAAAGGGACTGGTCACTGGAAGCGGAACTGCCCCAAGTATTTGGCGGATAAGAAGGATGGCAAAGTGAACAAAGGTATATTTGATATACATGTTATTGATGTGTACCTTACTAATGCTCGTAATAGCGCCTGGGTATTTGATACTGGTTCGGTTGCTCATATTTGTAACTCGAAATAGGGGCTACGGATTAAACGAAGATTGGCTAAGGACGAGGTGACGATGCGGGTGGGAAATGGTTCCAAAGTCGATGTGATCGCCGTCGGCACGCTACCTCTACATCTACCTTCGGGATTACTTTTAGACATAAATAATTGTTATTTGGTGCTAGCGTTGAGCATGAACATTATATCTGGATCTTGTTTGTTGCGAGCCGGTTATTAATTTAAACTAGAGAATAATGGTTGTTCTATTTATATGAGTAATATCTTTTATGGTCATGCACCCTTGATGAGTAGTCTATTTTTGTTGAATCTCAATCATAGTGATACACATATTCATAATATTGAAGCCAAAAGATGCAAAGTTGATAATGATAGTGCAACTTATTTGTGGCACTACCGTTTAGGTCATATTGGTGTAAAGCGCATGAAGAAACTCCATGCTGATGGGCTTTTGGAATCACTTGATTATGAATCACTTGGTGCTTGCGAACCATGCCTCATGGGCAAGATGACTAAAACTCCGTTCTCCAGAACAATGGAGCGAACAACTGACTTATTGGAAATCATACATACTGATGTATGCGGTCCAATGAGTGTTGAGGCTCGCGGTGGGTATCGTTATTTTCTGACCTTCACATATGATTTGAGCAGATATGGGTATATCTACTTGATGAAACACAAGTCTGAAACATTTGAAAAGTTCAAAGAATTTCAGAGTGAAGTAGAGAATCATCATAAACAAGAAATAAAGTTTCTATGATCTGATCATGGAGGCGAATATTGAGTTACGAATTTGGTCTTCATTTGAAACAATGTGGAATAGTTTCACAACTCACGCCACATGGAACACCATAGCGTAATGGTGTGTCCGAATGACGTAACCGTACTTTATTAGATAATGGTGCGATCTATGGTGTGTCTTACCGATTTATCACTTCCGTTTTGGGGTTATGCTTTAGAGACAGTTGCATTCACGTTAAATAGGGCACCATCTAAATCCGTTGACACGACACCTTATGAACTGTGGTTTGGCAAGAAACCCAAGTTGTTGTTTCTTAAAGTTTGGGGCGGCGATGCTTATGTGAAAAAGCTTCAACCTGATAAGCTCGAACCCAAATCGGAGAAATGTGTCTTCATAGGATACCCAAAAGAAACTGTTTGGTACACCTTCTATCACAGATCCGAAGGTAATATATTCGTTGCTAAGAATGGATGCTTTCTAGAGAAGGAGTTTCTCTCGAAAGAAGTGAGTGGGAGGAAAGTAGAACTTGATGAGGTAATTGTATCTTCTCCCGAATTGGAAAGTAGTTCATCACAACAATCAGTTCTAGTAATTCCTACACCAATTAGTGAGGAAGCTAATGATGATGATCATGAAACTTCAGATCAAGTTGCTACTGAACCTCGTAGGTCAACCAGAGTGCGTTCTGCGCCAGAGTAGTACGATAACCCTGTTCTGGAAGTCATGTTGCTACACCATGATGAACCTACGAACTATGAGGAAGCGATGATGAGCCTAGATTCCGCAAAATGGCTTGAAGCCATGAAATCTGAGATGGGATCCATGTATGAGAACAAAGCGTGGAATTTGGTTGACTTGCCCGATGATCGGCAAGCCATTGAAAATAAATGGATTTTTAAGAGGAAGACTAACACAGTGACGCCGATGGTAATGTTACTGTCTACAAAGCTTGACTTGTTGCGAAAGGTTTTCGACAAGTTCAAGGAGTTGACTACGATGAGACTTTCTCACCCGTAGTGATGCTTAAGTCTGCCCGAATCATGTTAGCAATTGCCGCATTTTATGATTATGAAATCTGGCAAATGGATGTCAAAACTGTGATATCTTAAAAAGAGTTGTATATGATGCAACTAGAAGGTTTTGTCGATCCAAAAGGTGCTAACAAAGTGTGCAAGCTCCAGCGATCCATCTATGGATTGGTGCAAGCATCTCGGAGTTGGAATATACGCTTTGATGAAGTGATCAAAACATATGGTTTTATACAAACTTTTAGAGAAGCCTGTATTTACAAGAAAGTGAGTGGGAGCTCTTTAGCATTTCTGATATTATATGTGGATGACATATTGTTCATTGGAAATGATGTAGAATTTCTGGATAGCATAAAAGGATGCTTGAATAAGAATTTTTCAATGAAAGACCTCGGTGAAGCTGCTTATATATCAGGCATCAAGATCTATAGAGATAGATCAAGACGCTTAATTGGACTTTCACAAAGCACATACCTTGATAAAGTTTTGAAGAAGTTCAAAATGGATCAGTCAAAGAAAGGGTTCTTGCCAGTGTTACAAGGTGTGAAGTTGAGTCAGACTCAATGCCGGACCACTACAGAAGATAGAGAGAAAATGAAAGTCATTCCCTATGCTTCGGCCATAGATTCTATCATGTATGAAATGCTGTGTACTAGACCTGATGGGTGCCTTGCTATAAGTCCAGCAGGGAGGTACCAAAGTAATCTAGGAGTGGAGCAGTAGACAACGGTCAAGAACATCCTGAAATACCTGAAAAGGACGAAGGATATATTTCTCGTTTATGGAGGTGACAAAGAGCTCGTCGTAAATGGTTACGTCGATGCAAGATTTGACACTGATCCGGATGACTCTAAGTCACAAACCGGATACATATTTTTGTTGAACGCTGGAGCTGTCAGTTGATGCAGTTCCAAGCAGAGCGTTGTGGCGGGATCTACGTGTGAAGCGGAGTACATAGCTACTTCGCAAGCAGCAAATGAAGGAGTCTGTATGAAGGAGTTCATATTCAATCTAGTGTTGGAAATATGCCCTAGAGGCAATAATAAAAGAGTTATTATTATATTTCCTTGTTCATGATAATCGTTTATTATCCATGCTATAACTGTATTGATTGGAAACTCAGATACACGTGTGGATGAATAGACAGATTTTGTGTCCCTAGTGAGCCTCTACAGGACTAGCTCGTTGATCAAAGATGACCGCGGTTTCCAGGTCATAGACATGAGTTGTCATTTGATAACGGGATCACATCATTAGGAGAATGATGTGATGGACGAGACCCAAACGTTAACATAGCTTTTGATCGTGTCAGTTATCGCTATAGTTTTTCTGCATGTCAAGTATAAGTTCCTATGACCATGAGATCATGTAACTCACTGACACCGTAGGAGTGCTTTGTGTGTACCAAACGTCACAACGTAACTGGGTGACTATAAAGGTGCTCTACAGGTATCTCCGAGGGTGTCTGTTGAGTTGACATGGATCGAGACTGGGATTTGTCACTCCGTGTGACGGAGAGGTATCTCCGGGCCCACTCGGTAATACGTCATCTCAATGAGCTCAAAGTGACTAAGTAGTTGGTCACGGGATTATGTATTACGGTAACGAGTAAAGAGACTTGCCGGTAACGAGATTGAACTAGGTATAGAGATACCGACGATCGAATCTCGGGCAAGTAACATACCGACGAGACAAAGGGAACTGTATACGGGATTGCCTGAATCCTTGACATCGTGGTTCATCCGATGAGATCATCGAGAAACATGTGGGAACCAATATGGGTATCCAGATCCCGCTATTGGTTATTGACCTGGGAGTGTCTCGGTCATGTCTACATGGTTTCCGAACCCGCAGGGTCTACACACTTAAGGTTCGGTGACGCTAGGGTTGTTAGTGAGAACAGTGCATGGTTACCGAAGGTTGTTCGGAGTCCCGGATGAGATCCAGGACATGACGAGGGTCTCCGGAATGGTCCGGGGACGAAGATTGATATATAGGATGAAAGGTTTCGGAGTCCGGAAGTGTTCCGGGGAGCATCGGGAAATCGGCGGATTACCGAAAAGGGTTTCGGGGGTCCCGGAAGTGGTTCTGGGCCTAATGGGCCACAAGGGGGGACACCACAGCCCTCATAGGGCTGTGCGCCCCCCCCCCCTGGGCCCTCTCCTCATGCGCAAGGGGAGGTGGACCCTCCTAGGGCTGCCGCACCCCCCCTGGCTTGGGGGGCAAGGCACCTAGGGGGGGAAACCCTAGGGCCTGGCCCTTGGCCGCCGCCCCCCTCTGCCCTGGCCGCCGGCCCCCTAGGGGAAACCCTAGGGCGCCCCCCTCTCCTCCTTCCCCTATATATAGAGAGGTAGAGGGAGGGCAGCCAACACACGTTTGTGCCTCGGTGCTGCCCTCCCTCTCCCATAACATCTTCATCTCCCGCGGTGCTTAGGCGAAGCCCTGCTGGAATCCTCCTCCACCATCACCACCACGCCGTCGTGCTGCCGGTCTCTCCATCAACCTCTCCTCCACCCCTTGCTGGATCAAGAAGGAGGAGACGTCCCCGAGCCGTACGTGTGAAGAACGCGGAGGCACCGTTGCTTCGGTGCTAGGATCTTCGGCGATCTGAATCGCGGCGAGTACGACTCCATCAACCGCGTTCTTAACGCTTCCGCTTAGCGATCTACAAGGGTATGTGGATCCTACTCTCCCCTCGTAGTTGCATCTCCTAGATTGATCTTGGTGAACGTAGAGAAAAATTTTTGTTTTCCATGCAACGTTCCCCAACAGTGGTATCAGAGCCAGGTTCTTGCGTAGATGCTTTATCGAGTAGAACACAAAAGGGTTTGTGGGCGTTGATGTTTAAATTGCTGCCCTCCTTAGTCTTTCTTGATTCAGCGGTATTATGGGATGAAGCGGCCCGGACCAAGTTTACATGTCCACGTACATGAGACCGGTTCCATCGACAGACATGTGACTTTTGTTGCATAAGATGGCTGGCGGGTGTCTGTCTCTCCTATCTTAGTTGAATCGGAATAGAACAAGGCGGTCCTTGTAGAAGGTTAAATAGCAACTTGAATATCACCGTTGTGGCTTTGCGTAGGTAAGAAGCGTTCTTGCTAGATACCCATAGCAGCCACGTAAAACATGCAACAACAAATTAGAGGACGTCTAACTTGTTTTTGCAGGGTATGTATGTGATATGATATGGCCAATGACATGATGAGATATATTTGATGTATGAGATGATCATGTTGTAATAGTTAATATCGACTTGCATGTCGATGCATACGGCAACCGGCAGGAGCCATAGGGTTGTCTTTAATTTTTGTATGACCTGCGTGTCAGTCATTAAGCGCTTTGTAATGCTTTACTTTATCGCTAAACGGTAGCAATAGTAGTAAGAGCATGGTGGGCGCGCGACAACCCCGATGGCGACACGATGATGGAGATCATGATGATGGAGATCATGGTGTGGCGCCGGTGACGATGGAGATCATGCCGGTGCTTTGGAGATGGAGATCAAAAGCACGAGTTGATGGCCATATCATGTCACTTATGATTTGCATGTGATGTTAATCCTTTTATGCATCTTATTTTGCTTAGGACGACGGTAGCATTATAAGATGATCCTTCACTAAAATTTCAAGATAAAATTGTGTTCTCCCCGAGTGTGCACCGTTGCGAAGGTTCGTCGTTTCGAAGCACCACGTGATGATCGGGTGTGATAGACTCTACGTTCGCATACAACGGGTGCAAGCCAGTTTTGCACATGCAGAACACTCGGGTTAGACTTGACGAGCCTAGCATGTACAGACATGGCCTCGGAACACGGTAGACCGAAAGGTCGAACATGAGTCATATAGTAGATATGATCAACATGTAGATGTTCACCATTGACACCACCTCATCTCACGTGATGATCGGACTTGGGTTGGTGGATCTGGATCATGTCACGCTCGAATGACCAGAGGGATGTCAATTTGAGTGGGAGTTATAAATAATTTGATTAAGTAGTAACTCACTTATCATGAACAATAGTCTAAAATGTCTTTGCAAATCTTTTGTTGTAGATGGCTCGCGCAGTAGCTCCCCTGAATTTTAATGCGTTCCTAGAGAAATCTAAACTGAAAGATGATGGGAGCAACTTTGTGGACTGGCTCCGCAATCTGAGGATCATCCTCACAGCTGCCCAAAAGGTTTATGTCCTAAATGCACCGCTAGGTGACCCCCCCGCTCCTACAGCCTCTGCAGACGTTTTGAACGTCTGGCAGACGCATTCGGATGACTATTCGATAGTGCAGTGTGCCATGTTGTACGGCTTGGAAGGAGGACTCCAAAGGCGTTTTGAACGTCATGGTGCATATGAGATGTACCAGGAGTTGAAGTTCATCTTTGAAAAGAATGCTAAGATCGAGAGGTATGAGACCACCGATAAATTCTTTGCTTGTAAGATGGAGGAGAATTCGTCTGTCAGTGAGCACTTACTGAAGATGTCTGGGTACTATACCCGCATAGCTGATCTGGGACTTGTGTTCCCGGATGAGGCTATCATTGACAGAATTCTCCAGTCACTCCCGCCAAGCTACAAGAGCTTCGTGCAGCAGTACAACATGCAAGGGATGAATAAAACCATCGCCGAGCTGTTTTCGATGCTGAAAGTCGCTGAGGCAGACATCCAGAAGGAGTATCAAGTGTTGATGGTCAATAAAACCACCCGTTTCAAGAAGAATGGCAAGGGCAAGAAGGGTAACTCTAAGAAGGGTGGCAAGGCAGTTGCTAATCCAGTGAAGAAACCCAAGGCTGGGCCCAAGCCAGAGACTGAGTGTTTCTATTGCAAGGGGAACGGCCACTGGAAGCGGAACTGCCCCAAGTATCTGGCAGACAAGAAGGGGGCCAACAACAACAAAGGTATATTTGATATACATGTTATTGATGTGTACCTTACCAACTCTCGTTGTAGTGCCTGGGTATTTGATACCGGTTCGGTTGCTCACATTTGCAACTCTAAACAGGAACTGCGGAATAAACGGAGGCTGGCGAAGGACGAAGTGACGATGCGCGTGGGAAATGGTTCCAAGGTTGATGTGATCGCCGTCGGCACGCTCGCTCTTCGATTACCATCGGGATTAGTTATGAACCTGAATAACTGTTATTTAGTGCCTGCGTTAAGCATGAACATTATATCTGGATCTTGTTTATTGCGAGACGGTTACTCATTTAAGTCAGAGAATAATGGTTGTTCTATTTATATGAGTAATATCTTTTATGGTCATGCACCCGAAGTTAGGGGTTTATTCTTATTGAATCTCGATAGTGATGATACACATGTTCATAACATTGATGCCAAAAGATGTAGAGTAGATAATGATAATACCACTTTCTTGTGGCACTGCCGTCTGGGTCATATCGGCGTAAAACGCATGAGGAAGCTCCATGCTGATGGACTTTTGGAGTCTCTTGATTTTGAATCACTTGACACGTGCGAGCCGTGCCTCATGGGCAAGATGACAAGGACCCCGTTTTCAGGGACAATGGAACGGGCAAGTGACTTATTGGAAATCATACATACTGATGTGTGCGGTCCGATGAGTGTAACGGCGCGTGGTGGATATCGTTATTTTCTCACCTTCACTGACGACTTAAGTAGATATGGGTATATTTACTTAATGAAGCATAAGTCTGAAACTTTTGAAAAGTTCAAGCAATTTCAGAGTGAAGTTGAAAATCATCGTAACAAGAAGATCAAGTTCCTATGATCTGATCGAGGGGGAGAATATCTGAGTTATGAGTTTGGTGATCACTTAAGAAAATGTGGAATTGTTTCACAGTTGACGCCACCCGGAACACCACAGCGTAATGGTGTGTCCGAACGTCGTAATCGAACCCTATTAGATATGGTACGTTCTATGATGTCTCTTGCCGATTTGCCACTATCGTTTTGGGGATATGCGTTAGAGACAGCTGCATTCACTTTAAATAGGGCTCCATCTAAGTCCGTTGAGACAACACCGTATGAACTATGGTTTGGTAAGAAACCGAAGTTGTCTTTTCTCAAGGTTTGGGGTTGCGATGCTTATGTCAAAAGGCTTCAGCCAGAAAAGCTCGAACCCAAAGCGGGCAAATGTGTCTTCATAGGATACCCAAAAGAAACAGTTGGGTACACCTTCTATCTCAGATCCGAGGGCAAAGTGTTTGTCGCTAAGAACGGGTCCTTTCTCGAGAAAGAGTTTCTCTCGAAAGAATTGAGTGGGAGGAAGGTAGAACTTGATGAGGTTATTGAACCTCTGCTTCAACCAGAGAGTAGCGCAGCGCAGAAAGATGTTTTTGTGGAGCCTGCAGGGGTTGAAGAGGAAGCCAATGATGATGATCAAGGAGCTTCTGATCAAGTTACTACCGAACCTCGTAGGTCGACAAGGGTACGCACTGCACCAGAGTGGTATGGTAACCCTGTCTTGGAGGTCATGTTGTTAGACAACGGTGAACCTACGAGCTATGGAGAAGCGATGGTGGGCCCGGATTCCGACAAATGGTTAGAGGCCATGAAATCCGAGATGGGATCCATGTATGAAAACAAAGTATGGACTTTGGAAGTATTACCTGAAGGGCGGAAGGCCATTCAGAATAAATGGATTTTTAAGAGGAAGACGGACGCTGACGGTAATGTCACCGTGTATAAAGCTCGACTTGTGGCAAAGGGTTTTTCACAAGTTCAAGGGATTGACTACGATGAGACTTTCTCACCCGTAGCGATGCTTAAATCCGTCCGAATCATGTTAGCAATAGCTGCATATTTCGATTATGAAATTTGGCAGATGGATGTCAAAACAGCGTTCCTTAACGGTTTTCTTAAGGAAGAGTTGTATATGATGCAACCAGAAGGTTTTGTCGATCCAGAGAATGCTGACAAAGTATGCAAGCTCCAGCGTTCCATTTATGGGCTGGTGCAAGCATCTCGGAGTTGCAATCTTCGTTTTGATGAGGTGATCAAAGCGTTTGGGTTTATACAAGTTTACAATGAAGCTTGTATTTACAAGAAAGTGAGTGGGAGCTCTATAGCGTTTCTAATATTATATGTGGATGACATATTGCTGATTGGAAACAATATAGAATTTTTGGATAGCGTGAAGGGGTATTTGAACAAGAGTTTTTCAATGAAGGATCTCGGTGAAGCTGCTTTCATATTGGGTATCAAAATCTATAGAGATAGATCAAGACGCTTGATAGGACTTTCACAAAGTACATACCTTGATAAAGTTTTGAAGAAGTTCAAAATGGATCAATCCAAGAAGGGGTTCTTGCCGGTATTGCAAGGTACAAAGTTGAGTAAGACTCAATGCCCAGTGACTGCGGAAGATAGAGAAAAGATGAGTGTCGTCCCCTATGCTTCAGCCATAGGCTCTATCATGTATGCAATGCTGTGCACAAGACCAGATGTCAGCCTTGCCATAAGTATGGCCGGAAGGTTTCAAAGTAATCCTAGTATGGATCACTGGACAGCGGTCAAGAATATCCTAAAGTACCTGAAAAGGACTAAGGATATGTTTCTCGTTTATGGAGGTGATCAAGAGCTCGTCGTAAAGGGTTACGTCGATGCAAGCTTTGACACTGATCCGGATGACTCTAAGTCTCAAACCGGATACGTATATATTCTCAACGGGGGAGCGGTAAGCTGGTGCAGTTCCAAGCAGAGCGTGGTAGCTGATGCTACATGTGAAGCGGAGTATATAGCTGCCTCGGAGGCGGCAAAGGAAGGTGTCTGGATGAAGGAGTTCATGACAGATCTTGGAGTTGTGCCTAGTGCACTGAACCCAATGACTCTGTTCTGTGACAACACTGGTGCCATTGCTCTAGCCAAGGAACCAAGGTTTCACAAGAGGACCAGACACATAAAGCGACGCTTCAATTCCATCCGCGATTCGGTCAAGGAAGAGGACATAAACATTTGCAAAGTACACACGGATTTGAATGTTGCAGATCCGTTGACTAAGCCTCTTCCACGGGCTAAGCACGATCAACACCAAGACTCTATGGGTGTTAGATTCATTACCTTGTAATGCTAGATTATTGACTCTAGTGCAAGTGGGAGACTGTTGGAAATATGCCCTAGAGGCAATAATAAAAGAGTTATTATTATATTTCCTTGTTCATGATAATCGTTTATTATCCATGCTATAATTGTATTGATTGGAAACTCAGATACACGTGTGGATGAATAGACAGACTTTGTGTCCCTAGTGAGCCTCTACAGGACTAGCTCGTTGATCAAAGATGACCGCGGTTTCCAGGTCATAGACATGAGTTGTCATTTGATAACGGGATCACATCATTAGGAGAATAATGTGATGGACGAGACCCAAACGTTAACATAGCTTTTGATCGTGTCAGTTATCACTATAGTTTTCTGCATGTCAAGTATAAGTTCCTATGACCATGAGATCATGTAACTCACTGACACCGTAGGAGTGCTTTGTGTGTACCAAACGTCACAACGTAACTGGGTGACTATAAAGGTACTCTACAGGTATCTCCGAGGGTGTCTGTTGAGTTGACATGGATCAAGACTGGGATTTGTCACTCCGTGTGACGGAGAGGTATCTCCGGGCCCACTCGGTAATACGTCATCTCAATGAGCTCAAAGTGACTAAGTAGTTGGTCACGGGATTATGTATTACGGTAACGAGTAAAGAGACTTGCCGGTAACGAGATTGAACTAGGTATAGAGATACCGACGATCGAATCTCGGGCAAGTAACATACCGACGAGACAAAGGGAACTGTATACGGGATTGCCTGAATCCTTGACATCGTGGTTCATCCGATGAGATCATCGAGAAACATGTAGGAACCAATATGGGTATCCAGATCCCGCTATTGTTTATTGACCTGGGAGTGTCTCGGTCATGTCTACATGGTTTCCGAACCCGCAGGGTCTACACACTTAACGTTCGGTGACGCTAGGGTTGTTAGTGAGAAAAGTGCATGGTTACCGAAGGTTGTTCGGAGTCCCGGATGAGATCCCGGACATGACGAGAGTCTCCGGAATGGTCCGGAGACGAAGATTGATATATATGATGAAAGGTTTCGGAGTCCGGAAGTGTTCCGGGGAGCATCGGGAAATCGGCGGAGTACCGGAAGGGGTTTCGGGGGGTCCGGAAGTAGTTCTGGGCCTATTGGGCCACAAGGGGGAACACCACAGCCCTCAAGGGGCTGTGCGCCCCCCCCCCTGGGCCCTCTCCTAATGCGGCTAAGGGGGTGGGACCCCCTAGGGCTGGCCGCACCCCTTGGCCTTGGGGGGCAAGGCACCTAAGGGGGGAAACCCTAGGGCCTGGCCGCGCCCCCCTGCCCTGGCCGCCGCCCCCTCCCCTTGCCCTGGCCGCCGGCCCCTAGGGGGAAACCCTAGGGCGCCCTCACCTCTCCACCCCCCCTATATATAGTGGGGCAAAGGGAGGGCAGCCAATACAGTTTGTGCCTCGGTGCTGCCCTCCCTCTCCCGTTACATCTTCTTCTCCCGCGGTGCTTAGGCGAAGCCCTGCTGGAGTTCTTCTCCACCATCACCACCACGCCGTCGTGCTGCCGGTTCTCCATCAACCTCTCCTCCACCCCTTGCTGGATCAAGAAGGAGGAGACGTCCCCGAGCCGTACGTGTGAAGAACGCGGAGGCACCGTTGCTTCGGTGCTAGGTCTTCGGCGATCTGAATCGCGACGAGTACGACTCCATCATCCGCGTTCATAACGCTTCCGCTTAGCGATCTACAAGGGTACGTAGATCACACTCTCCCCTCGTAGTTGCATCTACTAGATTGATCTTGGTGAACGGTAGGAAAATTTTTGTTTCCCATGCAACGTTCCCCAACATCTAGGTGTAATACCTAGTGCATCGGGTCTAATGAAAATCTTTTGTGACGACACTGAAGAAATAGCCTTGGCGAAGGAATCCATGTTTCATAAGAGAACCAAGCACATCAAGAGACGCTTCAACTCCATCCACGATCAAGTCAAGGAGCGAGACATAGAGATTTGCAAAATACATACGGATCTGAATGTGACAGACCCATTGACTAAGCTTCTTCCATGAGCAAAACATGATCAACACCAAGACTCCATGGGTGTTAGAATCATTACTATGTAATCTAGATTATTGACTCTAGTGCAAGTTGGAGAGTGAAGGAAATATGCCTTAGAGGCAATAATAAAGTTGTTATTTATATTTCCTTATATATCATGATAACTGTCTTTTATTCATGCTAGAATTGTATTAACCGGAAACTTGATACATGTGTGAATACATAGACAAAACAGAGTGTCCCTAGTATGCCTTGATACGTCCAAAACGTATCTATAATTTCTGCTTGCTCCATGCCTCTTTTGGGTGATATTGCTATGTTATTTATACACTTCCATACACTTTTGATCATATTTGGACTAACCTATTAACTCAGTGCACCCCAGTGCCAGTTTCTGTTTCCTGCTGTTTTTGTATTTCAGGTTTTCCCGTCACGTAAACTGCCAGAAAAATCCCGGAAAAATTATATAAAAAATCAGCGTTCCGGAAGCTTCCACACGATCGAAGTAGGCCCGGAGGGGGGCCACCAGGGCTCCAGGCGCCCTTGTGGCACGGCCCCCCTCCTGGCCGCACCGGG
>LR738714.1:562373174-562399681 GCA_902687465.1 Secale cereale
TTTAACGAACGCTTTTCGTCAGTTAGCCACAGATAGCGAACTGTTCGTCTCGTTTTCTTTCTCTGGGTTTTTTCCGCGATTATTTTCGATCGAGATTTCTGCCCTGATCTTCGTTTTAGTTTATCTTTTCGCTCGTTTATCCGAATCAGGTGAGACAAGCGCCTAGATCTTCGCCTCGAAGCCTTCTTTCTGTTTAACCAACTTGAACAAGATTTTGGTACTTCAAAATTTTACTTTAGTCCAGTTTAGTAAACGGATCTTGTTTCTTTTGTGGTTTGAGTTTCGTTGCTCCGTTTGATTTGATTCTTTTTGCAAACCGGAGTTCTTCGGTTGAACTTTCTGGTTAGATATTCTTAATTGAGATTTAACTGTGCATCATTGCTTGATTGCTTATGTATGCTATTGTTTGTTTGCGAGAGAATTCCTAGAGTGCGAAGCGTGCTACTACGAGTCACTAGGTTTTGCGAATCGTCAGCAAGGCAAGTAACACATTGATCATACCCTTTATTACCCAAATTTATGCATTAGTTTCAACCCTCACACATTGCATAAATAGGATCCCTTAACATGTGGGTCTAGGAAGTAGATGATGAGGTAGAACCTATTACCTGTTTTATTACCAAACCCTTGGGAGTTACTTCTACGTTATGCTTATATCGCCATGCTATGCTCATAGACGTGGTTTGGGTTTGAGAGTATCAATGACACATGTGAGATTGTTAATTAATGGTTCAACTTAAGGTGGCAACTTCAATACACATCTGGGTGGATTGGTTGCAGGGCACCTGGAGAATCCAGTGTTGTCCTAGGAAATCCCGGAGGACCCGTGCGATTATGTAGCGACCAGACCTCAAACAGTCTGATCTCTATGCATCAGTGTCATCCCTGGATCAGTAATGCTGACACGCATGGTACTCGAAGGATTTATAACAGAGTAGCAATCACACACTTATTACATCGATAGTCCAACGATGAATTTATTACACAAATCATGGCTGAAGGCCATCTAATACGATAACAACGGAAGGCTTGGGAGATAAGTGAGTCCATCAACTCCAGCGGCATCACTGAGTATAGAACCACGACCTAAAAGGGCATCTTACTCGTCGTCTGAAAAGTCTGCAACATGAAACGTTGCAGCCCGAAAACGGGTCAGCACATGGCATATGCTGGCAAGGTAACACAAGAGATGCAATGAAAGTAAAGCTATACTATATGCAGTATGGCTGGTGGAAAGCTCTATGGTTAAGTTTTTGCGTAAAGCCAATTTTTCCCTACTTCAACGGAATGTATTTTAATTAACTATCATGGTAGTTGAAACATCATTGAGAAGATAGACATCCTCTCAACCCCAATTAAAAGTAATCATTAAACCCAACAAAATTAAATTAGAGTAACATGTTGAGATGCACATGAAAATCCAAGTACCAGATACTCAAGATGTCCATAACCGGGGACACGGCTAATCATGATCAGTTTGTACACTCTGCAGAGGTTTGTGCACTTTCCCCACAAGACTCGATCGCCTCCGTTTGGTTTCTCGCACTGCATGGTGTTTGAGAAACGGATGACCAAGACATAGTCTTTCAGAAGCGCTAGCACCTTACGATCGGGCGGACCGTACCAACCTACATCCCCTACATCTGCTAGTCCACCACTGTAAGAGTTCGCACAACTTACTCATACTATGTGATACGTCCAAAACGTATCTATAATTTCTGCTTGCTCCATGCCACTTTTGGGTGATATTGCTATGATATTCATACACTTCCATACACTTTTGATCATATTTGGACTAACTTACTAATCCAGTGCACCCCAGTGCCAGTTTCTGTTTTTGGCTGTTTTTGTATTTCAGGTTTTCACATTAAGAGAACTGCCAGGAAAAATCCAGAAAAATATATAAAAAATCAGCGTTCCAGGAACTACCGTGCGGCCAAAGTACAGCCGGGGGACCCACAGGGGCTCCAGGCGCCCTGTGGGCGCGCCCCCCCCCCTGGGCCGCGCCGGGGGGGCGTCTGGGCCCCCCGACGCACCTCCAATGCCCCCCTTTGGCATATATTTAAAGCGTGTCGAGGAATCCCTGATTCCGGAACCCTTTTCTCCAGACGCGATTCCGATCTCCGCCGCCATCGCCATCAAGCTTCGGGGGACCAGAATTCCTGCGTCGGCACCCTGCTGGGACGGGGAAGTGCCCCCGGATTCATCTCCATCGACGTTGCTTCCTCCCTCCATGATGCGGGAGTAGTTCCTCCTCGGGGCTGAGGTTCTTACCAGTAGCTATGTGGTCAATTCTCTCTCCCATGATGTGATCTTCGTTGTGATCATAGGCTATGTTAATCTAGGGTGTTTCCCCTTCCTCTATGTATTGGATTGATGTACTCACTTGTCTTTATCTAGTATAATCCCCGAGACCTAGGTGACAGCGGTCTATTGGACATGGATTAGAACAATATTTTCATGAGTGATTTCCTCTCTTGTGTGTTGATTGAAGATTGAGAGTCTCTTGGTGCTTGTCTTTGACTATCCTTTAGATATGTTATGGTGATTGTGGGACTCTCTTTGGATGGCCGCGGTGACATTGGGAAATCCTTAGATCGAGAACTACGAACTTTGAGGTGTGCTTTTGTAGCCCTACATAATTCTCGTCCTCTCTTGACCACGAAGGAATGATCTCCGAGTGTGTCCTCTTTGCATGTTTTATGGGAAATATCATGTGATTCGATTATGTTAATGTTGTTGGGAGTTGCCACTAGTGAAAGTATGAACCTTAGGCCTTGTTTCCACCATTGCAATACCGTTTGTGCTCACGTTTACTACTTGTTTGCTTGCTGCACTTTTTATTACATATTTGTATTACCTTGTTTTGCCATCCATATCACTTGCCATTTAACATCTCTTCGCCGAACTAGTGCACCTATACATCTGACAAGTGTATTAGGTGTGTTGGGGACACAAGAGACTTCTTGTATATTAGTTGCAGGGTTGCTTGAGAGAGACCATCTTCAACCTCTACTTCCCTGAGTTCGATAAACCTTAGGTCATCCACTTGAGGGAAACTGCTACTGTCCTACAAACCTCTGCGCTTGGAGGCCCAACATAGTCTACAAGAGTAGAAGCATGCGTGGACATCACTATGCTAGAGCCCATAATAGCATTGTGGTTGCACACGGAAGTTTCTAGTATGAATAATCTCATGATCCCTTTGAGCCTGGGTGGCGGTCCAAAAGAAAAACAGGCAATCCTGGAATACCCAAGTGCCTCGATCCACCCAGATGTGTATTAAAGTTGCCACCTTAAGTTGAACCATTAATTAACAACTCACATCTGTCATGGATTTCACTCAAACCCAAACCACGTCTACGAGCATAGCATGTCCTAACAGCAAACGTAGAGTAACTCCCAAGGGTTTGAATGTAATGCAGGTAATAGGTACTACCTCAAACTACTTCCCAATCCCACAAGTTAATTGATCCTACTCATGCAATGTGTGAGGGGTTGACTAATGCAATGAAAACTGGGTAATTGGAAAGCATGATCAAAGTGTTTCTTGCCTTGCTGATGATCCGCAAAACCTAGAGACTCAAAGTAGCAAGCGGCGCACTCCGGGTACTCTATCGCAATCAAACAACAAGCATACAATAAGTTCTTAACTAATGCACGGGTAAAACTCAAATAAGAGATCTAACCAGAAAGTTCAACTTAAGAACTCCGGTTTGCAAAAAGAATCAACTCGAAAGAAGCAACGAAACTCAAACTGCAAAAGAAACGAGCTCCGAATTACTAGTTGGCCTAAAGTCAAATTTTACAATAGCCAAAACTTTGTTCAAGTTGGTTAAACGTAAAGAGGGCTTCGAGACGAAGATCTGGGATATTGAATCACCTGATTCCGACTCTCGAGCGAAAAGAAAAACGAAAAACAAGATCAGGGCAGAAATCTCGATCTGAAAAATCGTGGATAAAATACCCCGAAAAAGAAAAACGACGAACAGGCTAACGAATGAACGTTCGCTGTCTGCGATTAACTAACGAAAACCGTTCGTTAAAACAAACGTACGGACGAACGTCCGCTATTTAACTAAACCGACGAAAAACCGATCTAAACTGAAAAAACCAGATCTAGGGTTTCCTTTTTTTATATAAAACCGATCTGATCCTTTAAAGAAAAAAGAAAGAACCGAGGCGGGTACCTCGAGTCCGGCGGGCGGCGGCTCCGGCAAGGGGTGGCGGGGCGGCGGGTCCGGCGAGGGGCGGCGGCGGCGGCGTCCGGCGAGGAGCGGCGGGGCGGCGGCGTCGTCGGCGGCGACGGCGGCGGCGGCTAGGGCGGCGGCGGCTAGGGTTTTCGCGCGGGGCGGGCTGGGCGATGTCGGGCCGGCCTGGCGCTATATAAAGCCCGGAGTCCCGGGCTAAAACGACTCCTAGTCGGTTCCCTTTTTTTTAAAATAGATTCCCGACGCAATAAAACTAACGAGATTAATATCAAACGGACTCCAAAAATCCCGAAAAAAAATTTCACCGTCCTCTAATAATATTTAGGACAAAGTGAACATTTTTCCCGGACCTAAATGCAATTTTGAAAAATGCGTATTTTTCCTATGCAAATAAATCCGAAAATAAATCCAGAAAAATACCAAAAGTGATTTTAATATTTTTCCTCCAATATTTCTGTTATTTTGGAGAAGTCATATTATCTCCGCTCATTTATTTTATTTAGAAATATTTTTAGGAGAGAAAAATAATTAAAATCACATTGTCCTCGTACCGGTATTCGAGCGAACTCAAATACGAAAACGGTAAAATCCCCAACTCTCTCCGTAGGTCCTTGAGTTGCTTAGAATTTCGAGGAACTCCACGAACAAAAATGCAAAATATGCAAATGCTATTACGATCTATGTATAACATTCCAAATTGAAAATTTGGGATGTTACAAACCTACCCCCTTAGAATGAATCTCGCCCTCGAGATTCGGCTTAGCTAGAGAACAGGTGTGGGTGGTCCTTGCGTAGATCATCTTCTCGTTCCCAGGTGGCTTCTTCCTCGGTGTGGTGACTCCACTGAACTTTGCAAAACTTGATAACCTTGCTACGGGTAACTCTACTCGAAAATTCGAGAATCTTAACGGGCTTCTCCTCGTAGGTCAGGTCACTGTCCAACTGAATTGCTTCCAGGGGTACTGTGTCTCTAAGCGGTATATCGGCCATCTCCGCGTGGCACTTCTTCAGTTGTGAAACGTGAAACACGTCGTGCACTCCTGACAATCCTTCGGGCAACTCCAACTTATAGGCAACCTCTTCCATGCGTTCCAAAACACGGTAAGGTCCAACAAATCTCGGGGCTAACTTCCCTTTAACTCCGAAACGTTAAACTCCTCGCAGAGGCGATACCCTCAAGTACGCTCTATCTCTGATCTCATAGGCTATCTCCTTGCGCTTCGAGTCGGCGTAACTCTTCTGCCTGGACTGAGCTACCTTCAGTCTATCTCGGATCAACTTCATCTTCTCCTCAGACTCTTTGATTAAGTCTGGTCCAAACAGCTGTCGGTCTCCAACTTCGTCCCACGACAACGGTGTTCGGCATCTCCTTCCATATAACGCCTCAAACGATGCCATCTTCAAACTGGCCTGGTAACTATTGTTGTATGAGAACTCTGCGTAAGGCAAGTTGTCATCCCAACTAGATCCATAATCTAATGCACAGGCTCTAAGCATATATTCCAGAATCTGATTGACTCTCTCCGTCTGTCCATCGGTCTGCGGATGAAACGCTGTGCTAAACTCTAGCCTGGTACCCAAGGTTTCATGTAACTGATTCCAGAACTTTGAGGTAAACTGGGTTCCTCTATCAGATACAATACTCCTCGGAACTCCATGCAGACATACAATTCTGGTCATGTATATCTTTGCCAACTTCGCACTGGTATATGTGGTTTTCACCGGAATAAAGTGGGCTACCTTCGTCAATCGGTCTACTACTATCCAGATTGAATCATACCCTGCTTTGGTCCTGGGCAATCCGGTGATAAAATCCGTACCAAGCTTCTCCCACTTCCATTCGGGAATTGGCATAGGTTGTAGCAATCCTGCTGGCTTCTGATGTTCTGCTTTTATTCTTTGACACACATCACAAACTGCTACATACTCCGCAATATCCTTCTTCATACCGGTCCACCAGAAAATATCCTTCAAATCCAAATACATCTTAGTATTTCCTGGGTGAATCGAGTATGGTGAATCATGGACCTCCTGTAAAATCAACTTCCTAATCTCCGGGTCATTGGGCACATAGATTCGATCCTCAAACAATAAGGTGTCGTGTTCGTCCTCACGAAAACCTTTAGCTTTTCCTTCGCTCATCTTCTCCTTTATAGCGACAATCTCCTTGTCAGCTTTCTGAGCTTTTCTGATTTTATCCATCAAGGTAGACTGGATTTCTAGTGTTGCTACATAGCCTCTCAGAACTATCTCCAAACGTAGTTCTCGTAGGTCCTCGGCTAACTCCTTTGGAAACTCCTCCATCATTAGGGTATTGACATGGCTCTTATGGCTTAGCGCATCCGCTACTACGTTAGCCTTCCCGGGGTGATAATGCAATCTCATGTCATAATCCTTAATGAGTTCCAGCCATCTCCTTTGCCTAAGATTCAACTCCTTCTGAGTGAATACGTACTTCAGACTCTTATGGTCCGTATATACTTCACAATGGTTTCCTATGAGAAAATGTCTCCATGTCTTCAACGCATGCACTACGGCTGCTAACTCCAAATCGTGGGTGGCATAGTTCATCTCATGAGGTTTTAGTTGTCGTGAAGCATACGAAACAACTCTTCCTTCCTGCATAAGAACTGCTCCAAGTCCTCGACGTGAAGCGTCGCAGTACACCTCATAATCCTTATGTTGATCTGGCAGAATCAACACAGGGGATGATACCAACCTTTTCTTCAACTCCTGGAAACTAGTCTCACATTCTTTGGTCCAACTGAACTTGGTTTCCTTCTTCAACAACTCCGTCATTGGCTTGCCAATCTTCGAGAAATTCTCGATGAATCTCCGGTAGTATCCTGCGAGTCCGAGAAAACTCCGGATCTCTCCAACGGTCGTCGGTGCTTCCCAATTGGTCACAGTCTCCACCTTGGCGGGATCTACTGCTATTCCTTCTCCGGATATAACATGTCCGAGGAATCCGACTTCCTTCAACCAAAACTCACATTTGCTAAACTTGGCATACAATTGGTGCTCTCTGAGCTTCTCCAATACCAAACGCAAATGCTCTTCATGCTCCTCTTGTTGGGGAACGTAGTATTTTCAAAATTTTCCTACGATCACGCAAGATCTATCTACTAGATGCATAGCAACGAGAGGGGAGAGTGTGTCTACGTACCCTCGTAGACCGAAAGCGGAAGCGTTTATCAACGCGGTTGATGTAGTCGTGCACCTTCACGATCCGTCCCGATCTAGTACCGAACGTACGGCACCTCCGCGTTCAGCACACGTTCAGCTCGATGACGTCCTCGCCTTCTTGATCCAGCAAGACGGGCGAAGTAGTAGATGAGTTCCGGCAGCACGACGGCGTGGTGACGGTTGTTGATGAAGAACAATCTCTGCAGGGCTTCGCCAAGCACTACAGAAACTAGACGGAGGATAAACTAGAGGGTCGGGGTAGCCGGCACACGGCTTGGTGTATCTTGATGTGTCTTGGGTGCTAGCCCTACCCCTCTATTTATATGTTGAGCCTAGGGGTCGAAACTTGGAGTAAAAGCCTTCACAAAGTCGGTTTCACCCGTAAGGCAAGAGTCCTTCTCGGACTCCAGGGCCAGACGCCAGGGTTCCCGGCGTCTGGACCCAGACGCCAGGGATCCTGGCGTCTGGCCCCTGGACTCCGCAAAACTTCCTTTTGCGCTTTCCAAAAACCTTGTGTGCTTTCCCTTTTGGCCCAAATAACGTGTTCTCGTACCCAAACACTTCGGGAAACATCCGGAACCTCTTCCGGTGAATTCCGGAACCCTTCCGGAGGTCAAACACTATTATCTCATATATTAATCTTTATCTCCGGACCATTCCGGAGTTCCTCGTCATGTCCGTGATCACATCCTGGACTCCGAATAACATTCGGTCACCAACATACATAACTCATTAAATACTATATCGTCAACGAGCGTTTAAGCGTGCGGACCCTACGGGTTCGAGAACTATGTAGACATGACCAAGACATCTCTCCGGTCAATAACCAATAGCGGAACCTGGATGCCCATATTGGCTCCTACATATTCTACGAAGATCTTTATCGGTCGAACCGCATAACAACATACGTTGTTCCTTTTGTCATCGGTATGTTACTTGCCCGAGATTCGATCGTCGGTATCACTATACCTAGTTCAATCTCGTTACCGGCAAGTCTCTTTACTCGTTCCGTAACACATCATCTCGTGACTAACTCATTAGTCTTTTGCTTGCAAGGCTTATTATGATGTGTGTTACCGAGAGGGCCCAGAGATACCTCTCCGACACTCGGAGTGACAAATCCTAATCTTGATCTATGCTAACACCACGAATACTTTCGGAGACACCTGTAGAGCATCTTTATGATCACCCAGTTACGTTGTGACGTTTGATAGCACACAAGGTGTTCCTACGGTATTCGGGAGTTGCATAATCTCATAGTCATAGGAACATGTATAAGTCATGAAGAAAGCAATAGCAGTTAAACTAAACGATCATAGTGCTATGCTAACGGATGGGTCATGTCCATCACATCATTCTCCTAATGATGTGATCCCGTTGATCAAATGACAACTCATGTCTATGGCTAGGAAACATAACCATCTTTGATCAATGAGCTAGTCTAGTAGAGGCATACTAGGGACATACTGTTTTGTCTATGTATTCACACATGTATTAAGTTTCCGGTTAATACAATTCTAGCATGAATAATAAACATTTATCATGATATAAGGAAATAAATAATAACTTTATTATTGCCTCTAGGGCATATTTCCTTCAGTCTCCCACTTGCACTAGAGTCAATAATCTAGCTCACATCACCATGTGATTTAATACCGATAGTTCACATCGTTATGTGACCAACACCCAAAGGGTTTACTAGAGTCAATAATCTAGTTCACATCGCTATGTGATTAATACCCAAGAGTAATAAGGTGTGATCATGTTTTGCTTGTGAGAGAAGTTTAGTCAACGGGTCTGTCACATTCAGATCCGTATGTATTTCGCAAATTTCTATGTCTGCAATGCTCTGCATAGAGCTACTCTAGCTAATTGCTCCCACTTTCAATACGCATCCAGATTGATACTTAGAGTCATCTGGATTTAGTGTCAAAGCTTACATCGACGTAACCCTTTATGACGAACTCTTTATCACCTCCATAATCGAGAAACATTTCCTTAGTCATCCAGTTACTAAGGATAATTTTGACCGCTGTACAGTGATCTACTCCTGGATCACTATTGTACCCCCTTGACAAACTCATGGCAAGGTACACAACATGTTTGTTACACAGCATGGCATACTTTATAGAACCTATGGCTGAGGCATATGGAATGACTTTCATTCTCTCTATATTTTTCTGCAGTGGTCGAGCATTGAGTCTTACTCAACTTCATACCTTGTAACACAGGCAAGAACCCTTTCTTTGACTGATCCATTTTAAACTTCTTCAAAATCAAGGTATGTGCTTTGTGAAAGTCCAATTAAGCGTCTTGATCTATCTCTATAGATCTTGATGCCTAATATATAAGCAGCTTCATCGAGGTCTTTCATTGAAAAACTTTTATTCAAATATCCTTTTATGCTTTCCAGAAAATTCTACATCATTTCCGATCGACAATATGTCATTCACATATACTTATCAGAAAGGTTGTAGTGCTCCCACTCACTTCTTGTAAATACAGGCTTCTCCAAAAGTCTGTATAAAACCATATGCATTGATCACCTCATCAAAGCGTATATTCCAACTCCGAGATGCTTACACCAGTCCATAGATGGATCGCTGGAGCTTGCATACTTTGTTAGCACCTTTAGGATTGACAAAACCTTCGGGTTGCATCATATGCAATTTTTCTTTAATAAATTCATTAAAGGATGCAGTTTTGTTATCCATTTGCCAGATTTCATAAAATGTGGCAATTGCTAACATGATTCAGACAGACTTAAGCATCACTACGGGTGAGAAAATCTCATCGTAGTCAACTCCTTGAACTTGTCGAAAAACTTTCGCAACAAGTCGAGCTTTGTAAACAGTAATATTACCGTCTGCGTCGGTCTTCCTCTTGAAGATCCATTTATTTTCGATGGCCTGCCGAACATCGGGCAAGTCCACCAAAGTCCATACTTTGTTCTTATACATGGATCCCATCTCAGATTTCATGGCTTCAAGCCATTTTGCGGAATCTGGGCCCATCATCGCTTCCTCATAGTTCATAGGTTCATCATGGTCTAGTAACATGATTTCCAGAACTGGGTTGCCGTACCACTCTGGTGCGGAACGTACTCTGGTTGATCTACGACGTTCAGCAGAAACTTGATCCGGAGTTTCATGATCATTATCATTAACTTCCTCACTAATTGGTGTAGGAATCACTGGAACAATTTCCTGTGATGTACTACTTTCCAATCCGGGAGAAGGTACAATTACCTCATCAAGTTCTACTTTCCTCCCACTCACTTCTTTCGAGAGAAACTCTTTTTCTAGAAAGGATCCGTTCTTAGCAACGAATATTTTGCCTTCGGATCAGTGATAGAAGGTGTACCCAACAGTCTCTGCTGGGTATCCTATGAAGATTTACTTGTCCGGTTTGGGTTCGAGCTTATCATGTTGAAACTTTTTCACATAAGCATCGTAGTCCCAAACTTTAAGAAACAACAACTTTGGTTTCTTGCCAAACCACAGTTCTTAGGCGTTGTCTCAACGGATTTTTAGATGGTGCCCTTATTAAACGTGAATGCAGCTGTCTCTAATGCACAACCCTAAATGATAGTGGTAAATCGGTAAGAGACATCATAGATCGCACCATATCTAATAAAGTACGGTTACGACGTTCGGACACACCATTACGCTGTGGTGTTCCAGGTGGCGTGAGTTGTGAAACTATTCCACATTGTTTCAAATGAATACCAAAACTCGTAACTCAAATATTCTCCTCCACGATCAGATCGTAGAAACTTTATTTTCTTGTCACGATGATTCTCTACTTCACTCTGAAATTCTTTGAACTTTTCAAATGTTTCAGACTTGTGTTTCATTAAGTAGATATACCTATATCTGCTCAAATCATCAGTGAAGGTCAGAAAATAACGATACCCGCCGCGAGCATCAACACTCATTGGTCCACATACATCAGTATGTATGATTTCCAACAAATCTGTTGCTCGCTCCATAGTTCCGGAGAACGGAGTTTTAGTCATCTTGCCCATGAGGCATGGTTCGCAAGCACCAAGTGATTCATAATCAAGTGATTCCAAAAGTCCATCATTATGGAGTTTCTTCATGCGTTTTACACCAATATGACCTAAACGGCAGTGCCACAAATAAGTTTGCACTATCATTATTAACCTTGCATCTTTTGGCTTCAATATTATGAATATGTGTATCACACGATCGAGATCCAACAAACTATTTTCATTAGGTGTATGACCATAGAAGGTTTTATTCATGTAAACAGAACAACAATTATTCTCTAACTTACATGAATAACCGTATTGCAATAAACATGATCAAATCACATTCATGCTCAACACAAACACCAAATAACAGTTATTTAGGTTTAACACTAATCCCGAAAGTATAGGGAGTGTGCGATGATGATCATATCAATCTTGGAACTATTTTCAATACACATCGTCACTTCATCCTTTAACTAGTTTCTGTTCATTATGCAATTCCCATTTCGAGTTACTACTTTTTAGCAACTGAACCAGTATCAAATACTGAGGGGTTGCTATGAACACTAGTAAAATACACATCAATAATCTGTATATCAAATATACCTTTGTTCACTTTGCCATCCTTCTTATCCGCCAAATATCTAGGGCAGTTCCACTTCCAGTGACCATTTCCTTTGCAGTAGAAGCACTTAGTTTCAGGCTTGAGTTTAGCTTTGGGTTTCTTCATGGGAGTAGCAACTGACTTGCTATTCTTTTTGAAGTTCCCTTTCTTTCCCTTTGTCATTTTTCTTGAAACTAGTGGTCTTGCTAACCATCAACACTTGATGCTTTTTCATGATTTCTACCTTCGCCTATTTCAGTATCGCGAAGAGCTGGGAATTCCTTTTGTCATCCCTTGCATATTTATAGTTCATCACGAAGTTCTACTAACTTGGTGATAGTGACTAGAGAACTTTGTCAATTACTATCTTATCTGGAAGATTAACTCCCACTTGATTAAAGTAATTGTAGTACCCAGACAATCTGAGCACATGCTCACTGGTTGAGCTATTCTCCTCCATCTTGTAGGCAAAGTACTGTCAGAGGTCTTATACCTCTCGACACGGGCATGAGTATGAAATACTAATTTCAACTCTTGGAACATCTTATATGCTCCGTGGCATTCAAAACGTTTTTGAAGTCCCGGTTCTAAGCCGTAAAGCATGGTGCACTTAAACTATCAAGTAGTCATCATATCGAGCTTTTGTCAAAAACGTTCATAACATCTACATCTGCTCCTGCAATAGGTCTGTCACCTAGCGGTGCATCAAGGACATAATTCTTCTGTGCAGCAATGAGGATAATCCTCAGATCACGGAACAATTCCGCATCATTGCTACTAACATCTTTCAACTTGGTTTTCTCTAGGAACGTACGAAAAATAAACGGGGAGCAACATCGTGAGCTATTGATCTACAACATAGATATGCTAATACTACCAGGACTAAGTTCATGATAAATTAAAGTTCAATTAATCATATTACTTAAGAACTCCCACTTAGATAGACATCCCTCTGGTCATCTAAATGATCACGTGATCCAAATCAACTAAACCATGTCCGATCATCACGTGAGATGGAGTAGTTTCAATGGTGAACATCTTATGTTGATCATATCTACTATATGATTCACGCTCGACCTTTCGGTCTCCAGTGTTCCGAGGCCATATCTGTATATGCTAGGCTCATCAAGTTTAACCCGAGTATTCTGCGTGTGCAAAACTGGCTTACACCCGTTGTATTTGAACGTAGAGCTTATCACACCCGATCATCACGTGGTGTCTCGGCACGACGAACTTTCGCAACGGTGCATACTCAGGGAGAACACTTATACCTTGAAATTTAGTAAGGGGTCATCTTATAATGCTACCGTCGATCTAAGCAAAATAAGAAGCATAATAAGATAAACATCACATGCAATCAAAATATGTGACATGATATGGCCATCATCATCTTGTGCTTTTGATCTCCATCTCCAAAGCACCGTCATGATCACCTTCGTCACCGGCTTGACACCTTGATCTTCATCGTAGCATCATTGTCGTCTCGCCAACTATTGCTTCTACGACTATCGCTACCGCTTAGTGATAAAGTAAAGCAATTACATGGCGATTGCATTTCATACAATAAAGCGACAACCATATGGCTCCTGCCAGTTGCCGATAACTTTACAAAACATGATCATCTCATACAAAACCGTATAACTCATCATGTCTTGACCATATCACATCACAACATGCCCTGCAAAAACAAGTTAGACGTCCTCTACTTTGTTTGTTGCAAGTTTTACGTGGCTGCTACGGGCTTTAGCAAGAACCGTTCTTACCTACGCATACAAAACCACAACGATGTTTCGTCAAGTATGTGCTGTTTTAACCTTCACAAGGACCGGGCGTAGCCACACTTGATTCAGCTAAAGTGAGAGAGACAGACACCCGCCAGTCATCTTTAAGCAACGAGTGCTCGTAACGGTGAAACCAGTCTCGCGTAAGCGTACGCGTAATGTCGGTCCGGGCCGCTTCATCTCACAATACCGCCGAAGCAAAGTATGACATGCTGGTAAGCAGTATGACTAGTATCGTCCACAATCTCATTGTGTTCTACTCGTGCATATCATCTACGCATAGACCTGGCTCTGATGCCACTGCTGGTGAACGTAGTATTTTAAAATTTTCCTACGATCACGCAAGATCTATCTACCAGATGCATAGCAACGAGAGGGAAGAGTGTGTCTACGTACCCTCGTAGACCGGGAGCGGAAGCGTCAAGTGACGCGGTTGATGTTGTCGAACTTCTTCGCGATCCAACCGATCAAGTACCGAACGTACGGCACCTCCGCGTTCAGCACACGTTCAGCTTGATGACGTCCCACGAGCTCTTGATCCAGTTGAGCTTCACGGGAGAGTTTCGTCAGCACGACGGCGTGGTGACGGATATGATGTGTTCACCGGCGCAGGGCTTCGCCTAAGCTCCGCGACGGTATGACCGAGGTGTGATTCTGTGGAGGGGGGCACCGCACACGGCTAAAACAATTCAACTTGTGTGTCTTTGGGTGCCCCCCTGCCCCCGTATATAAAGGAGCAAGGGAGGGAGGCCGGCCAACCTCTCCTGGTGCGGCTAGGGAGTGGACTCCTACTAGTTCGAGAACTATGTAGACATGACCGAGACTCATCTCCGGTCAATAACCAATAGCGGAACCTGGATGTTCATATTGGCTCCTACATATTCTACGAAGATCTTTTATCGGTCAGAACCGCATAACAACATACGTTGTTCCTTTTGTCAAACGGTATGTTACTTGCCCGAGATTCGATCGTCGGTATCTCTATACCTAGTTCAATCTCGTTACCGGCAATTCTCTTTACTCGTTCCGTAACACATCATCTCGTGACTAACTCATTAGTCTTTTGCTTGCAAGGCTTATTGTGATGTGTGTTACCGAGAGGGCCCAGAGATACCTCTCCGACACTCGGAGTGACAAATCCTAATCTTGATCTATGCCAACACCACGAATACTTTCGGAGACACCTGTAGAGCATCTTTATGATCACCCAGTTACGTTGTGACGTTTGATAGCACACAAGGTGTTCCTACGGTATTCGGGAGTTGCATAATCTCATAGTCATAGGAACATGTATATGTCATGAAGAAAGCAATAGCAGTTAAACTAAACGATCATAGTGCTATGCTAACGGATGGGTCTTGTCCATCACATCATTCTCCTAATGATGTGATCCCGTTGATCAAATGACAACTCATGTCTATGGCTAGGAAACATAACCATCTTTGATCAATGAGCTAGTCTAGTAGAGGCATACTAGGGACATACTGTTTTGTCTATGTATTCACACATGTATTAAGTTTCCGGTTAATACAATTCTAGCATGAATAATAAACATTTATCATGATATAAGGAAATAAATAATAACTTTATTATTGCCTCTAGGGCATATTTCCTTCACCTCTTAATCCTTCGAGAAGATCAAAATATCATCTATGAACACTACGACGAACTTATCCAAATACTCCATAAACACTTTGTTCATCAGGTTCATAAAGTAGGCCGGTGCGTTTGTCAGACCAAACGACATAACGGTATACTCATACAACCCATACCTAGTGGTAAATGCCGTCTTAGGGATATCTTGTTCTCGAATCTTCAATTGATGGTACCCTGATCGCAGATCGATCTTAGAAAAGACCTTAGCTCCTTGCAATCTATCGAACAGATCGTTGATCATAGGCAATGGGTACTTGTTCTTGATCGTTACTTCATTCAATCCTCGGTAATCAACAACCATCCTTAACGATCCATCCTTCTTCTCCACTAGAAGTACTGGCGAACCCCAAGGCGAAGAACTTGGGCGTATGAATCCTTTATTCAGTAACTCCTTAATCTTCTTCTTTATCTCCTCCAAATCCTTTGCGAGCATCCTATATGGTCTCTTAGAAATTGGTCCGGTGCCTGGCAAATGTTCAATCAAAAACCTATATCTCTATCCGGTGGCATGCCAGGTAACTCCTCTGGAAACACATTCGGATAATCCTTCACTACTGGCACTTCCTCCTGAACAACTCCTGATAGGGAATTTAATCTACTCCTCTTTGACTCATGCCGGGATACATACTTGATCCTTCTTCCTTCCGGCGTAGTAAGCAAAATTGTCTTACTGGCACATTCAATATTCCCTTCATACTTAGATAACCAATCCATTCCTAATATCACATCTAGTCCTTGAGATTCCGATACTATTAGGTCCGAAGGGAAAATGTAATTACCAATCCTTAAGGGCAACTGATCACACCATGACTTAGCCATATACTCTGCTCCTGGTGAGGTTACTAACATGGGCGATCTAAGGGCTTGGGTCGGCAGGTTATACTTATCCACGAATCCCCTTGAAATGTATGAATGCGATGCGCCAGTATCGAAAAGAACGAGTGCAGTAAAGGTCTTAACTAAGAACTTACCTATGACTGCATCTGGTTGCTCTTCTACCTCCTCCACGGTCACGTGGTTCACTTGTCCTTTATTGAACGGGTTGGGCTTCTTCCCGGCGCTTCCATTGCCGTTCCCATTCTTAACTTATGGGCATTCATTAGCATAATGTCCAGTCTTCCCGCACTTGTAACAAGTGACATGGCTAAAATCCCTCTTGGTGGGTGTGGACGGTGCAGGGCGGTTCTGGTTTCCATTGGCTCCATTTCCACTCCCATTACCATTGCCATTCTTGGTGCCATTGTGGTTGTGTGAGCTACTTCCTCCATGGGTATGCTGAAACTGTCCTACTGCTTTAGGGGTAAAGCGAGGCTTCTGCTGAGCTCCAGAATTATACTTCCCTTGCCCATACTTCCTCTTGCGGCTCTCAATCTGTTGATGCTTCCTTTCAATCATCAGGGCTCGGTCAAACAACTCCTGATAGGTATTGAAAGTTGCCACCATCAACTGTACACTCATCTCATCATTCAGCCCTTCCATAAATCTCTCCTGCTTCTTGGCATCTGTTGCCACATCATCTGGGGCATAACGAGATAGGGTACTAAACTCATCCACGTACCGAGCCACAGTACGGTTTCCTTGGCGCAAGTTGCGAAACTCCTACTTCTTCATACTCATGGCTTCAGTTGAGACATGGGCGGTACGAAAAGCTTGCTGAAACTGATCCCAAGTCACATTGGCTACGGGGTAAGTGGCTGTGTAATTCTCCCACCATGCTGCGGCTGGTCCAGACAACTGGTGTGCGGCAAATCGCACCTTCTCAGCATCCGAGCAATTGGCGGTGGTCAAATCCCTTCCAATCTTGCGTAGCCAGTCATTAGCCACAATTGGTTCTATGCTGCTAGCAAACACAGGTGGTTGCAACCTTAAGAAACGTGTCAGGTTGTCCACAGGTGGTGGTGGTGGAGGGTTGGTGTTGTTGTTGTTCTGGTTGTTCTGGGTGTTCTGGACAAGAAGTTGCATCAGGGTGTTCTGCTGCTGGATCAACTGGGTGAGCTCAGGGGGAAACTCGAATTCACGTCTTGGAGGCATCTGATGGGTGTAGAGGGAAGAGATTAGAATAGAATATAGGTCTAAGGGAAAATCACTACCCATATGCACATGAGACAAACACACAATCATATCACACCAATCAATTTCAAACAAGGTCTTACAAATCTAACGATCGTTACAAAAGTGATCTAAATCTAATACTTGGTGGTAAACTACTAGTCATAGGGTGGTCATCTAAAAATATTGGTCGGCAGAGGATTCCATAATATCTGCCCCAGCTTCATCTTCATAGTCTTTATCTTTGCTATCTTCAGCTTCTGAATCAGTATCATATATGACGATATAATCTTTCGACGGTATCTCCTTGGGTTCTTCTTCCTCGTCTTCTTCTCCCATGAGTATCCCTAACTTCCGGGTCAAATCATCATTCTTCTCCACAAGTATCTTCATCTCCTCCTCATATTCGTCGCGTGTAGTCTTGAGTTCTTCCTCTAACTCCAAATTCCTATTTAGGGCCTTCTTCAAATCTATCATCCCAGCACACATCTGGTGCTCTTGGCGACGAATGTGGTGGTTCAGCTCCTGGATGAATGGTGCTATGGATATACCCTTCCTAGTGCTGATCATATCCCAGTTCTCATCTAGGCGTCCACAAATCTGGTAGATAGTGTCCTTTAGCTCCTGTTTGTAGACTTCTCCAATCCTTCCCATAGCAATGTGGGCTACCATACTCCTTCCTAGGCTCCATGTAGGTGCATTAAAGGAAAATGCTATGAGTGGGGTGACGGGTGCATACGTCCTTCCTGGAACTTGGGCTTGAATTAACCAGCGCTCCTCCTCAGGTAGAGTGGCATTGTAGGTTCCAGTGAAACTTGGTAATCCAATGTGTAGATATCTGGTGACTTCCTTCAGGTGTCGTCCAAACGGTGTGTCATCATCCGGTTGCATGAACTTGTGCTTTGCTTCCACCATCCTAAAGAATAGAAAAGATGAGGAGTCAGAAGAGAAAAGAGTGGAATGTGTTCTAGGGCTTGTCTTAGTGGTCGTGTCCTACAGTCAGCGTGTGCTCTGATACCATCTTTGTAGCGACCAGACCTCAAACAGTCTGATCTCCATGCATCAGTGTCATCCCTAGATCAGTAATGCTGACACGCATGGTACTCGAAGGATTTATAATAGAGTAGCAATCACACACTTATTACATCGATAGTCCAATGATGAATTTATTACACAAATCATGGCTGAAGGCCATCTAATACGATAACAGCGGAAGGCTTGGAAGATAAGTGAGTCCATCAACTTCAGCGGCATCACTGAGTATAGAACCACGACCTAAAAGGGCATCTTACTCGTCGGCTGAAAAGTCTGCAACATGAAACGTTGCAGCCCGAAAACGGGTCAGCACATGGAATATGCTGGCAAGGTAACAAAAGAGATGCAATGAAAGTAAAGCTATACTATATGCAATATGGCTGGTGGAAAGCTCTATGGTTAAGTTTTTGCGTAAAGCCAATTTTTCCCTACTTCAACGGAATGTATTTTAATTAACTATCATGGTAGTTGAAACATCGTTGAGAAGATAGACATCCTCTCAACCCCAATTAAAAGTAATCATTAAACCCAACAAAATTAAATTAGAGTAACATGTTGAGATGCACATGAAAATCCAAGTACCAGATACTCAAGATGTCAATAACCGGGGACACGGCTAATCATGATCAGTTTGTACACTCTGCAGAGGTTTGTGCACTTTCCCCACAAGACTCGATCGCCTCCGTTTGGTTTCTCGCACTGCATGGTGTTTGAGAAACGGATGACCGAGACATAGTCTTTCAGAAGCGCTAGCACCTTACGATCGGGCGGACCGTACCAACCTACATCCCCTACATCTGCTAGTCCACCACTGTAAGAGTTCGCACAACTTACTCATACTATGCTAGAGCCCATAATAGCATTATGGTTGCACACGGAAGTTTCTAGTATGAATAATCTCATGATCCCTTTGAGCCTGGGTGGCGGTCCAAAAGAAAAACAGGTAATCCTGGAATACCCAAGTGCCTCGATCCACCCAGATGTGTATTAAAGTTGCCACCTTAAGTTGAACCATTAATTAACAACTCACATCTGTCATGGATTTCACTCAAACCCAAACCACGTCTACGAGCATAGCATGTCCTAACAGCAAACGTAGAGTAACTCCCAAGGGTTTGAATGTAATGCAGGTAATAGGTACTACCTCAAACTACTTCCCAATCCCACAAGTTAATTGATCCTACTCATGCAATGTGTGAGGGGTTGACTAATGCAATGAAAACTGGGTAATTGGAAAGCATGATCAAAGTGTTACTTGCCTTGCTGATGATCCGCAAAACCTAGAGACTCAAAGTAGCAAGCGGCGCACTCCGGGTACTCTATCGCAATCAAACAACAAGCATACAATAAGTACTTAACTAATGCACGGGTAGAACTCAAGTAAGAGATCTAACCAGAAAGTTCAACTTATGAACTCCGGTTTGCAAAAAGAATCAACTCGAAAGAAGCAACGAAACTCAAACTGCAAAAGAAACGAGCTCTGAATTACTAGTTGGCCTAAAGTCAAATTTTAAACGTAAAGAGGGCTTCGAGACGAAGATCTGGGATTTTGAATCACCTGATTCCGACTCTCGAGCGAAAAGAAAAACGAAAAACAAGATCAGGGCAGAAATCGCGATCTGAAAAATCGCGGATAAAATACCCCGAAAAAGAAAAACGACGAACAAGCTAACGAACGAACGTTCGCTGTCTGCGATTAACTAACGAAAACCGTTCGTTAAAACGAACGTACGGACGAACGTCCACTATTTAACTAAACCGACGAAAAACCGATCTAAACCGAAAAAAACAGATCTAGGGTTTCCTTTTTTTATAAAACTGATCTGATCCTTTAAAGAAAAAAAGAAAGAACCGAGGCGGGTACCTCGAGTCCGGCGGGCGGCGGCTCCGGCAAGGGGCGGCGGGTCCGACGAGGGGCGGCGGGGCGGCGGCGTCGTCGTCGTCGGCGGCTAGTGCGGCGGCGGCTAGGGTTTTCGCGCGGGGCGGGCTGGGCAATGTCGGGCCGGCCTGGCGCTATATAAAGCCCGGAGTCCCGGGCTAAAACGACTCTTAGTCGGTTCCCTTTTTTTTAAATAGATTCCCGGCGCAATAAAACTAACGAAATAAATATCAAACGGACTCCAAAAATCCAGAAATAAATTTTCACCGTCCTCTAATAATATTTAGGACAAAGTGAACATTTTTCCCGGACCTAAATGCAATTTTTAAAAACGCGTATTTTTCCTATGCAAATAAATCCGAAAATAAATCCAGAAAAATACCAAAAGTGATTTTAATATTTTTCCTCCAATATTTCTGTTATTTTGGAGAAGTCATGTTATCTCCGCTCATTTATTTTATTTAGAAATATTTTTAGGAGAGAAAAATAATTAGAATCACACTGTCCTCGTACCGGTATTCGAGCGAACTCAAATACGAAAACGGTAAAATCCCCAACTCTCTCCGTAGGTCCTTGAGTTGCTTAGAATTTCGAGGAACTCCACGAACAAAAATGAAAAATATGCAAATGCAATTATGATCTATGTATAACATTCCAAATTGAAAATTTGGGATGTTACAGATTATCCTATGGAATGCCACCCAGACTCAAAGGGATCATAAGATTATTCATGCTAGAAACTTTCGTGTGCAACCACAATGCCATTATGGGATCTCGCATAGTCGAGTATGTTGTGTGATCTCTTCAAGTGGTGGACTAACAGATGTAGGGGAAAGTAGGTGTACGGGTCTACCCAGGGTAAAGAGTAAATGCTTCTGAAAGACTGTGTCTCAGTCATCCGGTTCTCAAACACCATGCAGTGTGAGTAATTAAACGGAGGCGATCGAGTCTTGTGGGGAAAAGTGCACAAACCTCTGCAGAGTGTACAAACTAATCAGGATTAGCCGTGTCCCCGGTTATGGACATCTTGAGTATATAGTACTTGAATTATTGATTTGATCTCATCACTCTAAATTAATTTGATGGGTTGATAATGATTACTTTAATTGCGATTGAGTTGGAGGAACCTTCTCAATGATGTTTCAACTATCATAATAGTTAAAATAAAATTTATTCCTTTATTGTAAGAAAAAATTGGCTTTATGCAAAACATTTTAACCTAGAGCCACCACCAGCCATATATGTATGTAGTGATAGCATTTATCTGTTCCTTGCTCTACTATGTTATCTTGCCAGCATATTCCATGTGCTGACCCGTTTCGGGCTGCAACATATCATGTTGCAGACTTTTCAGAAGAAGAGTAAGGTGCGCTAGGTCGTTTGTCATGCACTCAGCTATGCCGTTGGAGTTGATGGACTCACTTTATCTTCCAAGCCTTCTGATGTTATCGTATTAGATGGCCTTATGCCATATCTTTTGTAATAAGTTCTTTTTAAGACATTCGATGTAATAAGTGTGTGATTGCCACTCTGTTATAAATCCTTTGAGTACTGTGTGTCAGCATTACCGATCCAGGGATTACACTGAAGCACAAAGACTTGATCCATTCGGGTCGGGTCGCTACAAGATGGTATCAGAGCACACGCTGAATGTAGGACACGACCACTAAGATGAGCCATAGGTCACTCTCCTCTACCCATATCCGACTCCTCTCCATTTGTACTCTTTAGGATGGCGGACTCAAGGAACAAGTTCACCCAACCGGATGAAGACACACCTTTTTGACAACACTTGAAGGAAGTCAGTAGGTACCTGAACATCGGAATACCAAGCTTCACCGGGACCTACACCGCCACTTTACCAGAAGAGGAGCGATGGATTATTCGAGTTCAAATTCCCAGGAGGACGTTCATGCCAGTCACTAAGCCCATAGAGTTTTCCTTTGATGCACCAACCTAGATTCTAGGCAAGAGCATGGCAGCCCACATTGCTATAGGAAGAATTGGAGAAGTCTACAAACAAGAGCTAAAGGACACGATCTACCAGATATGTGGGTGCCGAGATGAACAATGGGAGATGATTTGTACCAGGAGGGACAGGTCCATTGCTGCTTTCATCCAGGAGTTAAACCAGCACATTCGTTGACAGGAGAACTAGATGTGCGCAGGTATGATAGATCTGAAGAAGGCGTTAACCAGGAACACAGAGCTAGAAGAGGAACTCAAGTCTTCACGTGACAGATATGAGGAGGAAATCGCAATACTCGTGGAGAAGAATGACGACCTGACAAGGAAGCTAGGAGTATTTATGGAAGACCCTGCGCCAGGAGGAGAAGACGACGAACCCAAGGAGATTCATTCTGAAGACTACATCATCATCGACGACACCGACTCCGACCCTGATGGTAGTGAGGATGACTATGAAGACGAAGCTGGAGCGGCTATCATGGAGTCTTCCGCCGATCAAAATTTTTAGATGACCACCATATGAATAGTAATTTTTCCCCATATAGTAGAAGTCCGAGCACTTTTGTAACGATAGTTCTAGACCGGTTGTATGCCCTTGCTTGAATTGATTGGTGTGATATGATTGTGTTTGTCTCATGTGCATATGGGTAGTGATTTTCCCCTAGACCTCATTCAATTCTAATCTCTGCCCTCTAAACCCATCAGATGCCTCCGAGACGTGAGCCCGAATTTGAGTTTCCCCCTGAGCTCACCCAGTTGATCCAGTAGCAGAACACTTTGATGCAACTTCTTGTCCAAAATCAGAACAACACCACCACCAACAACAACAACCCTCCACCACCACCACCAGTTGACAACCTAGCCCGTTTTCTGAGGTTGCAGCCGCTGGTGTTTTCTAGTAGCATCGAGCCAATAGTTGCTGATGACTGGCTACGCAAGATTGGAAGGGAGTTGACCACCGCATGTTGCACAGATGCTGAGAAGGTGCATTTTTTCGCACATCAATTGGATGAACCAGCAGCCTCATGGTGGGAGAATTACATAGCCACTTTCCCTATGGCCAATGTCACTTGGGATCAGTTTCAGCAAGCTTTTCGCACCACTCATGTCTCAACTGGAGCTATGAGCATGAAGAAGCATGAGTTTCGCAACTTGCGCCAAGGAAATCGTACTGTGGCTCATTACGTAGATGAGTTTAGTACACTATCTCGCTATGCCCCTGATGATGTGGCCACCGATGCCGCGAAGCAGGAGAAGTTTATGGAAGGGCTGAACAATGAGATGAGCATATAGTTGATGGTGGCAACATTTAACAACTATGAGGAGCTGGTAGATAAGGCTCTTATGATTGAAGGGAAGCAACAGATAGAGAGACGCAAGAGGAAGTATGGACAAGGAAAGAACAATTCTAGAGCCCAGCAGAAACCCCGTTTCACCCCAAACTAGGGAGGATATACCCATAACCATGGATGCCACAACCATTATGGAGGGAGTTCTCATAACCACAATGGCCCCAAGAATGGGAATGGAGCAAGCAGTAATCAGAACTGCTCCAATCCAGCCACACCCGCCAACTCTAGGTCACATTACATGTTTCAAGTGAGGGAAGACTGGGCACTACGCCACTGAGTGCCCTGAAGCAAAGAATGGGAATGGCAATGGAAGCTCTGGGAAGAAGCCCAACCCTTTCAACAGGGGACAAGTGAACCACGTGAACGTGGAGGAGGTTGAAGAGCAGCTTGATGCAGTTGTCGGTAAGTTTTTGGTTAAGTCATTTACTGCAGTTGTTCCTTTTGATACTGGTGCATCACATTCATACATTTCAAGGGAATTCGTGGATAAATATAAGTTGCCCACCAAAGTACTTATCACACCTATGTTAGTAAGCTCACCAGGAGCGGAGTATATGGTAAGTCAAGGATGTTTTCACATACCATTGACCATTGGAAGCCATGTTTTCCCCTCAGACCTGATAATTTTGGAATCACAAGGATTGGATGTGATACTAGGCATGGATTGGCTATCGATGTATGGACGAAACATCGATTGTGCTAGTAAGTCGATTCTACTTACCACCCCGGAGGGAAAAAGGATCAAGTATGTATCCAGGCATGTGCCTAGGAGAAACCAAGTAAATTCTCTCTCGGGAGTTGTTCAGGAGGAAGTGCCTGTAGTGAAGGATTACCCGGATGTATTTCCAGAGGGAGCTACCAGGCATGCCGCTAGATCGAGACATTGAGTTTTTGATAGAACTATTTCCAGGCACTGGACCAATATCGAAGAGACCATACCGGATGCTCGCGAATTATCTAGAGGAGATCAAGAAGCAGATTAAGGAGTTATTGGAGAAAGGATTTATTCAATGAAGTTCATCACCCCGGGGAGCCCCAGTGCTCTTGGTCGAGAAGAAGGATGGATCTTTAAGAATGGTCGTTGATTATTGAGCGCTGAATGAAGTGACAATTAAGAATAAGTACCCACTGCTGATGATCAATGATTTGTTTGACCAACTTCAAGGAGCTAAAGT
The DNA here is from genome assembly GCA_902687465.1 of Secale cereale. Lineage (NCBI taxonomy): Eukaryota > Viridiplantae > Streptophyta > Magnoliopsida > Poales > Poaceae > Secale > Secale cereale. The sequence continues at coordinate 562,398,065 of LR738714.1, forward strand.
ATTCTCCAAAATCGATCTGCGATTAGGGTACCACTAGCTGAAGATCTGAGAAAAGGATATACCTAAGGCAACCTTCACCACAAGGTATGGGCTATATGAGTATACGGTTATGTCATTTGGATTGACTAACGCCCCTGCCTATTTCATGAGTATGATGAATAAGGTGTTCATGGAATTATTGGATAAGTTCGTTGTGGTATTCAATGATGATATCTTGGTGTACTCAAAGAACGAAGAGGAACACAAGGAACATTTGCGCTTGGTTCTTGAGAAGCTCAGAGAACATCAGTTATATGCCAAGTTCAGCAAATGTGAGTTTTGGTTGAAAGAAGTTGGATTCCTTGGACATGTTATATAAGGAGAAGGTATAGCAATGGATCCTACCAAGGTTCAGTCAGTCACTGACTGGTTGGCACCCACCTCAGTTGGAGAGATCCGCAATTTTCTTGGACTCGTGGGATATTACCGGAGATTCATTGAGAATTTCTCCAAGATTGCGAAGCCTATGGCAACATTGTTGAAAAAGGACACTAAGTTCCATTGGACTGAAGAATGTGAAGAAAGTTTTCAGCAGTTGAAGAAACGTTTGACGACAGCCCCAGTGCTGATCTTGCCAGATATACACAAGGATTTCCAAGTGTATTGCGACGCCTCTCGCTTACGACTTGGAGGAGTACTCATGCAGGACAGAAGAGTTGCTTCTTATGCCTCCCGTCAACTTCGACCGTACGAATTGAATTATTCCACGCATGATTTGGAGTTATGTCAGGACCGGTTTTTCAGTAAAATAATTACCGAGCGACCGACCTTTTTATCGAACCAGCACCGAAGAATACTTCTTACTGGTAGACAAATCCTTGATACAGAATTCTAGAGTTCTGAATATTATACATGGTTGAGTTGTGGTTGCTCAACAATTTATTACAAGTACGCCGATATAATACATAAGGGCGGATATGACACAATGGTAGGGTGGCATACTACTAACTCGTAATAAAAAGGTGGTGGATATGCCATAGTGTGGTGGGTGGCGTGACTCCACTATCTTACAGCTCATCGGGTGTCGGAGTGAGACCCGATGAATTTATTTGGTGGTTGGCGGAAGCGGTTATATAACAGTGATCAACTCCGGGATCGCAAGAGACTGATTGGGACTCCACTAGACGTCGGACTCGCTATCGAACTCTTCATCCATGAGATCGCCTTCACCAACATCTGGCCAAATCAACAAGCCAGGTGAGTACTTTGAATGTACTCGCAAGACAGTTCGGACATAAGATATAATAAATGCAAACATGATGCATGTGAGTATTCTAGCAATATGTATCCGAATAATATAATTTCTGTGCTGGAAGTAAAAATAGAAGTCGGGCGGTAGTCCTCCCGAAATCCATAAGATAAATAAAAGCAAACCAAATGAGTGTCTGAGCGACGCCTCGTGAGGAAAAAATGAATAAAAACATGCCACAGTCGGACGTCTGAGCGACATCTCATAAAGGGCTTATAATGAAAATAAATAACAAGAATGCCACAGTCGGACGTCTGAGCGACATCACATAAAGGGCTTATAAATAACAAGAATGCCACAGTCGGACGTCTGAGCGACATCACAGAAAG
>LR738714.1:562399735-562420096 GCA_902687465.1 Secale cereale
TCGGACGTCTGAGCGACATCACAAAAAGGGCTTATAAATAACAAGAATGCCACAGTCAGACGTCTGAGCGACATCACATAAAGGGCTTATAAAGAAAATAAATGACAAGAATGCCACAGTCGGACGTCTGAGCGACATCACATAAAGGGCTTATAAATAACAAGAATGCCACAGTCGGACGTCTGAGCGACATCACATAAAGGGCTTATATAAACAATGGTGTAACGGTAAAATACTTCAGGAGGTAAATCAATACAGAGATAACTGGTTAGTTCGTCTACCCAAAAAAAAGAACTTGACAAAAATCACCACTCTTGTTACCATCATAAAATTTCTAGAGACGGTCACCAGGGTTGACACGAAGATTGACTCTAGGCCATAAACATGGCTACTCGGGAGATTTGACTCTGCAGAGCTTGTACTCTTAAATCACAGCCGACGGATTTCCACTAGCCACAGGGACTAGTTCCGTCTACGGTGTTTTAGCAGAAACCCAACTGACCAGTACACACCCATTTCACATCCTTTTGTCCGGAATCACCCGTGACAACATTCACGAAAAACTTTAAGACGGGGAGGCTACAAGCTCGAATAGCATGGGATCAAATTTATATATGCGCGCTCTAAGGGGTGCCCCCCTCTCGGTCCCAACCGGAAACACCCATGCCCCCTGATCGGGTGACGGGCTTTAATCCAGGGCCATGGAACCCTCATCCCGGCCCCTCTACTTGGTGTGTACACGGAAAGAGGTTTGCAACTGATTAAACCGTAATCTTAACAGACGGCATATGACAGTACCAAAAAGGAGACGAACGGAATCATGACTTGATCCATGGTGATACTAGAATTAACCATTGACTGGCATGCTCCAACAATACCAGTACATGACCCATCATGCCACCACATGACCGGGGTGCTTCAATCAACATTCGGGTTCACCCGAAGCATGCTTGCATGAAATATAATCATCCACAAATGCTTATATGATCAAGCCATGAAGAAGAACTACTCGAGCAAACATGCAACACACTCATCATATCAAAGGTTCAAACATGCTTGCCTGGTTCGGAGTAGTCGGAGTCTAACTCGGTGAAGTTCGCGGCTCCGTCACGTCCTTCGGTATCTACGTATTCAAACAAAACGAATACTAACATAAATACCGCGCGTGCAAAAAAGTTGCTCCAAATATTTTTCAAATAAATATGACAAAAAACTAGACAGAAAACTAAAGAGGACAGAAAAAGAATCAACTCAAAACCATCTCTAGTTAAAAAGATATTAGAGTTTCTGTCCAGGGACTTATCTGTAATGAAACAGAAAATTTCCAGGGGCTAGAATAGAAAACAGAAAAGCGAACCGGTACGCAGTACGCCAGCCGAATAGGAAGACGTACTTTGCCCGAAGGCGCTTTCCAAAAAAATGTTTCGGAGGGAAAAGAGAGGCTGACGAGGGGGTCCTGCTCGTCAGGTTTAAAAACCAAAACAGAGCCGCGCCGGCGCCAGAAGGCTGCGATGGTCGCTGGTGCCGAACCACGATGAGGTAGGGGAAGGGAGTGGTACCTACGGGTTCCTGGTGTTCTTCCGCGTCGGTGGGTGGTGGAGTTGAGCGTCGGCGAGCCCCACGTCGACGCCGACCCTATCTCCGGTGGACGGCGTCTCGGGTGGTCGTGGGCTCCGTCGAAGAGAGCTTCTAGGGTCAAATTGGAGTGGGGGTTAGACTCATGTAGGTGCCAGGAGGCTACGAACGAGTCCAGGGCGGTGGAGGAGCTCTCACCCGAGCGGATGCTGCTGGAGCCCGAGGCGGACGGAGGTGGCCGGAGTTGAGGAAGAAGGGCCCCTCGAGGCTCTTCCAGTGGCTGGGCGTGGTCTAGTGAGGTGGTGGAGAGATGCGGGCTCGAGAGTGAGCTCGGAGGCGCTATATATAGCCGGCCCGAGGCGGTTGCCGTGAACGGGATAAGTCCGGCGATCGATTACGACGGCGCTGTGGCTGGACGGTTGGTTTAGGAGCTTGAGCATCGACTAGGAGGTGTACCGGTTCCATTTCAGTGCCTAACTCAGCAAGGGAGGGGTAGTTACGGTCTGTCCTCGACGGAACGGCCGTGCGGCACAGAGCGCGCCCTGTGCGTGCGAGGCCGCGGCGACGGTGCTGCAGGCGTGCGCTGGCGGTGGAGAAGGCCACGCGGAGCCCCCAGGTGACTTGGGCGGTGCAGAACGGCGTTGTGCCGCAGGGTGCCTCCTGTCGGCCGCTATGGGAGGTTCTGCCGCCGTGGAAGACGCCGGCGTGGGCGGGCCAGGGCGCCACCGACGCCAAGAACCAGCCAAGCACGCGTGCGGCGCTCTGGATAAGGAAGAGGTGCAGTGCAGCATCGAGCCAAAGTGGCACTGGTGAGATTGACGAAGCTGACTGGCGAAACTGACGAAGTTGCACTGTCGCCTGCAAAGTTCAGTTAACTTTTCTGAAACTGACGGAAATAGTGCACGCCAGGTGTTTGACGAAATGATTTTGGCATGTGGAAAATCTTGCTGGAGCTGATATTTGGTGGAGTGGCCTCTTGATGCATCTAGAGGCTGCCTGAATTTTCACAGAATTTTTGGATGAAGAAAGATACGAATTTCACCAAAATTTGCAAATCCGGTCCAAACTTGCAGTAAGTGAAATTTGAAAATTTTGAACTGTGGATCAGTGAAACAAGATGGATCTAGGTTGTGGGTACTAGGGACTATCCAGGGGAGTTGGTTTGGGATCAAATATCAAAATGAACATGGTGGTTTCTTTGTAAATCACCATGGTTCATCTCAATAGGCATAAATTGTTTTTGGTGCAAAATAATTAGAAGAAAAAATCCAATAAGTTTTAAACTCACTGGAATTGATGAGAGACTTGATTCAAGGTGAAGGGAAGGTCTTGGAGAGAAATATTTTTATTGGGTGTCATGGCAAGAGAAAAGTTGGAGAGGAAGACAAGCCCAACGTTATCCCTATGATGGTTAATCAAGAAGGGAAAAGAATCAAACAAACCCCTTTGAAAATCAACTTGTGTTTGAGTTAACACAGGAAGCAAACCTTCAAAACCAGAATCAAGCTTGAGAAGAACACACAAACTTTGGTCAGAAAAGATTTTACAAGGGTTTTCAAGAGAAGATCAAATATCCCCCTTCCAAAAGACCAAAAGTTTGGAAGAAAAACAAATCCGAAAATTTGTAGTGTTACAACACCTACCCCCTTAGGAAAAATCTCGTCCCCGAGATTTCAGCTGATCCTCAAATAGGTGTGGGTGTTCTGTCCGAAGAAAATCTTCCCTTTCCCATGTTGCCTCATCCTCTGTGTGATTACTCCACTGAACCTTGAGAAATTGAATTGTCTTCTGACGGGTTCTCCTTTCAGACTCCTCCAATATTTTTATTGGGTGTTTCCGGTAGGTGAGATCTGGTTGCACATCAAGATTTTCATGCGACACATGCTTCTCTGGGTTGCTTACACACTTCCGTAGTTGCGAAACATGGAACAAGTCGTGGACGTCTGACAGTTCCTTGGGAAGGTCCAACTGGTAGGCCACTGTGCCTCTCCGTGCAACTATACGAAAGGGTCCGATAAATCGTGGTGTTAGTTTTCCTTTGACCTTGAATCGTTGCAGTCCCCTCATAGGAGATACATGTAGGTATACGTCTTCACCGGGTTCAAAACTTACTTCTCGATGCTTTTGATCGTAGTAGCTCCTCTGTCGACTTTGGGCTGTCTTGAGTCGATCCCGTATTATTTTAACCTTTTCCTCAGCTTCTTTCAACATGTCTGGGCCGAAGATATGACTGTCCCCTATTTTAGACCAGTTTAATGGAGTACGGCATCTTCGTCCGTACAAGGCTTCGAAAGGTGCCATTTTCAGGCTGGCTTGGTAACTATTGTTGTATGCAAACTCGGCATACGGTAAGCTTGCCTCCCAACTGTTCCCATAGGTGAGGATACATGCCCTTAGCATGTCTTCTAGTATTTGATTTACTCGTTCCGGTTGTCCTCCAGTCTGGGTGATAGGCTGTACTGAACACTAGTTGTGTTCCCAAGGCTTGCTGTAAATGATCCCAAAATTTGGAGACGAACTGAGTGCCTCTGTCGGATATTATAGTCTTTGGAACTTCATGTAGGCATACTATACGGGCGAGGTAAAGCTTGGCAAGCTTTTGGGTGGTGTGTGTTGTCTTGACTGGAATGAAGTGTGCCACCTTGGTCAGTCTATCTGTGATGACCCATATGGCATCATTTCCGTGCTGTGACCGTGGCAGTCCAACAACAAAATCCATGCCAATATCGTCCCATTTCCACTCAGGTATCTTGTTTGGCTGTAATAGTCCTGCGGGTTTTTGGTGCTCGACTTTAATGCGTTGACATGAATCACAACATGAAATGTATGTGGCTATATCTCTCTTCATACCGTGCCACAAAAATCTTTCCTGAATGTCCTTGTACATTTTGGTCCCTCCAGGGTGAATTGAATACGGAGCGGTGTGGGTCTCCGCTAGGATTTGCTGTTTGAGGTCTTCGCTATTGGGTACGCAAAGCCTGTCTCCGAACCATAATATTCCCTCACTGTCTATGGTAAATTCTGAGGCCTTGCCCTAACTCACTTTTCTTTTTATGCCTTTGATGTTGGGGTGTCCATGCTAAGCCTTCTTAATTTGTTCTATTAGCGTAGGCTGTATTTCCATATTTGACACTTCGCCTTCAATGACCATCATTAAGTTGAGCTTGGCGAATTCCTGCTGAAACTCAGGCCTCAAGTTATGTGGGCTGCCGTCGTCTGAGCTGGGGTTCCGGCTGAGAGCTTCGGCTACTACGTTTGCCTTTCCTGGGTGATAGTGGATGCCAACGTCATAATCTTTTACCAGTTCCAACCAGCTTTGTTGTCGTAAATTGAGTTCTGGTTGTATGAAAATATATTTGAGACTCTTATGGTCCGTATATATTTCACAACGATTCCCAAGCAAAAAGTGCCTCCACTCTTTGACTGCATGAATGACTGCTGCCAATTCCAAATCGTGAGTAGGATAATTTTCTTCATGTTTCCGTAGTTGCCGGGAAGCGTAGGCGACTACTTTGCCTTCTTGCATTAGTACGCATCCGAGGCCTTTTCGGGACGCGTCACAATATACTTCAAAACTTTTGTGTATGTCTGGTACAACCAATACTGGGGCTGTTGTTAATTTCTTGTTGAGTTCCTGGAAGCTTTTCTCACAAGCTTCGGTCCATACGAATTTCTTATCCTTCTTGAGTAACTGTGTCATTGCTTTGGCTATGGTGGAAAATCCCTCAATAAACCTTCGGTAATATCCAGCCATTCCGAGGAAACTTTGTACATCCGTTACATTGGCCGGTGATTTCCAACCAAGTACGTCCTTGACTTTTTCTGGGTCCACAGCAACTCCTTCTTGTGTCAATACGTGGCCTAGAAAGCCAACTTGTCTTAACCAAAATTCACATTTGCTGAATTTGGCGTAGAGTTTATGTTTCCTTAATTCTCTCAGCACAATACGTAGATGTTCAACATGTTCTTCTGGTGTTTTTGAGTATACCAAGATATCATCAATAAACACCACCACAAAGTTGTCCATGAATTTCATAAACACTTTGTTCATGAGGTGGACAAAATATGCGGGGGCGTTGGTTAGTCCAAGCGGCATTACTGTAAATTCATATAGTCCGTATCTGGAGGTAAATGTTGTTTTCGGGATATCTTCTGTCCATACTTTTAATTGATGATAACCTGACCTTAAATCAATTTTTTGAGAAAACCTTGGCTTGCGCGAGCTGGTCAAATAAATCATTTATCCGTGGCATCGGATATTTGTTCTTGATAGTGACCATGTTGAGCGCTCGATAATCTATACACAATCTCATAGTCCCATCTTTCTTTTTGGCAAATAATACCGGCGAACCCCAAGGTGAGGAGCTGGCCCGTATAAATCCTTTGTCCAATAATTCCTTTATTTGCTTCTTTAGTTCAACCAACTCGGATGGTGCCATTCTGTATGGTTTCTTGTATATGAGGGTGGTTCCGGGTGCTAACTCAATGATGAATTCTATTTCTCTGTCTGGCGGCATGCCTGGCAGTTCTTCGGAAAATACGTCCGGAAATTCACATACTACTAGAACTTTGCTTAATTCAGAAGTGTCTACCTTGTTTAATTTTGATTGCCGCGAGACTGGTCTTTCTTGAGCTGCGACTCATATTGTCTTTCCGTGATGATGAGTAAGAATCACAGTTCGGTTGAAGTAGTCGATAAATCCTTTGTTGGTGGTTAGCCAGTCCATACCCAGGATAACATACAGTCCCTTGTTTTCCAACACGATGAGGTTTGCGTGAAACTTTAACCCTTCAATTTCAATGGTTATACCTTGGCAGTAATTTTGAGTGATCTGCTTACTTCCAGGGGACTTGATGGTCATTGATTTTCCCAATGGTAGCATCGAAAAGTTATGTTGCAAAGCAAAACTCTTCGAAATGAACGAATGAGAAGCTCCAGAATCAAACAAAACCGTGGCAGGTTGTTGACAGGGAACGTACCGAGTACAATATCCGGGGCATCCTGTGCTTGCTCCTTGGTCACATGGTTCAGGTGGCCTTTCTTGTGGTTGTTATTAGGGTTGAAGTTGTTACGCTTGGGCGCGGAATTGTTTCCGTTGCTGTTCGGCTTTGGTGCTGAGTTTCTTGGCTTTGTGCACTGTTTAGCATAGTGTCCCTCTTCTCCACAAGCGTAGCAAGTAACACCTGGGCGATACGTGAAGTCCTTGTCCCTTGCATGAATTTTTTTGCTTGGACGTGTGTCATTTATCATGGATTTGTTCGCCCCATTTTTCTGAAAATTTACTTTATTCCTGTTGTTGCGTGTGTGGTTGGTCTGATCCCCTTTTCGCTTGCGAATGTCTTCCAGACTGCGACGCTCATTTTCCAAAGTAATAGCCTTGTCCACCAGTGTCTTGCAATCTCGAAAAGTGTGTACGACTAACTGGCATTTAAGTGCTGGTGCCAGACCGTCCAGGAATTTTTCCATCTTCTTGTTTTCAGTCATACGTTCTTCGTTGACATAATGAGATAATTGAGTAAACTGGCTGTTCTACTCAGTTACTGTCATGCCCCTTTGCTTGAGGTCATCAAACTCTCTTTTCTTGATCTTCATAATGCTTCTAGGGATGTGTGCCCCACGGAAGCCTTCTTTAAAATCTTCCCAGGTGATATCATTTTCGTTGGGGTGCATTCCGTTCCGCACGAGTTTGTTCGTTCTGCTCTCGTTGTAGCACGGTGGTAGGGATCTCCCCTCTCTGCCAAATGGTGACAGTGAATGGATCTTAGATGTGGTTTTCTCCCCCTAGGTTATTAACGACCAAAACAATCTCATACGTGCTTTGTTTGCTCTGGGTGTTAATTCCCTAACAACCAAATGATGCCTCAGTGTCCGCAGATGGGCGTTGCGGCGTGGCGGCTTCCTGTTGTATAGTTTGTTAACCGACAATGTGTTATGTGTATATTCAGGTGTTAACATTGATATTGTACCACTTTTGGTAATATAATTCCGGAAGTTTTGGGTCCTTTCCCGTGGTAAAAAGACGCAAACGCTAAAAAATTGACGTCAGATTTTTAGGCATTATACAAATCTAACATTTTTCATGAAAATTTATATTGATACGATGATGACAAATTTAGTTTGCAAGCATGGCAATTTTCTAGCAAAAAAAATAAACTAAGGCAGATTTGCCATGCTCGTGAACTAAACTTGGCGTCCTCGATAAACATAATTTGCCATGAAACACGTCCGATTTGTCATGCCTAAAAATTGACTTTCGCTGGATATCCGGATCCTAAAAGGAAAGTGCCTAGAAAGTTAGAAGGGGGTGATTCGGCACTAGCCGAAAATGACAAGCTAGAGCCCTAAAAAAAGTACTAAAAAAGTGCAGGACAAGGCATGGGTGCATCATCATGGCTGCAAGAGGCAGAGTTAAACGTCGGTGCTACTGCTTCATTCAGAAAAATGAGGCAAAAGATTAGACATTTGCATTGAATAAGATAGAAGTTTACAAGGCCAAAGGCGGGGATTACAACAATCAATTTAGGGACCCATCATGAACCAAGCCTGTCTTTGATCATCTTTCAAACTCTCAGTGAGCCACTGACTTCTGGATTAGTTTACAGAGTGCAGGACAAGGCGTGGGTGCATCATCATGGCTGCAAGAGGCAGAGTTAAACGTCGGTACTACTGCTTCATTCAGAAAAATGAGGCAAAAGATTAGACATTTTCATTGAATAAGATAGAAATTTACAAGGCCAAAGGCAGGGATTACAACAATCAATTTAGGGTCCCATCATGAACCAAGCTGTCTTTGATCATCTTTCAAACTCTCAGTGAGCCACTGACTTCTGGATTTGTTTACAGAGAGAGCAATTTGGTTACTCCGAGACACAATCGTAGCGTACAAACATTTGTCTAGCACATACATCAGTGAAATCAAAAACATATCTAGAAGATGACATAGAAGATAACTAGTACTCCCACAACTTCCCAGACTTGAGAGATACACATATTACTACATACAAGGTGCTGACCGAAGACTCAACTACAAACAGGACTCAACAACTAAACTTCACTAGTAAGCTTGCACGTGCAATGCACGTATAACCTTAAGCTGAAATTTTATTATTCATCATTGTTAGGACATGTATTAGAATGAATCAAATAAGTCTTCCCTTCAATCTGACAATTGCTCACATATTGCCTATTAGAAAAATTCAGAAAAATCAATGCTAGATATAATTGAGCATACATAGCTGGTCTATTTACATATAATTCATCATATATAAGACGTTTTAGGTCATTACTTTATGACTCACATCTTATATTTGTCTACAGAGGGGGTATATTATTACCAAAATCTTCTAACCTATAGTGCAACAACGTACACATTTGTTTCTAATTCTACAATTAATAGGACTACTCTTGCATGCCAACCTTCGCTCTGTTGGTCGCTCACCGTCCGTTGCTTTGCCTTCAGCACACACTGACTAAGGCAACGATGAAGGCGTTGACATGTTGACGGTACATTAGTGCATTTCTGCAATAAGACCTGCATAACTTAAAAGCATCTGATACTCATTAGGACTTCACTATTATAAGAGAGAGCATTAGGAGCACATACACTCTGGTTGGCCAATATTCTCGTGCAGCTGCAAAAGAAAAATGATGAATCTATTAGAGGACATATAAACCGATGAATGTATTAATAGTCTTGTAGAGTGAAAATATTTCAAAGTGAAAAATAAATAAAACAAAACACAAATCACTTACAAATGTTATACTTTTCAATCCAAAATCTTGTGTATTTTGTGTAGAGGGGACAATGTCAGTTCAGAAGTTCAGAAGAATTACATTAGTTTAATATTGAAGCAGTAAATCACTTGTTGTCACTATAACCAGAACAGATCATAGCAGGTTGAAGCATCTTGCATTTGCTTCCTAGTTGATATCAGAAATAAGAAGTAACTATTGATCGACAACCTCATAACACACGAAGTACTTTCACTAAAAAAAGGCTCATCCATATCATGATACCCGAATGATTCCATCATTACAATGTAATGTTCCAAATTTTCTCATGACCTCAACAAATGAAAACAATATACTCACATATCTTAGCTCTGGTTAATACCAAAAAACTTCTATTACGTTTTCAATAACGCAAAAATTAAATACAACCTTCCTTTCTGAAAAAATAGCACCAAAATTACATATGCAGTAGCAAATATAAGGTTTCAAAAGAGTACTACTAAACATGACAAAATAGGAGGGGTCACATCATTTGGTATAATTTGTACCCTCCACCTGACCATAGGCTACTACAGTACACCCATTTATAATTTTATATATAACTGAGAGCCATTTATATGCCCAAACCTGATCTTAAAAAGGGTATGGATCAGTTTTAGCTCTTACATATACACCTAAAGAGTATGGATTCAGATATGACATTTGTTTCCAGAGCAACACTGGAATAAATCTTAACTCTCAAGACCAAAGGCTCTATTGTATTTTCAGGGATGTGCGTGCAAACTTGTTTAGTCATCAATCCACAATATATGCATTTCTATTCTAAAATAATTCCCTGCAGGGATAGACATGTGTACCTAACATGTATTTGTACATAACATTATTATCATCTAATTACTAACTTCTCTAACTTCCTCTCCATCTCCCAGTAGAACATGACACGAGAGGAAGTTGAGCAGAGAAGGTAACCGAGATGGTTACCGAACTCGTGCCAAAGAAGATGATTGAGACTCAGAGAGGCCGCTACAGTGACAACTGTATGGCTAAACCTGAGCAGGGTCAGACCATACGCCCCTAAAAATTAATCAGCCAACAGGTTAGCCCCTACTTACCTTCCCTACCTCAGCACCAAGGCAGACAGTAAACATAGTAGCATACAAAAACCCAGACATCAGAAGGGCAGGTTGCACACTTTCTAAATTGATGACATCATGACAATGAAGAAGTATTTTACAGCTAATATGAAGTCAATCATCCTATGTAGATTCTATTATTCATGTCCTACCTTTTGTTTGACTTATTTTCTTTTCCTTTTTTCTTTCTTTCTATGTAACTCTTTTGTTTTCTTGGCACAACAAAAAAAATTATAGTAGGGCCATGCCTTACTATTCAGGGTAACAAAAGAAGTCAATCTATTATTCAGTGCAATCAGACATGTTTGGGACTAATGGTACATAGGATTTGGGTCGTTGGTTCTTTTAGATGAATTGGTAGGACCAGGGCTAATCTATGAATTTAACAAATTGTTTATAAACAGAATGATTTTGCTTTTGGAGAGCCGAATCATCTCACCTTCACACAGGTAAAAAAATGATGTGTTACCGTCTACAGAGCTCCCCTCAACTATGGAATCCAAATTACTGGCCTCGATCACCCGGTTGCAGTTCCAACCAACCCATCAGCAGTGAGCTCTAACAGAGTAACATGGAAATACAGACGGGGTGCTTTTGTTCGAGTGATGATGATGACACCGTAGTAAATTGGTTTTTATCAAAACTGCAAAAGATTTAAGAGGGGGTACTTCTTGTGCCTGCAAAAGTTTTGAGATAGAAAGCATGAGTGCATAAGGGTAATGATTATGGAAGGCATGCAACCTTGTGGAGTTGACAGAGCTTACTCATCGTGAGAGCTTGGTTCCAAAGAATGCTTCAACTTGCGATTAGCATGCCTTATTTCTTTCGTACAAGGTAGTTCAAGCTGGTTAACTTGCATATATACATATACAAATAATAGAGGCAACGTCAAAGGTACTGATAAGGGCATAAATGCTTAAATACCCTTCTAACCAGTGGCATATGTTCAACCAAGCAGCACCTTGGTTATCCTTTTTTGTTAAGGAGTGTTCATGTAGACCGGTGAAATGAAACACATAGTTAAAAAACAATTATTTGTGCCAAGCCAGGTAAACGTTCTTACCCAGGTGATTGATTGTACTGATTATCTTAGTAAGTTATTCGACCCTAGACTATCAAAGTGTTGCCTTGAAAAAACACTTTCCAAGTATCTATGAAAAATCAATGAATTTAGTAAGATCAACAGTGAGTAAATGTAAGATAAAATAGTAGCATCATCAAACGCAGAGTTCTAACAAATTACGGTCATAATAAACACGGATTAGATTACGGCCTTTCAAAATCAAGGACACTGGATGCATCACTGTACAGAGCAGCCAAAGCCAACTGTAAAAAAATGGACCAGACTATCCAATCAGATGACGCAAGAAATTGGTTGAAACTCTGGAGTTTTAGTACCCTATGGAATTTAATCAGCAAATCTATGAAAATGACAGTGATATACTGGAGTAGCACATTAATTTAAGATTAACCATATATTTATAGTTTAAGCCTACCTGTCCAGGAGTATAGAGAAGAGGTGCATCAGCCAATATCATATCATTGTCTCAACATGAGTATTCGTAGTTCGATTCAAATCATACAATACAGACATCTGATGCATAAGAGGGCAGAAATTTCTACCGTAGTGTAAGGTGTTTTCCAGTGCTCCTGCAATCAGCATTACTCAACCCTGTTTTGCAGCTAAGCCAGGCCTGGACCTGATTCCACGGATCAAGGTACGCATTGCCTGCTCCTCTCCTTCAACTTACAGCCTACATACGCTTATCACACTCGGCGTACATCACATTTGATTGCTAACGGATAATGCATCCCGGATCGATGCAGACGCAGCTACACACGCACCAGGATTTGCATCGGAACATAAGCAGGGCAGAAATTTGCATCAAATTGCAGAATGTGCAAACACCTCCTGGTTTGCACGCACATCCCTAATCCCTAAAAGTCAGAAATTTGCAAATGAAATTTGTAAGGAAGAATACCAGCGGATAATCCAAATCAACCTCCGTCGTCGACGTCCGGCCTCCCCGTTGGGTCCGTGCTGCCTCCCCATCGGGCGCGAGCGGCCTCCGTCGTCGCCGTCCGCCCTCGGATGCGACTGGCCTCCGCCGTCCGGCCTCAACGTATCGACCTCCGTCGCCGCCGTCCGGCCTCCCCGTTGGTTGCATGCGGCCTCCGCCGTCCGGCATCTACGTCGGGTGCGGCCTCCACCGTCCGGCCTCGGGTGCATGCGGCCTCCCCGTCGGGTGAGTCGGGTGCGGCCTCCGCCGTCCGGCATCCACGTCGGGTGCGGCCTCCGCCGTCCGGCCTCGGGTGCATGCGGCCTCCCCATCGGGTGAGTCGGGTGCGGCCTCCGCCGTCTGGTCTCCGGTGCCGGTGCGGAGCTCGCCACCTCGGCCGCCCTCGCAGAAGGACCAATCCGACTGGAAGGTCCCGCCCTGCGTCTCCAACTGGAAGAACCCCAAGGGGTACTCGATCCCGCTGGACAAGCGGGAGTTGGCGCCGCCGGATGGCCGGGGGACGCGAGGTCGCGCGACGTCGGCGGGGTCAGGCGCGGGGCGGCGGGGACACGTGCGACGGCGGCGAGGTCGCGGGGGCAGGCAGGCGTCGTGGGTTGGGCAGACAAAAGCGGCGTGGGGGCATGCGGGATGGGCGTGGGGCTTGCGGTTTCTTTTTTCTTTGTTAGATAGAGAGATCGATAGGCAGGGGGATCGAGCGAGGGGGTTTCGTTAGCGATTGTTTTCGTTAACGGCGATTTTAGACCGTAAGATTTATGATTAGACGGCTAATACGCTGAGTTGGATCTGCATTCTCTTTCTTTTATAGGGGTAGTAGAAGTGTAGAATGAAGTCAGCTGAATAGCAACTAAAAAACTAACTACAAAATGGATGCTGCTAGTTTCCCTTGGAATACAGTCCTGAAGTGAAATGGGATAGCTTTGAAGATTTGAGCTCACCAGCGTCAGATAACTGCTTCTGGACATGACATATAACCCGTCCAAAATTTATGATGAAGATGTAATCAGCTCCTGTCACACTGTATTCCTGACCATTCTGGAGTCTCCTGTACTCCTTGTGCGCCTCCATCCGATGGGCAATTCTATTGCGAAGATACAAGAAGAACATCTCACAGTCATACAGAAGCTCAATATAAACTCTATCTGCTTGTGGCTTGGCCAGATAAGTATGTTCAGATATCCCCAACCAGCGAGCTATTCTGGTGGGAGTAATAGCATACATCCCTCCTTGTGGATGACTAGATGACCTGTCGCGCCATTCGGCGCGCGAGACAAATTTGAAGCAAGAACTAAAATAGACTACTTTTTTTTGGTAGCAGACAATGTTGATGTATACTCTTTTGCGAAGTGTCGTGGATCTGCATAAAAATATATTTTTCTCATTTGTAATGTATGAAACTAATAAAATTGACGCAAAAGCCCAACTGAAACGAAGAACAAAATGCAAATGTTTGAGTTTGCAATTAGAAGATTCAAGTAGCTATATACACAGGTGGCACAATAAAATGCACTAAAGACATGATAATATAGAGCATTGTGTCCAGGAGCACTTCTAATTGATAGTGGTCAATTACATCATATACTCCCTCCGTCCGAAAAAGCTTGTCCCAACACAGATGCATCAAAGGCATATTTTTGTGTAATCAAAAGATGGATGAAAGTTTTTCATGTTGTTCACAAGTCCCTTTGCTTCACTCGTTCAGTGGTCATTGGTGTGGGTGTTGCGTGAAACAATGCCCCTTGCATCTGTTTGTCCACGCACCCTGTAACATGAGAACTATTTGCTAAAGAAACAAAAATATTAATGCTTCTCATAACTACCAACTATATTATGACATGTCTAAGTACCTTTTCGGAAGAAAACCTGATCCAAGTCGTCAAGGTACTGGCGAATGAAATCATTGGGGTATTGGAAAAAGTGGTATTCTCAGCAAAAAGCATTTCTCGAAGTGAGATATATTTGGTCAACTACTTGCAATATTCCACCTTACACCTTCTCTTATACGTCCTTTCAATTTATTTGCTTTGAAACCAAACATATACTGGATGAATTATGAGAACTAACCAGAACTCTTGTACTGCCAGATTGTAATACTACAATAAGCCCGGATGATAATACAAAGCCCCAGATTTGACAGTACACCAATAGAACTATGCACAAACCAAAAATGGATGATACACCATGTTACAAAAGTATATCAAAAGTATTGCCCAATTTCACATTTCACGTCATTTTATATAAAACATAACCCGAGGCACACAAGATGCACTGCATAATGGCAGCCAGCTAATCCAACATCATGTAACTGAATCCATTGGAGTGCCGGTTCCAAACAGTATTACATGCATTAGGAGGCAGGTTGCCTGGCAAACTGTAGCAAAAGAGAGTTTAATAAAAGGAGAACACATGCTAAAAAGAAATTTTCTAGCCTATGGTTTGTAGAGAGCAGGAGAATGAACAACATGACTTCCTAGGGTAAACTAAATTATTTTAATTGAGCAAAGAAAAGAGTAGCAGGATTTGTATATACATGTCTGACCTAGACTAAATTTTGCATCATGATGGTTTCCATCAAGCTAGAAAAAGAGAACGCAGACAATTTACGTACTCTGACTTGCTGTGTTAGGGAGCTCAGTCCAAAATCACCTTGAGAGTGTCATTAGTACAAAGCAGAAGATTTTCAAGATGATATAAGGAAGAAGATAAATGCTATGGACCCACTTTTCTTCCCATAGAGCACATCAGTAAGCAGCACCCCACAATACCTTCAGATAGTGGTGCTAAACGCCTCTGCTATGGCAGTAGCCGACAGTGTTGATCAGCTGCTAGAAATATTTCCTTGCATCATCGTCCTCTTTCAGCCTCTTGTGTGAAGCCTAGGCACGGATAACGACAAATTTAAGCATATAGGCACACCACCGAACGACAAGAAACACAGCGAAATCGAGGGACGCTCGCGAGGGTAGGTCCACATGGAAATTGCAAGCTTAAAAAGAGCGATATATTCAAAAGAAGTACCTTGATAGGAGATTATACCTATTGCCAAATCACAACTTGACAACATTAATGTAAATATATACAACCAAGTCACACTTCCATAATACAGAATCAAGTAACATGGATCCGACAAAAAGTTTTAGCTTCAGAGCAGAATACTAATATATCTTTGTCCTTGTATCCTTTTTCTTCTCCAAACTCGAGTGTGATGCCTCTCTCACCCTCTGTCAATCTTAGCTTTAACTTAAATTATTCAAGGACGACAATTGCTGAGAATGCAAAAACATAAACTGACTCGTACAGAACTATGGAGGACAATTTTTCAACAATTCAGAGCTCACAATTATCCGTATCCAAATAATTTTATATGAACCTTGTGTCCATGGTCCAACGCCAAACAACAGGCCAACAGGGTAATATCATGTGTGACTTATGTTCTCTGAAACAAAGGACAAACTGTAAAGATATTATCAGCGATTATACCGCTTCAAGAAAATATCGGTGACGCTCCCCAGCATTTGGTAAAACAAATGTTAAGAACAAAGCATGTTAATGGCAGATTCATGTTGATGAAAATGAAAAAAGTGTGTATTCCATATCAGGCAACTTTGTTTTGTAACATTTTAACTCAACTTCAGTTTGACTTGATTGCCATTGATGGCTTTATTTATGAAGTCGGACATTGTGCCTTATCTCTAAAAAAAAATCACACGCAAACTAACCTGGTTCAGTCTTGCTATATTAAAGAAAAGACCGTTCTATGAATGCAGATGCACCAACTGACCAACCCCATACAGATTTTCAATAAAAAAAGTACTATGATGATGCATTCTTTATCATCTATCAATA
This sequence comes from Secale cereale, assembly GCA_902687465.1. Lineage (NCBI taxonomy): Eukaryota > Viridiplantae > Streptophyta > Magnoliopsida > Poales > Poaceae > Secale > Secale cereale. Next base: position 562,416,040 of record LR738714.1, read on the forward strand.
AAACTAAGAGCTGAAGAAAAGAAATTAAGTATGAACAAATCAGACAGGATCACAACATGATATATATTGAGTAAGCATGAAGTTCGATACAAACAAAAAAGAAAGATCATGAACAATGAATTATATGTCTGCTCAATTTTTTTATTCAAATGGCAAGCAAATAAATTTCTTTACTTGGGCTAGAGGCTTGCATGGAATATTTCTTTCTTGAATGCGGATCAAATCATCAATATGCCACAGACAGAAGGGAAACCAAATAACAACGACGAACAATTCAGTTTGCGGTTGAGGAAAAGAATTGCTGAATTTCAAACCCGAAAGAAGGAAGCACTAAGTTAGTTTCTGCAAAATAGGAAAATTTGTATTGTTCTAACACTAATAGATTACAGAATAAAATATGTCCAATAGAAAATTAGGCTTCATACACTCAATACGCTTTAACAGGCAATAGTGTGGATGGCCTTAGGACTGCACAATCTCTAGGAAGCTATCTATTTATGAACAGAGGTGGTATGAAACAGAGACATGGTCCATGATTTAATCTGGTGATACTAATTACAGCAACATGCACCTGGAGCAAGAGGGGGCACAATCTCGTGTTGTTGCTCTCTGAAATAGAGAACACTTTTATATCGCTCAACATGGTGGCTGAAGTAGTATGTTCGATTGGTGGTGAGAAGGATGACCCCGTCTCCCATCTCACTACACGCCGAAAATTGGTAACTTATTTCTAGAATCAAACCATTTGGAACCTATGTATTATACAATAAGAAAACCGAAAACAAGTTTCACAACGGCAACCTAATTAAGAACATGCTCTCCTCAGTCACATAATCATTTCATGAAAAAAGAGAAAGGATCTAGAGCACATCACACAAGTCTACTGTGTTCAGGAGCACACAAGAACAAGGGACATTCATATTTCATCATCAATACCTCGTACACTATACGCAGCCTGTAAAAAATATAGAACTTAAAATGTTGTGAAACCAAAAGAAAACACACTGTAAAGAGATGTAAAAGGGACATGCTCGTTAAACTTTACAATCTCTTCCAAGGAATTTTTTATGAAAAGAAAATGTAATGGGTCTCATTGTCAAGAAACTCGTGATTCCCAATAACAGACCATGATATTAATTTCTGAAGTAACATAATACAGGCTGTACCTTCAAATGTTGCTTGTAGTCGCTTTCTTTTAGAATTTCCTTCATTGACCAGCTTATCCCTGAAAAGTTGGCAAGAAAATCAATTTCATAAGTGAATCTTGTGCAAACCAGGAAGAAACAAAATCAAGACACCAAAAGAGAAAACTGGGACAATCAACCCCCACCTTGTACATGACCTTGCACTTCGCCGGTCCTGCAGAATAACCGCGTGCAATGAATGAATAGGAAGATTGATCTTAGCTGCACACACAAAAATATTTGTTGGAAGAACTTTTTGTAGGGTAGTGGATTTTCTTGCTTAAAATTTAATGAGAGTGAAAAATCTAGAAACAAAAAGTACATCACTAAGTTGCGTGTTTCCATGGAGCAGCCGCTGCTTCCCTTTGAGCCACCATAGCCACTGTTTACACATGTGCAGGTTGCCTCTGTCAACAACTCTTATTATCCGCACCTTCCTAGTTCTGAAATTAAAGGAATGGAGCACATAGTTTAAAGATTAAAGAGAATAGTAAACAACTGCAGGTTTCAAATGTGTGGTAAATTTAACTTGCAAATTTGCATATGTAGCCACCCTATAATGTAAAGGATGGCAGTGCCAAAATAACTAAGATACATGCTCTTATCTTATACGCTTTACAACTTGAGAACATGATTGCCGCGGCATGTGTATTTTTGTGGGAAAACATGGTAATATGTGCAGAAGTAAAGAACAAATCGCGTGGATGCTTGTTGGCATGTATAAAATCATAAGAGCATGACGGGAGAACCATGATCATGAAATCAAAATAGATGGATTGCTAGTGCAGGAAGAAAGTTCAGTTATCACCTCAGCTCACCTGGGAAGAAACAACAACTTCCATTTCCAAAAGAAAGATATACCTGCATCAACAATTCTTGATCTGTCAAGAATCCCAACAAGGGGAAGTAAGAAAATACCACAAGGATGAAAATGAACAAAAGAATACATACATGTGTGAAGCTGCTGATACTGGAAGCTGACTATCAATAATGTTGTCAGGTTGCTCTTGCTTTCATTCTATTGATGTCCTCTATAGTACCTCGACCACCGAGCAAGTTTGGAAATGGCCAATATTTGTTTTTCTTGTGAAACATTCTTTGAGATCCCCACATTCTAATTTCCACGAATCATTCAGGTAATCTCCGACTGATAAAATTGCATATTGAAATCATGCTTTAGATAAACTGATTGAAACATTGAGAGAAATCAAGTAATAGGTGCATCAGTAGCAACCTATCATGCTTCTCCCTATCTATCAACAGATCTAACCACCACAAGGTCCAATCAGAAGCCCCAACTCACTTGCAATTTACAATCCATTTCCTACATCAAATTAGAGAAATAAACTGGAATCACCGGACCACCAACTATAACAATCAGTGTTATAGATTTTCTTCACTTATGTGAAATAGGAATTTCATGTTGCTCCTCTTGCAAATCAGTATAAAGCACTGCATGCATTTAATAAACTTTCATGTACGGAAAATTAGAGAATGCGCAGGGTCGCTAAGAGTCATCTATTACTATTAGCACAGCCAAAAAAGTCTAATTATTCATAGAATATTAGCATAATTATGTGGCAAATGTTCTCTTAACTAAATATGTTGGATTTCACAAATTTAAAGCTGCAAGGAGAAGAATGGATGAATGAAATCGCAAGAGGAAATGGAAGTATGAGTCCTTCAGATGCATGGAAGAAAGGCAAACTGGAAGACCACAAACACAATACGTATCGCTCCATTAGAACTAACCTGTGAATCAATCTTTTAGAATCAGTATATCTGTAAATCTTATGACTGAAAGAAGGGCCATACATGTGAAAGCTTCTCCAATGACAATGCCTGACACAAAATTCCTCTCCATGGGATGTAGCTGATAGGTGTGATATACTCAAATTTCCTCTCCTTCCAGCGGAAGACAATGTTAAGATGGGGAGAGACCGCAACACCAACAAATTCTGCAAATAAAGAAAGATTAGCCGTGAATAGAGCATCCATGTGAATCAAAACTCTACAATAATCCCCCAAGCCTTTTCATTCTTGCAACCTACGTACACCCAGAGAACAAAAGAGTGCTCATATTATACTGAAAATGCATGTAAGATTATATCTACAGGCACACAAATATCTTCAACCGAAGCAAAGCAACTCATACATATGCACATGATATCCCTGTAAGGATGTGCCAAGAATATCGAGAATTAATATCAAGCAAGGAAAAAAGCATGAGTTCCAGATTTAGTGAGGTGAGACAGGGTTGACCTGTAACTCACCAATCATTGAAAGAAAACTTACCTGTAAATTAGTTTGTGCCTGCTGCATCATACAAATGAAAATTGTAACCAATTTCCTCCCTGAAGTAACATCCACATCCAAACTCTGGAATCAAATCAGAAATTAAGATGGGAGAGGAACGAAAAATAAATAGATGTGAATGATCTTCATAGAAAACGAAAGAAATCACACTTGCAGGATGGAGGAACGGTGTGGAGGAAGATCTCACCTCGTACTCACGCCCTCTGCTCGCCATTTACGCGGGTAGGAGGAGGCACCAGGACGGGGGCAGGAAAAGATGCAGCCTAGCACCAGCCTAAAGAGCGTGCGCTGCCGGTGGAGCCCAGGCCTCACCCTTCCCTGCTCCTCCCACGGCGGCGACCTCCGCCCTCCGCCCGATCTGGCATCGGTCGATCCACGGCCAGGACGCCCGGATCTCCTCTTCCTCCTCCAGATCCCGCATCTCTCCTCTTCCTCCAAATCCGGGGCTGGCTTGCACGGGGGAGAGAGGGGTTAGCGAGAGAGAGAGAGGAGGGCGGCGAGGAGGGGGAGGCGAGTGGGACGAGAGGCGCCCGCATCTCTCCTCTTCCTCCATATCA
>LR738714.1:562441806-562469854 GCA_902687465.1 Secale cereale
GAACGTTGGGGTTTTCGGTGGGACCGAAAATACCATCTCGGTGTGTCCGATATGAGTCAAAGGTAGGAGCTTGCCATTCTCGGTGGGACCGAAATTAACAACTCGGATATTCCGATATGATGTCAAATGGTTACAGAAGGTTGGCAGTCCAGTTTCGGTGAGACCGAACTCAAAATTGGATGGACCGAAATATCTAGGGTTTGGAAAATAGCTGAGGTGGTTCATCTCGGTGGGACTGAGTTGGAAGAATCGGTTTGTCCGAGATTACTTATGAGTGTGTTTAGTAGTGAAAGTTGCTGATAGTTGAGGGAGCTAAATCACTAAGCACTTGAGCAACCAGATCATCAACACAACCTCATCCCCTTTTAATAGTATTGGCTTTCCTATGGACTCAATGTGATCTTTGATCACTAAACCAAAAATGGAGTCTTGAGCTTTTGCCAATGCTTGCCTTAGCATTTTGAGGGGTCCACTTCTTCAGACATTTCCATACCCATATCATCGAACTTCTCTGAAATGATTCTCAAGTAACTATTAGTTCAATGATATATATGTTATTATTAATTACCAAAACCACCCGGGGATTAGTTGCACTTTCAATCTCCCCCTTTTTGGTAATTGATGACAACATATAGATCAAAGCTTCGACAAAAGATATAATCAATGAATAATATCGTCGCTTTGAGAAGTATGTGATAAACAAGAGCTCCCCCTAAATTTGTGCATTATTTAAAATTTGCGTTTGAATGCAAATGCACAATCGATTAGGATTATGGGTCACTCTTCCATGTCACATACATCTTGGTGGAGCGCACAAAATGATAAGAATGAGTAACATGCACTCAATCACCAAGACAATAGTAAATGATCACACAAGAAGGAATAGCATATGATGAGCATTAAGCACACATTAAAGCATAGTATGACCAAGCACTCATTAAGGTAGCATCAAACGTAGTAGCAAGCACACTGAAAGTATCAAGAACCAAAAGAACCAAATGTATCTCAAAGAAAACCGGCAAAAGAATGAAAGAGCACTCTCTCTCTCGAAGCCCTATGATCTATACAATTTCTCCCCCTTTGGCAACAAGTTACCAAAAAGTTCGAAAAAGCATAGAGCTAAACGTCACTGTGGGCTCTACTGGCGGCTCCCGTCTGGGTAGATGTCGGAGTAGAAATGACGGCATCGGCGAAGACTTCTGCTGATGTCTGCGCTGGAGGAGTGGATGCTGGAGCTGGAGTAACTGCTGGAGCTGTAGGAGGTGCTGAAGTGGTAGCCCTGGAGTCAGTCACTGGGATAGCTGCAGATCGGGATCCTCTGGGAACCTGAGCAGTCCGGCGATGAGAGTCCTAGACTAGATCATCCTGCATGAGCTCTGCTCTCTCCTGCCTTGCTTCCTCCATGTCCGCCTCAAGCTTGTTGACGGTCACCTGAATCTCTGTCAGCTTCATGTCCAGAGCGTGGATCTTGTCTTCAACAATCCTCTCTAGGCTTTCCTGAGATTGTTCAATGCTGGCCAGGCATTGTTCAATCCTCTGGGTAGCTTCAAGAATCTGCTCTCCGAAGCTCTTTGGCTTAGCTGCTGCTGCTGCTGCCTCTTTGTCAGCTTTGGCTTTCTTAGCAGCCTGAATTTTGGCTTGACCTTCAACTGAGGTTGGATCCTCCTCATCCATCACAACAATGTTGTCTTCATGCTCTGGCTGCAGTGGCAAGTGCTTCCTATCCAACATGAATTTGCCCGTGCCAAACTTGGCATTGATGAGCATCTGAATTTGTGGGGCAAATCCACACGACCTCTTCTGGTCAGCTGCAGTCCTCTTAATGGTCTCTACCATTAAGTCCATCACCTTGAAAGGTGCCTTCTCATCAAGAATGTGCAGCATGTTGATAGAATAGCCTCGAATCATGCGGTGGTCTCCAGACTTGGGCATCAAGGTATGCCTCAAAATAGTGTTTGTGGTAGTGAGACCTGCCTGGAGATAGTACACTGAGCCAAGCTTCCACCCTTCCAAATCAGCGGCGGGGATCTCCTTGTACATGTTCTTCATGGAATCATGGTTCTTCTTAGGAATCCCATAGACATCAATGTCGTCCTCTCTCTACACTGGAGCATTCAGAAGTTCTGCCCATTCTTCAAGAGACGAAGAAAACCTTTGACCTTCAGTCATCCAGGTGATCTTGCCATCAGGATAGAAGTGGGCTGTGGCGTAGAACTGCATGATCGTCTCGTCATTCCAATCTGTCAGCTTCTGACCCACGAACTCATCAACTCCACATGCAGTGAAGCTCTCATGCACATGGGGAAAGAAGTCTCGGTGCTCTTCACTGTCAATGTACTTCCAGTCAACATACCTGGTGTCAGCAACAATAGGCTTCTTATCCATCAGCACGGTCTCATAGAAGTCCTGCTGCTCTCTGGTGTGGAATATGGGGTCCACAGCAGTCCTTCTCCTCACGGCATATGGATCAGACTGTCTCCATAGCCTGAGACCTCTGTCCTTCATTGCCTTCATATCCTCGGCTTGAGGATGAGCATCGTTGTGGAGTGGCAACTTAGGACGGAGCTTCAGCAACACATGTTCTTCATCTGACTCAGACGGTGGCATCTCACCTTTGTTCTTCTCAGAAGCTGGGATGTTCCTGGTTGTCCTCTTGGGCTTGGCTGGAGCTGCCTTGGCTTGAGCAGGCTTCTTGGGCTTAGAAGTGGCTTGAGCCCTAATAGCATCACCCATGAACTTAGCCTTTTGAGGAGGAGGCTGGGGTGCATCTTCTTCTTCTTCTTCAGCAGCTGCATCAACATGAGGTTCAGCATATACTACCCTCTTCCTCTTGGAAGTTTTCTTCACCTTACTTGGAGCTGGCTCTTCCAAGTTCAGCTTCTTTGCAACAGCTGACTGCTTGACCTTGCTGGTGCCTTTCTTCGACTGCTGCCCTTCGTGCTCTTTGGCAACAACTTTTCTCTTGGGCTTGGAGTTTACTTCCTCAGCAACGAAGTCAGAGTCCTCATCATCAGAATTTCTTTGCTTTCTGGTCCTGGTGGCTGCAGGAGGCAAACCACTAGGGGTGCTCCTCTCACCATCATCACTAGGACTACTAGCCTCAAGACTAGTATCTGCCTCAGGGATCTCTGCAAACGGTGACTCAGACCTGTTCTGGCTGTCACTGGCATCTGACATGGCTGACAACCTGTGAAAAGATAAGGTATAGGCAGAGTAGAAGAGTTATCACAACTGCAGAGGTTTTTGCAAAAAAAATGAGTTCAAATCTTAGTTTTGAGTTTTCACAGAATGCATTTCGGTCAAACCGAGTCTTAGTTTCGGTGAATCCGAAGTGTATAACAGAAACCTACACACCACTTTCGGTCAGACCGAAATGGGTTTCGGTCCTGCCGATAAACTAGGGTTTCACTGAAGCTAAGTTTCGGTCACGCCGATTCGCACAACTCGGTTAGACCGAAAGTGCAGTGCAATGGCCAGAGGCCAAATCGGTCATTTCGAGTTTTCAAAATCGGTTTCACCGAGATGTGTTCCGTGGAAACCTAAACCTAAGAATTTCGCTCGAAACTAAAACGATCTGATCTGATGTTAAGGAGTTTTCCAATCGTGGCTAGATACATGGCAAACCAATCGTGCAAGAATCAGATGGGGAGCATGAGAGGGATCGGGACTCACCCTAACTTGGTGGAGTCCCTCTACGGCGGCAACGGCGCGGAGAAGATTACCGTTGACGGCGGCGGAGACCTGCGGCGAGGGCGCACAGGCGACGACGGCGACGATCCGAAGACCAGGGCGACGGCAGCAGGGGACTTGGGGGCGAAACGGTTTGAAGAAGTAATCGCGTGTAGCCCTCAGTATATATATCCCCGTGCTGTCGGTGGGACCGAGTTGAAAAACTCGGTGACACCGAAATGTATAACTGCTGTGCAGTTACGCATATCGGTCACGCCGAGATTTTGAACTCGGTTTCACCGAGATGAAACCTAGATCAGTCTAAGCGTTTCGGTTGGACCGAGATGGAAAAGTTGGTCAGACCGAAATTGACTTAGAAGGTTTTGGAAGTCAGCCTTAGACGGATCGGTGGCTCCGAGTGCTCCTCACTCGGAGGGTCCGAAAATGACTTGTTCAAAGTTGTGATATGAGCATGAATAGAATTTGAGACAAGAAAGCATAGATAGCTAGGGAAGGTGCTTAGGCATTCTTGTCCATCCATTTGGCCAGAAAAATCAAAACAATCAAAACAACAAATGGATGTCCTTGAATGGATAAAATCATGCATTCAACATGCTCACACAATAAGATAGCAACTGAAATATGTGTCAAACATGCACAACCAACACTCTAGCTACTAGCACACAGTTTGTCGATGACTAGGTCATCTATATATGAGTATTTTGACTTAGGAGCCAAATGAGAACATTTGATCATAGGTCATACTCATCGTTTAAGCACAAGTGGGGTTACCACTTTTACATAAAGCATTTATGTGTTCACATCATTTGGAGATGCTTTAGCTCAATTTTTAGAGCAAAGCTCCCCCTAGATGTGAGAACCCCTTTTAAAGGGTCAAACTAACCTTGGGTTGTCGTAGAAGACTTCATGTAGATGTTGAAGATGTGGATGCTCAATGTTGATGTAGATCATCAAGAGTTGGGAGCTATCCTTTGGATTAGGGCACTTTCAATACCTACATGGGTTAGTCCCACAAGGAACAAACAAGAGTATCCATGGACATAGATTGAAGTACACAAAAGATGATGTCCATGAAAGCAATGATTACCTTGTCCCTTGACTTACCAACAAGAGGGTTTGTGACTCCATGAACTAGTGCATGATGTGGAAGTTGATTGCACAAGTTCTTGCCAAAATGAATTCGAGTGAAGTATGTTGGCGGAGTCACCCTCAAGAACCTTCTAGTTCTTCTTCTTTGGGATCCACATCATCTTGATGGGAATCCTTGGAGTTGTAGTTGAGCTTGAAGAAGTAGAACTTGACGTGTCCTTGGGAACCCACTTGACCATGGCTTGAGGTGCTTCAATGAATGCATCAATCTCCTCTTGAAGCTTGTCCTTGGCCTTTAGCTTGTGGTCTTGTGGTGGAAGGTCATCTTGAGCTTGTTCCCCATTGGAAGAAGTAGGATCATACTTCTCCTTTTGAGAAACAAACTGTGGAGTAGGGTATTGACCTTCTTCCCACTCAACACCTTCGGCGTTGAACTTTCGCTCAAAACCAATCCCTTGATTCTTCCGGTGCCTTCCTTGTTTGCGAACAATTTCCTCAAAGTTCTTGCTTCTGGCAAGACTCTTGTAGACACCTTTCTCTATGATTTCCTTCAATAAGCTATTTTCTTGCTCAAGTGTAACTTGGCTTGAAACATTGTTAGTGGAATCAAGAGAACTACTAGAAGCAACAATATTAGATTTAACATGGTTATTGTTACTACTAGAGGAAGAATTTTTCTTATGCTTGTCATGCTTAGTCTTAATAGGTGGCAAGAAATTAGACAAGAGAAGTCGTTTGGCAAGATATGAAGAACTCTTCTTTCGAAGATCGTCATTGATCGCTTTTAGAAACTCATGTTCTTGCTCTAGAGTGAGCTTCTCGAAGCATAGCTTCTCATGAGATCTTAGGAGCTCTCTATGATCTTCTTGAGTTGTTTCATGAGCTAACTTAAGAGTGTTTAGTTCTTTAGTTAGACGCTCAATCTCCTTCATAGCATTGTCATTCGACTTTTCTCGACTATAAAGACTACTAGCATTTTCATCGTTACTAAGCTCACTAGATTTATCATGCAATAGCTCATCTTCACCAAGCAAGTCATCCTCATCACTATCAAAGTCAATGAATTCAGGGTGTGTTACCTTGGGGCCTTTAGCCATGAAGCATCTTCCAATTCCCTCATTTGGTGAATCAAATAAGTCGTAGGAGTTGGAGTTGGAGGATACGAGAGCAAGTCCGGCAACACCTTCATCTTGACTGTAGTCGGAGTCGGAGTGATAGCTTCCATCGGATTGATTGTCGGAGTCGGAGCCGGAGACCCATTCACCTACATGAGCTTGATGTCTTCTTCTTGTGTAGCTCCTTGATGACTTGTCTTTCCTCTCCGAATCCTTGCTTCTCCGAGAGGGCCTTCGTTCATAACGATCATCTCTACTCCTTCTCTCTCTCCGAGGTGACTCATCTCTTGATCTTCTTCTTGGAGATTCTTCTCTTCTCTTGTGGGGAGCCGTACACTCATTTGAGAAGTGTCCGGGTCTTCCACAATTGTAGCAGTTTCGATCACGACTAGAAGATCTCTTTTCATCATATGATCTAGACTTTGAGCTTCTTTCTTTGCCTCTATTCTTGTAGAATTTGTTGAAGTTCTTAACCATTAGGCTTATCTCTTCATTGGAAATTAACTTGTCACTTGAGGTTGTGGGAGCATCACTTGTAGCTTTGTAAGCACCACTTGACTTGTTGTGAAGCTCTTCCTTATCCTTAAGTGTCATCTCATGAGCAACAATTCTTCCAATGACTTCAGTTGGCTTGAGAGTCTTGTAGTTTGGCATCATTTGGATCAAAGTGCACACGGTGTCATATTTTCCATCCAAAGCTCTTAGGATCTTCTTGATGATGAATCGGTCGGTCATTTCTTCGCTTCCTAAGCCGGCAATCTCATTTGTGATGAGAGCAAGCCTAGAGTACATTTCAGCGACTCTTTCACCATCCTTCATCTTGAACTTGTCAAGTTGACCTTGAAGAATATCTAGCTTTGATTCCTTCACAGATTCAGTACCTTCGTGCATTTCAACCAAAGTATCCCAAATCTCTTTAGCATTCTCAAGACGGCTGATTTTGTTGAACTCCTCGGGACACAAGGCATTGAAGAGAATGTCACAAGCTTGAGCATTGTTTTGCAACATCCGCAACTCTTCCGGTGTAGCTTCGCGATCCGGAACTTTTCCTTCCTCGAAGAATTCACCTTGCATACCAACACAAATAATGCCCCATGCGGTTGGGTTATGACCAAGAATATGCATTTTCATTTTATGCTTCCAACTAGCAAAATTTGTACCATCAAAGTAAGGACCTCTACGGTAATTACCCTCACTAGACGCCATACTCTCCTAGGTTGTGAAACCAAGCTTATGGAGTCCAATGCAATGGAAACCAAAACAATGGAGACCAAAGCTCTGATACCACTTGTAGGATCGAAAGTATGTCTAGAGGGGGGGGGTGATTAGACTACTTGACAAAATAAAAATTCTGCCTTTTGATCATGAACAGTTTTAGGCAGTTTCACAATTAAGATCAAATAAAGTATCACCCTACACATGCAATTCTAGAGTATAAGCAGCGGAAAGTAAATTGCACATGTAGTAAAGAGAGGTGGAGAATATCAAACGCAATTTGGAGACACGGAGATTTTTGTCGTGGTTCCGATAGGTGGTGCTATCGTACATCCACGTTGATGGAGACTTCAACCCACGGAGGGTAACGGCTGCGCGAGTCCACGAAGGGCTCCACCCACGAAGGGTCCACGAAGAAGCAACCTTGTCTATTCCATCATGGCCTACGCCCACGGAGGACTAACCTTACTCGGGGTAGATCTTCACGAAGTAGGCGATCTCCTTGCCCTTACAAACTTCTTGGTTCAACTCCACATCTCAAAGACGGAGGCTCCCAAGCGACACCTAACCAATCTAGGAGGCACCACCCTCCAAAAGGTAATAGATGTGGTTGATGATGATGAACTCCTTGCTCTTGTGCTTCAAGTGATAATCTCCCCAACACTCAACTCTCCTCACTGATATGGCTGTGGTGGAAGAAAGGATTGAGTGGAAAGCAACTTGGGAAGGTTAGAAATCAAGTTTCATATGGTAGGAATGGAATGACTTGATCTCAACACAAGGGTAGGTAGTTCTCTTCTCAGAAAGTGTAAGGTAGGAGTGGTAGTACTTTCTGATGGCTCTCTCCACGAATGAAGAGGGGGTGGAGGGGTATATATAGCCTCCACACAAAATCCAACCGTTACACACATATTTGAGCAATCTCGGTGAGACCGAAGTGAAAACTCGGTCAGACCGAAAGTTCAAATATAGTGAACGTTGGGGTTTTCGGTAGGACCGAAAATACCATCTTGGTGTGTCCGATATGAGTCAAAGGTAGGAGCTTGCCATTCTCGGTGGGACCGAAATTAACAACTCGGATATTCCGATATGATGTCAAATGGTTACAGAAGGTTGGCAGTCCAGTTTCGGTGAGACCGAACTCAAAATCGGATGGACCGAAATATCTAGGGTTTGGAAAATAGCTGAGGTGGTTCATCTCGGTGGGACTGAGTTGGAAGAATCGGTTTGTCCGAGATTACTTATGAGTGTGTTTAGTAGTGAAAGTTGCTGATAGTTGAGGGAGCTAAATCACTAAGCACTTGAGCAACCAGATCATCAACACAACCTCATCCCCTTTTAATAGTATTGGCTTTCCTATGGACTCAATGTGATCTTTGATCACTAAACCAAAAATGGAGTCTTGAGCTTTTGCCAATGCTTGCCTTAGCATTTTGAGGGGTCCACTTCTTCAGACATTTCCATACCCATATCATCGAACTTCTCTGAAATGATTCTCAAGTAACTATTAGTTCAATGATATATATGTTGTTATTAATTACCAAAACCACCCGAGGATTAGTTGCAGTTTCATCCGGGCTCTGGCCCGATCGTCCGGGACTTCGTCCGGATCATCCGGGTTGTCTGAGTCTCGGCTGTTTTCTCCTCCTTCTTCCTCCTTCGATTCTTCATGTTCCTTGGCTTCTCCATGGTTGCTCCCGAGGTGCGTGAGTATGCAAAGAGTCTCTGATGAGGGTAGCAGCCATGTCTCATGTGAATCAAAGTGACGTAGAGAGAGGAGTGAAGTCACCTCGGTCTCGAGAGCTCGTGCTCGAGCGCGTGTCATGGGTCCACTTGGCACTTGGTGAGACGATGGTAGGTCCATGGGGATGACCTTGGGATGCTCCGCATCATCTCCCCTCCCTTGGGAAAGATCCGACCTCAGATCGAAATCTTCATCACCATGGAAAGTGGAGAGATCCTTGACGTTGAAGACATCGCACACGTTGTACTTGTCGCGTGGAATGTTGATCTTGTAGGCATTGTTGTTGTAGCGTGCTAGCACCTTGAAGGGTCCGTCGGCCCGAGGAAGTAGTTTTGACTTGCGCTCGTTGGGGAAACGGTCCTTGCGAAGATGTAGCCATACGAGATCTCCCGGTTGGAACACCATAGGCTTCTTGTTGGCGTTGAGCTTGGACGCTAGTCAATGTACTTGCCGCTTGATCGTTGCCCTTCTATCTTCATGCACCTTCTTGAGATAGCTTGCTCGAGCACTTGCATCCAAGTTGATTCGTTCTTGTAGAGGTAGAGGTAGGATGTCCAATGGGGACAACGGGTTGAAGCCGTAGACGATCTCGAAGGGGGACTTGCCGGTAGTCGCATGTCTTGCGCGGTTGTAGGCGTACTCGATGATGGGCAAGCATTGCTCCCATTCCTTGATGTTCTTCTTGATCAACATGCGAAGAAGCGTCGAAAGTGTGCGGTTCGTCACCTCCGTTTGTCCATCGGTTTGTGGATGATATGCCGAAGAGAAGAGGAGCTTGATGCCGAGTTTGGCGCATAGAGTCTTCCAAAAGTAGCTCAAGAACTTGACGTCCCGGTCCGACACAATCGTCTTTGGGCACTCCATGTAGACGAATGATTTCCCTACAAAAGAGATTTGCCACATGTGAAGCATCATCGATCTTGTTACAAGGAATGAAATGAGCCATTTTAGAGAATCTATCCACGAAAACAAACATGGAATCTTTTCCATTTTGAGTTCTAGGCAATCCAAGTATAAAGTCCATGCTTATGTCTTCCTATGGATGGTATGGAATAGCAAGTGGCATGTAAAGACCATGAGATTGAGCTTTTGACTTAGCTTTGCGACATGTAGAGCATCGGTTGGTGAGGCATGAGACATCACGTAGCATCTTGGGCAAAAAGTGAAGGAAATATGCCCTAGAGGCAATAATAAAGTTGTTATTTATATTTCCTTATATCATGATAAATATTTATTATTCATGCTAGAATTGTATTAACCGGAAACTTAGTACATGTGTGAATACATAGACAAAACAGAGTGTCCCTAGTATGCCTCTACTAGACTAGCTCATTGATCAAAGATGGTTATATTTCCTAACCATAGACATGAGTTGTCATTTGATCAACGGGATCACATCATTAGGAGAATGATGTATTGGACTAGACCCATCCGTTAGCATAGCACTTTGATCGTTTAGTTTTACTGCTATTGCTTTCTTCATGACTTATACATGTTCCTATCACTATGAGATTATGCAACTCCCGAATACCATAGGAACACCTTGTGTGCTATCAAACGTCACAACGTAACTGGGTGATCATAAAGATGCTCTACAGGTGTCTCCGAAAGTATTCGTGGTGTTGGCATAGATCAAGATTAGGATTCGTCACTCCGAAGTGTCGGAGAGGTATCTCTGGGCCCTCTCGGTAACACACATCGTAATAAGCCTTGCAAGCAAAAGACTAATGAGTTAGTCACGAGATGATGTGTTACGGAACGAGTAAAGAGACTTGCCGGTAACGAGATTGAACTAGGTATAGAGATACCGACGATCGAATCTCGGGCAAGTAACATACCGATGACAAAAGGAACAACGTATGTTGTTATGCGGTTTTGACCGATAAAAGATCTTCGTAGAATATGTAGGAGCCAATATGAACATCCAGGTTCCGCTATTGGTTATTGACCGGAGATGAGTCTCGGTCATGTCTACATAGTTCTCGAACCCGTAGAGTCCGCACGCTTAACGTTTGATGACGATCGGTATTATGAGTTTATGAGTTTTGATGTACCGAAGGTAGTTCGGAGTCCCAGATGAGATCACGGACATGACGAGGAGTCTCGGAATGTCCGATACATAAAGATTGATATATTGGACGACTATATTCGGACACCGGAAGTGTTCCGGAAAAGTTTCGGATTTAACTGGATTGCCGGAGGGGGTTACTGGAACCCCCTACGAGGGGGGATGGTCCATAGTGGGCCTTGAGGAAAGGAGAGAGGCAGCCCATAGAGGCTGGCCGGCGCCCCACCTAGGGATCCTAGTTGGACTAGGATTGGGGGGTACCACCTCTCCCTCTTTTCCTTTCCCTCTCTTCCTTCTTGGTGGACTCCTACTAGGAATAGGATTGCAATCCTATTCCTAGTAGGATTGCCCTAGCCGCACCATAGGAGGCCGGCCGGCCCTCCCCTCTTGCTCCTTTATATACGGGGGCAGGGGGCACCCAAAGACACACAAGTTGAATTGTTCCAGCCGTGTGCGGTGCCCCCTCCACAGAAACACACCTCGGTCATACCGTTGCAGTGCTTAAGCGAAGCCCTGCACCGGTAAATACATCATATCCGTCACCACGCCGTCGTGCTGACGAAACTCTCCCGTGAAGCTCAACTGGATCAAGAGCTCGTGGGACGTCATCAAGCTGAACGTAAGCTGAACGCGGAGGTGCCGTACGTTCTGTGCTTGATCGGTTGAATCGCAAAGAAGTTCGACTACATCAACCGCGTCACTTGACGCTTCCGCTTCCGGTCTACGAGGGTACGTAGACACACTCTTCCCTCTTGTTGCTATGCATCTGGTAGATAGATCTTGCGTGATCGTAGGAAAATTTTAAAATACTACGTTCCCCAACAGTGGTATCAGAGCCAGGTCTATGCGTAGATGATATGCACGAGTAGAACACAATGAGTTTTGGGCGATACTAGTCATACTGCTTACCAGCATGTCATACTTTTCTTCGGCGGTATTGTGAGATGAAGCGGCCCGGACCGACATTATGCGTACGCTTACGCGAGACTGGTTTCGCCGTTAAGAGCACTCGTTGCTTAAAGGTGACTGGCGGGTGTCTGTCTCTCTCACTTTAGCTGAATCAAGTGTGGCTACGCCCGGTCCTTGTGAAGGTTAAAACAACACATACTTGACGAAACATCGTTGTGGTTTTGTATGCGTAGGTAAGAACGGTTCTTGCTAAGCCCGTAGCAGCCACGTAAAACTTGCAACAACAAAGTACAGGACGTCTAACTTGTTTTTGCAGGGCATGTTGTGATGTGATATGGTCAAGACATGATGAGTTATACGGTTTTGTATGAGATGATCATGTTTTGTAATGTTATCGGCAACTGGCAGGAGCCATATGGTTGTCGCTTTATTGTATGAAATGCAATCGCCATGAAAATGCTTTACTTTATCACTAAGCGGTAGCGATAGTCGTAGAAGCAATAGTTGGCGAGACGACAACGATGCTACGATGGAGATCAAGGTGTCGCGCCGGTGACGAAGGTGATCATGACGGTGCTTTGGAGATGGAGATCAAAAGCACAAGATGATGATGGCCATATCATGTCACATATTTTGATTGCATGTGATGTTTATCTTATTATGCTTCTTATTTTGCTTAGAACGACGGTAGCATTATAAGATGATCCCTTACTAAATTTCAAGGTATAAGTGTTCTCCCTGAGTATGCACCGTTGCGAAAGTTCGTCGTGCCGAGACACCACGTGATGATCGGGTGTGATAAGCTCTACGTTCAAATACAACGGGTGAAAGCCAGTTTTGCACACGCAGAATACTCGGGTTAAACTTGACGAGCCTAGCATATGCAGATATGGCCTCGGAACACTGGAGACCGAAAGGTCGAGCGTGAATCATATAGTAGATATGATCAACATAAGATGTTCACCATTGAAACTACTCCATCTCACGTGATGATCGGACATGGTTTAGTTGATTTGGATCACGTGATCATTTAGATGACCGTAGGGATGTCTATCTAAGTGGGAGTTCTTAAGTAATATGATTAATTGAACTTTAATTTATCATGAACTTAGTCCTGGTAGTATTAGCATATCTATGTTGTAGATCAATAGCTCGCGATGTTGCTCCCCGTTTATTTTTCATATGTTCCTAGAGAAAACCAAGTTGAAAGATGTTAGTAGCAATGATGCGGAATTGTTCCGTGATCTGAGGATTATCCTCATTGATGCACAGAAGAATTATGTCCTTGATGCACCGCTAGGTGACAGACCTATTGCAGGAGCAGATGTAGACGTTATGAACGTTTTGACAAAAGCTCGATATGATGACTACTTGATAGTTTAGTGCACCATGCTTTACGGCTTATAACCGGGACTTCAAAAACGTTTTGAAACGCCACGGAGCATATGAGATGTTCCAAGAGTTGAAATTAGTATTTCATACTCATGCCCGTGTCGAGAGGTATAAGACCTCTGACAGTACTTTGCCTACAAGATGGAGGAGAATAGCTCAACCAGTGAGCATGTGCTCAGATTGTCTGGGTAGTACAATTGCTTGAATCTAGTGGGAGTTAATCTTCCAGATAAGATAGTAATTGACAAAGTTCTCTAGACACTATCACCAAGTTAGTAGAACTTCGTGATGAACTATAATATGCAAGGGATGACGAAAGTAATTCCCGAGCTCTTCACGATGCTGAAATCGGCGAAGGTAGAAATCAAGAAATAGCATCAAGTGTTGATGGTTAACCAGACCACTTGTTTCAAGTAAAGGGGAAAGGGATAGAAGTGGAACTTCAAGAAGAATGACAAGCAAGTTGTCACTCCCGTGAAGAAACCCAAAGCTAAACTCAAGCCTGAAACTAAGTGCTTCTACTGCAAAGGAAATGGTCACTAGAAGTGGAACTGCCCTAGATATTTGGCGGATAAGAAGGATGGCAAAGTGAACAAAGGTATATTTGATATACAGATTATTGATGTGTATTTTACTAGTGTTCATAGCAACCCCTCGGTATTTGATATTGGTTCAATTGCTAAAGAGTAGTAACTCGAAATGGGAGTTGCATAATGAACAGAAACTAGTTAAAGGATAAAGTGACGATGTGTATTGGAAGTAGTTCCAAGATTGATATGATCATCATCGCACACTCCCTATACTTTCGGGATTAGTGTTGAACCTAAATAAGTGTTATTTGGTGTTTGTATTGAGCATGAATATGATTTGATCATGTTTATTGCAATACGGTTATTCATGTAAGTTAGAGAATAATTGTTGTTCTGTTTACATGAATAAAACCTTCTATGGTCATACACCCAATGAAAATGGTTTGTTGGATCTCGATCGTATGATACACATATTCATAATATTGAAGCCAAAAGATGCAAGGTTAATAATGATAGTGCAACTTATTTGTGGCACTGCCGTTTAGGTCATATTGGTGTAAAGTGCATGAAGAAACTCAATAGTGATGGACTTTTGGAATCACTTGATTATGAATCACTTGGTGCTTGCGAACCATGCCTCATGGGCAAGATGACTAAAACTCCGTTCTCCGGAACCGTGGAGCGAGCAACAGAGTTGTTGGAAATCATACATACTGATGTATGCGGACCAATGAGTGTTGAAGCTCGCGGCAGGTATCGTTATTTTCTGACCTTCACTGATGATTTGAGCAGATATGGATATATCTACTTAATGAAGCACAAATCTGAAACATTTGAAAAGTTCAAAGAATTTCAGAGTGAAGTGGAGAATCATCGTAACAAGAAAATAAAAGTTACTACGATATGATCGTAGAGGTAAAATATTTGAGTTAGCGAGTTTGGCCTTCAATAAAAACAATGTGAAATAGTTTCACTACTCACGCCACCTGGAACACCACAGTGTAATGGTGTGTCCGAGCTTCATAACCGTACTTTATTAGATATGGTGCGATCGATGATGTCTCTTACCGATCTACCACTATCGCTTTTGGGGTTATGCATTAGAGACATCTACATTCACGTTAAATAGGGCACCATCTAAATCTGTGGAGATGACACCGTATGAATTGTGGTTAGACGAGAGACCTAAGCTGTCATTTCTTTAAGTTTGGGATTGCGATGCTTATGTGAAAAAGTTTCAACATGATAAGCTCGAACCCAAATCGGAGAAGTAAATCTTCATAGGATACCCAAAAAGAAACTGTTGGGTACACCTTCTATCACAGATCCTAAGGCAAGGTCTTTGTTGCTAAGAGTGGATCCTTTCTAGAGAAGGAGTTTCTCTCGAAAGAAGTGAGTGGGAGGAAAGTAGAACTTGATGAGGTAATTGTACCTTCTCCCGAATTGGAAGGTAGTACATCACAGAAACTCGTTCCAGTGATTCCTACACCAATTAGTGAGGAAGCTAATGATGATGATCATGACACTTCAGATCAAGCTACTTCTGAACTTCGTAGATCAACCAGAGTTCGTTCCGCACCAGAATGGTACGGCAACCCAGTTCTGGAAGTCATGTTACTAGACCATGATGAACCTACGAACTATGAGGAAGCGATGATGAGCCCAGATTCCGCAAAATGGCTTGAGACCATGAAATCTGAGATGGGATCCATGTATTAGAACAAAGTATGGACTTTGGTTGACTTGCCCGATGATCGGCAAGCCATCGAAAATAAATGGATCTTCAAGAGGAAGACCGACGCAAAACGGTAATGTTACTGTTTACAAAGCTCGACTTGTTGCGAAAGGGTTTCGACAAGTTCAAGGAGTTGACTACGATGAGACTTTCTCACCCGTAGCGATGCTTAAGTCTGTCCGAATCATGTTAGTAATTGCCGCATTTTATGAAATCTGGCAAATGGATAACAAAACTGCATTCTTTAATGGATTTATTAAAGAAGACTTGTATATGATGCAACCAGAAGGTTTTGTCAATCCTAAAGGTGCTAACAAAATGTGCAAGCTCCAGCGATCCATCTATGGACTGGTGCAAGCATCTCGGAGTTGGAATATACGCTTTGATAAGTTGATCAAAGCATATAGATTTATGCAGACTTGCGGTGAAGCCTGTATTTACAAGAAGTGAGTGGGAGCACTACAACCTTTCTGACAAGTATATGTGAATGACATATTGTCGATCGGAAATGATGTAGAATTTTCTGGAAAGCATAAAGGAGTGTTTGAAAGGAGTTTTTCAAAGAAAGACCTTGGTGAAGCTGCTTACATATTGGGCATCAAGATCTATAGAGATAGATCAAGACGCTTGATAAGATTTTCGATGAGTACATACCTTGATAAGATTTTGAAGTAGTTCAAATTGGATCAGTCAAAGAAGGAGTTCTTGCCTGACTTGTAAGGTGTGAAGTTGAGTAAGACTCAAAGCCATACCACGGCAGAAAAATATAGAGAGAATGTAAGTCATTCCCTATGCCTCAGCCATAGGTTCTATAAAGTATGCCATGCTGTGTACCAAACATGTTGTGTACCTTGACATGAGTTTGTCAAGAGGGTACAATAGTGATCCAGGAGTAGATCACTGTACAGCGGTCAAAATTATCCTTAGTAACTGGATGACTAAGGAAATGTTTCTCGATTATGGAGGTGATAAAGTGTTCGTCGTAAAGGGTTACGCCGATGCAAGCTTTGACACTAAATCCAGATGACTCTAAGTATCAATCTGGATGCATATTGAAAGTGGGAGCAATTAGCTAGAGTAGCTCTATGCAGATCATTGTAGACATAGAAATTTGCGAAATACATACGGATCTGAATGTGACAGACCCGTTGACTAAACTTCTCTCACAAGCAAAACATGATCACACCTTATTACTCTTGGGTATTAATCACATAGCAATGTGAACTAGATTATTGACTCTAGTAAACCCTTTGGGTGTTGGTCACATGGCGATGTGAACTATGGGTGTTATTCACATAACGATGTGAACTATCGGTATTAAATCACATGGCGATGTGAGCTAGATTATGACTCTAGTGCAAGTGGGAGACTGAAGGAAATATGCCCTAGAGGCAATAATAAAGTTGTTATTTATATTTCCTTATATCATGATAAATGTTTATTATTCATGCTAGAATTGTATTAACCGGAAACTTAGTACATGTGTGAATACATAGACAAAACAGAGTGTCCCTAGTATGCCTCAACTAGACTAGCTCATTGATCAAAGATGGTTATGTTTCCTAACCATAGACATGAGTTGTCATTTGATCAACGAGATCACATCATTAGGAGAATGATGTGATGGACTACACCCATCCGTTAGCATAGCACTTTGATCGTTTAGTTTTACTGCTATTGCTTTCTTCATGACTTATACATGTTCCTATGACTATGAGATTATGCAACTCCCGAATACCATAGGAACACCTTGTGTGCTATCAAACGTCACAACGTAACTGGATGATCATAAAGATGCTCTACAGGTGTCTCCGAAAGTATTCGTGGTGTTGGCATAGATCAAGATTAGGATTTGTCACTCCGAAGTGTCGGAGAGGTATCTCTGGGCCCTCTCCGTAAGACACATCATAATAAGCCTTGCAAGCAAAAGACTAATGAGTTAGTCACGAGATGATGTGTTACGGAACGAGTAAAGAGACTTGCCGGTAACGAGATTGAACTAGGTATAGAGATACCGACGATCGAATCTCGGGCAAGTAACATGCCGATGACAAAAGGAACAACGTATGTTGTTATGCGGTTTTGAAATATAAAAGATCTTCGTAGAATATGTAGGAGCCAATATGAACATCCAGGTTCCGCTATTAGTTATTGACCGGAGATGAGTCTCGGTCATGTCTACATAGTTCTCGAACCCGTAGGGTCCGCACGCTTAACGTTTGATGACGATCGGTATTATGAGTTTATGAGTTTTGATGTACCGAAGGTAGTTCGGATTCCCGGATGAGATCACGGACATGACGAGGAGTCTCGGAATGTCCGAGACATAAAGATTGATATATTGGATGACTATATTCGGACAGCGGAAGTGTTCCGGAAAAGTTTCGGATTTAACTGGATTGCCGGAGGGGGTTACCGGAACCCCCTACGAGGGGGGATGGTCCATAGTGGGCCTTGAGGAAAGGAGAGAGGCAGCCCATAGAGGCTGGCCGGCGCCCCACCTAGGGATCCTAGTTGGACTAGGATTGGGGAGCGCCACCTCTCCCTCTTTTCCTTTCCCTCTCTTCCTTCTTGGTGGACTCCTACTAGGAATAGGATTGCAATCCTATTCCTAGTAGGATTGCCCTAGCCGCACCATAGGAGGCCGGCCGGCCCTCCCCTCTTGCTTTTTTATATACGGGGGCAGGGGGCACCCAAAGACACACAAGTTGAATTGTTCCAGCCGTGTGCGGTGCCCCCCTCCACAGAAACACACCTCGGTCATACCGTTGCAGTGCTTAAGCGAAGCCCTGCGCCGGTAAATACATCATATCCGTCACCACGCCGTCGTGCTGACGAAACTCTCCCGTGAAGCTCAACTGGATCAAGAGCTCGTGGGACGTCATCAAGCTGAACGTGTGCTGAACGCGGAGGTGCCGTACGTTCGGTGCTTGATCGGTTGAATCGCGAAGAAGTTCGACTACATCAACCGCATCACTTGACGCTTCCGCTTCCGGTCTACGAGGGTACGTAGACACACTCTTCCCTCTTGTTGCTATGCATCTGGTAGATAGATCTTGCGTGATCGTAGGAAAATTTTAAAATACTACGTTCCCCAACAAAAAGTAGTTCTTGGAGAGCGTAGCAAATGTCCTGTCGTGACCAAAGTGTCCCATGAGTCCTCCTCCATGAGATTCCTGCAAAAGGAGCAAACGAAGCGAAGACTCAGGAATGCAAAGTTTGTTAGCTCTCATAAGATATTCATACTTGATGTAGTAATGTTCCCAAGAAGTGCGAGTCAAACACTTATCATAAGGAGTTGCAAAGAAAGGATCATGCTCATATAAGTCTTTTATGTGCTCAAAGCCAATAACGTTCAACTCAAGTTTTGTGACAAGCATGCATTTGTGGGAAAGCGCATCCGCCACAACGTTTTCTTTGCCTTTGATGTACTTGATGACGCAGGGGAAAGACTCAATGAACTCACTCCACTTAGCATGACGCTTATTCAACTTAGTTTGACCCTTGAGATACTTGAGAGTCTCATGGTCCGTATGAAGAATGAATTCATGAGGTCTAAGGTAATGTTCCCAAACACACAAAACTCACTCCACATAGAATGAATTCATTTGTTGGAGGTTCGTTGGTTGAGGTCAAGTTTTAATTGCTTCAATTTTAGTTTCATCAACGTGAACGCCTTGGGAAGAAACGACAAATCCTAAGAAAATGACCTTGTCAACGCCAAAAGTGCATTTTTCCATGTTAGCATATAAGCGCTCTTTCCAAAGGGTTTGTAAAACCATACGGATGTGTGTCACATGGTCCTCAAGCGACTTGCTAAAAACTAGGATGTCATCAAAGTAAACCACTACAAAGACGCCTATGTAGGGTCATAGAACAAAATGCATGAGACGCATAAATGAACCGGGCGCTTCCGATAAACCCATTGGCATGACAAGCCACTCATATAACCCAAACTTGGTTTTGAAAGCCGTTTTCCACTCATCACCCTCTTGAATGCGAATTTGGTAGTAACCACTTTTAAGATCAATTTTCGAAAAGATGGTGGCACCACATAATTCATCAAGCATGTTGTCTAAGCGAGGGATAGGGTGAAGGTATCTAACGGTGATTGCATTTATCGGTCGACAATCGGAGCACATGCTAAAACTTCCATCTTTCTTAGACACGAGAATATCCGGAACGGCACAAGGTCTCAAGATTTCACGTACATGACCTTTGTCGATGAGTTGTTGTACTTGCCGTTGTATCTCCTTGGTTTCCTCGGGGTTGACGCGGTAAGGAGCCTTGTTTGGAAGTGGTGCACCGGGTATGAGGTCGATGCGGTGTTTGATTCCGCGAAGTGGAGGTAGACCCGGAGGTAGCTCATCGGGGAAGACGTCCGAGAATTCCTGCAACAATTGAGACAACACTAAAGTTGGAGGTGGTGAAGTGTTAGTAGGTTTGGCCTCCACTTTGCATAAAAGCACAAGGTGAAAGACACTCGAGGGGTTCTCTCACACTTCTCTCATCTCACTTTTGGTGGCGAATAGCACTAGTTGCTTCTTGTCACTCATCGTGGAGTCGCTCATATTTGGCTTGTGGCTCTCACTCTCCTTTTGGTGGTTCACTCTCTCACCACTCTCTCCACGATGGTTGGTAGGTAAGCGTTTGTCGGCGGCTACTTGACTTGGTGACATTGGGCATAGCACGAACTCCTTTCCCTTCATCTTGAAGCTATAGTAGTTGGTCCGTCCATTGTGTGTGACTCCACGATCATATTGCCATGGTCGTCCTAGAAGAAGGTGGCACACGGACATAGGGACCACATCACACTCAAGTGTGTCCTCGTAGGCGCCTATCTTGAAGGAGACTTGCACGGTATGCTCGACTCGAAGAGTTCCAGCATCGCTAAGCCATTGGACCTTGTAGGGATGAGGGTGCTTCGACTTCACCAAGTTTAGCTTGTCGCATAGCTCTTCGCTTGCCAAGTTATGACAACTTCCTCCATCGATGATAACCTTGACGGAGCGTCCATTGATGCCGGCCTTGGTATGGAAAATGTGACATCATTGGTCGTCATCTTGTTGATGTTGGAGTGTCAAGACCTTGGAGACAACGAGATTGCGACTCGAGTCATTGTCGCAAAACACTTGATGGTCTTCATCTTCATTCACTTGGCGATGCATAGCTACATGTTCAAGGGCTTCCATCTCATCGTCGCTCATTGAGTCATAAGATCCGTCATCATTGATGATCATGGTACGAACGGTCTTGCACTCGAATGACTTGTAACCTCGTCCTTGGCACTTGAAGCATTTGATGGAACTCGTCTTTGAGTTGTCCTCGGTTGGAGTTGTAGATGATGAAGTTCTTGGCTTGAAGTTGCTCGTAGAAGGTGGCCGACTTGATGTAGTCGCATTCTTGTAGCTTGACTTGTCACCTAAGTTTGTAGATGGCTTGGTAGAGGTAGGAGGAACCGAAGTCGTTGAAGTTTGGTTGTAGGAGCCGAAGTTCTTGGAGGTGAACTTGGAGTACTTGTAGTCCTCTTGAACTTGTCGCTCCGCTTTGGTGGCTTGATGTACTAGCTCGAGGAGGTTGGTGTGTGGTTGAAAGTCCGCAATCTTCTTGATAGGATAGTTGAGTCCATTCAAGAATCTCGCCATCATTTGTTCTTCATCTTTCGTGATGTTTGCTCGTATCATGGCAATCTCCATTTCCTTGTAGTACTCTTCAACAGACTTGGTACCTTGCTTGAGGATCTATAGCTTCTTGAACAAGTCACGGTTGTAGTGTGTTGGCACGAAGCGTGCTCTCATGACTTCCTTCATTTGAGCCCAAGTAGTGATAGGAGGTTCGCCTTTTGCTTCTATTTTCTCAATGATTTGCTCCCACCAAATGAGCACATAGTCTTGGAACTCAAGGGAGGCCATAGCAATTTTCTTTTCTTCATCAAAGTTGTGTAGGCGGAAGATCTTGTCGACCTTCAATGCCCATGAGAGGTAGTCTTCGGGATCAATGCTTCCAGAAAACTTTGGCATGGTGAACTTAAGCTTGCCGTAGCGATGCTCTTCATTGTTTGCTTGCCTATTGGGAGGGCGTTCTTGATTTGGACGGTTGTCAACCTCATGTTGCTCTTGATGGAGAAGATGTTCACTATCATGGTGTACTTGCCGAGCTTGTGGTTCTTATTGAGGTTGTTGCTCTTGTCGCGCTTGAGGAGGAACTTCTTGTTGCATTTGTGCTTGTTGGCGCCTCTCCTGCGTCTCATCGCAAAGGAGATCCTCTTCTTGACGAGTGTGTCGATTGCGAGTTGCCACATTGCGATGTGAATGACATAATGCTCGTTGCGCCTCAAGAGCTTGAGCTTCTCGGTGGTGTTGTGCTTGACGATGAGCTTCGACATCTTTTTCTTCTTGGTGTTGACGTGCTCGCTCTTGTTGTTGTTGGCGGAGCCTTTGCCGTTCTTGTGCTTGCTGAAGTGTAGCTTGGTTTTGACGATGTCGACTTTCTTGCACGTCAAGTAGGTCTTGGGAACTCTTGTCATGAAGTGGATTCCGGTTGTCATGTCGAGCTTGACGTGCGGCTTGACGAAGAGTGTTTGATGTAGGGGTACTTGAGCCATCCGTGGAGTCGGTGTGTCGACTTGAGCGGCTTCGTCTTTGAGAAGATGTGGAAGAAGAGCGTCGGTTGACTATAAAAGTCTGTAGCGCATCAAATTGAGTAGCCATGTTGGTGTTGATGATGTCGAATTGCTCTCCTGTTCTTGCTTCAAATTGTCGCGCGTCGGCGGCGACTTGCTCAATGTGCTCTCGCATAGCTTCACTTTCTTGATGTAGAGCTCGTTGGACACCGAAGAGATGTAGTTTGGTGACGTAGTTGTTCGATTCTTGAGGATCATCGAAGAGCGGGTTCGTAGATGTACTTGGCCTATCCATCGTCACAAGCGAGTATGTGAGTGGGAGAAAGGAGAAGACAATACCAAATATACCTTGACCGAAGTTGACAATGGATCAATGATCACTCGAAAATGTAACCCGGAAATAGCCCTATTGGTACCAAGTCTTGTCGATTCTCGCACCTACAAAAGTAAAGCTTTGAGAGGAGCTTGGTTAGGAAGGTGGAAAAATTCAATGTAAAAAGTGAGTAAGATTCAATGATGTTGAAAATGATTCACAATTGGCTCATGCAACAAGTAGATCACTGATACGTCCAAAACGTATCTATAATTTCTGCTTGCTCCATGCCTCTTTTGTGTGATATTGCTATGATATTTATGCACTTCCATACACTTTTGATCATATTTGGACTAACCTATTAACTCAGTGCACCCCAGTGCCATTTTCTGTTTTCTGCTGTTTTTGTATTTCAGGTTTTCCCATTACGTAAATTGCCAGAAAAATTCCGGGAAAAATATATAAAAAATCAGCGTTCCGGAAGCTTCCATGCGGCCAAAGTAGGGTCAGAGGGGGGCCACCGGGGCTCCACGCGCCCTAGGGGGGCGGCCCCACCCCTGGCCGCCGCGCCAGGCCGCCTGGGCCCCCCTTACCTCCTCTGACGCCCCCCTTTGGCATATATTTACACCGCGTCCGGAAACCCTCGAGGACGGAACCCTTTTTCGCGATCTCATCTCTGTTCCGCCGCCGCCGCGCTTCCAAGATCGGGAGCACCAGGAGAACTCTTCCCGGCACCCTGTCGGAGGGGAGAACCACCATCGGGAGCTTCTCCACCACCATGGACGCCTCCCGGATAAGTTGTGAGTAGTCCCCCTTGGACCATGGGTCCATGACCAGTAGCTATGTGATGTTCTCCTCCCCTCTTTGTTCTTCACCGATTAGACCTCGTGAGCTGCCCTACATGATCGAGGCACATATGTAATCCTTATGCTGTTGCTATGATGAGTTTGCTGGGATCCGATGGATTATGAGATTATGTTCAGATTGTGTGTGAGTAATATATTTGATTCACCTCTTTTATATTTATGTTCTTGAGTAATTCTTGCATGTTCTCCGTTGCTGTTTATTGCTTTGGCCAAGTAGTAGGTAGTAACTCCAAGAGGGAACGTTATGCTTGATTGTGGGTTCATGCCCCTCGATGACTAGCTTGAGTGACAGAAACATGAGTCTAGGGGATGTGCTGTTGCCACAAGGGGGAAAACAACGGTGCTTGTACTTGCGGGTGCAAGGATTGTTTACTTTACGCAAAGTTCTTTTAATGCAGTTGTCTATTGCTTTGAGTTTACACTATGGGTGGGACTCACAACTTAATACCAGCGAGATGTTCTGGATAGATATCTCAAGGTGGATGATTAGTAGTAGATGCAGATGGATTTCGGTCTACTTGCCTTGGCGTACCGCCCATGCTTTTGAGCCTCTACCTTTCTTTGCAGCATAGTTAGCATTGGTTTGCGCACATAATCCTGTCAATTGCCCAGCTGTAATTCGTTTACCTCGCTTAGCTGTTTTATCGTCTTTTGGGAGAGAGACATCACTAGTGAACATCATGGGACCCCGGTCCATATTACCATCACTGATCACACCCGTTATTTATTTCCTGTTCTTATTTACTAGTTGCAGTCATACCTATCACTATTATCTCTTGTGTTTGATCCTTTGTAAACAACAAGGCCGGAGGGATTGACAACCTCTCTGTACTCGTTGGGAGCAAAGTTATTTGTATCTGTGTGCAGGTCCTGTCGATCGCTAAGTATCTGGCGCCGTTAGCTGTTGACACCTTCTTGTTGACCCTCGGAGTCTCACGGGATTCGATCCTTGGTATCTTTGCCAAGGGAAAACTACCGCTACGCTACATCTCAAACCTTCCACTTGGGGTAACCAACGAGGGGCGAGAAGCCATCAAGCAAAGTTTTCTGGCGCCGTTGCCGGGGACTCCACTCTTCAAGATAGGGGAGTTGCACGCTATCTTTTACCTTTGCTTTTTAGTCTTGTTAGTTTACCTTTCAGTTTTGCTTTAATGTCTTCTACCAAAAATCACAAAAAAAATTATTTGCTTTTCTGTTAATAGTCCTTTCTATTTAGTCAAGCTTGTTAGGATTTGGTGCTTTGAGGGAATCATAAGTTCTAGATTTCCATCAAAGGGATGGAGAAAATATGAAAAAGGCATGGGACAGAATTTCTGATGCACATAGGAGAATTATGCCTTGGATACCTATAAGAATTGTGCTTAGAAATTTTTACCATGGTCTTTTTAAATGGTGTAAACACTCTCTTGATATTATAGCTGAAGGAGATTTCCTAGAGTGTGATGAAGCTGGAGCTCTTGAAATTATACATGGTCTATCTAGTTACTTTGTTTATGATCATAATTTTGATACTGTCATAGATAGACTTGCTACTATTGAGAAGAGAATGGATGCTCTAGACTTGATGAAGGTAGATAAACCCAAACCCAATAAGAGAGATATTTTGGAAATAGACAATGATTGGGAGCCTTTTGTTAGGATTAGCATCTCTAATCAAGACTTCCTTGCTTATTGTGATATTGGATCTATGGTTTCTACTATGCCAAAAATTGTTCATGATTCTTTAAAATTTAACATGGGTAGATTATCATCTTATCATGAACACGCTAATGGAGATATTTCTGAGATCCAGGGAAGAATAAAGGACGTGCCAGTTACATTCCTTAAAGGTATTGCAATGGTTGATTTCTTCATCATGAAGCCAAACCAAGGAAATATAGTGCTTGGAAGGGACTTCCTCCGAGCCGTAAAAGGCTTCATCGATTTAGGTACGGGATAAATCCGCCTACGCGGAATAGCAAAAGGTATGTACCCCTTTCCTAGAAGGAACAAGGATGAACTTGTTGAGGAACCATTTGAAGCAATTTATAACTCCGATTATTATGATGATTATTGATTCCTCTTTGCATTATGCCTAGCTTAAAGGCATAAAAGAAAGCGCTTTTGGGAGGCAGCCCACAATGAATACAATTTTATTTTGCTTTTGTTGTGTCTTGATGTTTGTTACTACAGTAGCATCATCATTGTATCTTTACTTTTCAGCTTTGTGCCAAGTTTAGCCTCTGATTGCAAGAAAGTTCAAAAGTTGTGACGTGCTGTCCAGGAAACAGATTCTGTCCTTGGACAGAAAAATTCGTATAAAATCACCAGATCATCTTTTTGGTCTGAATTTTTTTGACAGCGTGCTCTACACAATTGGCTTTCGGGCATCTGTGCTGAGTTTTTTGATTTGAGTTGCAGAAGTGCCCCGAAAAAATTATTTACTACCTGCTGGTCTGTTTTTCACAGATTCTGTCCTGTTTTGCCTTTTCTTCGTTTTGCAAACCTTGAGCTTGCTTTTTCTTTGCAAAAACCTTTTGGAAATCTTGAGAAACAGTAGACCTTCAAGATTATATTTATTTACAGCAAGGAAAAATTATTTTATTATGGGTACTAACCTCGCTAATCAGATTATGATGAGTTATGTATGAAGGGAGTTTTCAAGTGTGCGAGGGAAGATGATAAAAAGATTCAGGAGTGTCAAACGCTCAAGCTTGGGGATGCCCCCGTGCACCCCCAAAAAATATTCAAGAAGACTCAAGCATCTAAGATTGGGGATGCCCCCGTGCATCCCCTTCTCCATCAACAATTATCAGTTCGTCTTTCGTTCCACTATATTTTAATCACTTCATGTGTTATGTGCTATGCTTGGAGCGTCTTGCTTTTAGTTTCCTTTTTAGTTTTCTTTAGCTTTGCTTGCTGTTCATAACGAGTTAGGACCCAGCTTTCTTTGTGTGGGAGAGAAACACGCTCCACTTCAACCTAGAACACAACATAGGATTTTCATGTTTATCTTTGCTGTGTATGTTCTTTGTCTTTCAATAGCTACTGTCATGTTTAGCTCTTAGTTTTCATGCTTTACTTTTTAAAGAGCTTTTGTTTAGTTGGTTGCTTCTAGAACTCTCTTGAGTTATCATGCTTATCTTGTTAAGAGAGTTGGCTTTTGTTGCACTGGTTGATATGTCTATGATAAAAAATGCTATGTGCATAATGGTGCTTAGTAGTTCATGTTTTCTTATGGTTAGTCTCAAATAGCTGGGGGCGTTCTTAATGTGTTATTGAAGTACCAACATGATTTGTTTGCCTATGATGTGGTATGGTTTAGTGATATCTTCCTCCAAGAATTTATTTTGATTGACTTGGCATATGCTCACACATATTTAAGACTGTAAAGAAAGTCTATCAAGCCTTGATGATCTTTAATTTCTGAGTAGCGATATAACTTCCATGCCCGATTCAATGTTGCTTTGTCGCTCTGCATGATTATGGCTGTCATTGCTCTCTTAGTTGGTCGCTCCCAGTCTTTTGCTAACCTTCGCCTGTACTAAGCGGACTGACTGCTTGTGCATCCAAAATCCTTTAAATCAGTTATGCCATATGAGTCCACCATACCTTCCTATACATGGTATTTACTTGCCATTCCTAACGAAGACTATCTTGTACCATCTCGAAATTATTCAAAAGCTTTTCTCTTTTGTGCCTCTGTTTTAGCTCATGAGGAAGTAGTAGTTAATTCATGATCCTTTTTAAGTTGGACAAGTTTCACCCCGGGATTGCATGTCTAATGTGCAAACCCCTAATACGAGAAGGAACTGGCAAAGAGTGCGCCCGGCTCATAAAAAAATATACAACAAACAAACCCTCCTTCACGCTTTGTTCATGAGAAATCAGAAAACTTTGGCAGTGATAAACAAAGGAGATTAAGGGGATGTGATTGTCCCCGTGCGGGAGCTGTTCCTCGAAACTTGTCCAGCTCAAGAAGTAATTGAGTTATCTACTAGCATTCGTTGACGAAATATGCATATCCCAAAAATAATTTTTACCTCTGTTTTTAAAAACCAAGAGCTCTAGTACATGTTTAGTCTTTGTTTCCGACCACGGGTTTTCAACCTTGCCATCAAAAGCCACGGTTCGAGAGTCTCCACCTTCTTTCTTCAAAGCACCAACTATTGAGAGCATGATTGTCATTCTGAGTGTAATGTGCATTGTCCCAAAGTACCATTGTCTTCTGCATGATTATGATATCTCTTATTCTGAAATCATTGTATCTAGTCGTCACTTAAACTTTGGAGGTGCCCCTGCATTTATGTTTTGCTTCACTAAAGGGGGCAAGCGAGGTATCACTTTGTCATGTTTGCACACCATGTTCACTACAAATCTATTGAGTGTTTCAGTATCATATTATAAAACTTTCAGTTCTTTGTGATATTCTCATGAGGCAACTTAATTACTACAGATTCATTATCTCAGTAAGCATTTGTCATGTGACTGTGAAAAGTTCTTATACGGTTGGTAGCATGTCACCACAGAAATTATGCTTGTTATCATTTACCTACTCGAGGACGAGCAGGAATTAAGCTTGGGGATGTTGATACGTCCAAAATGTATCTATAATTTCTGCTTGCTCCATGCCTCTTTTGTGTGATATTGCTATGATATTTATGCACTTCCATACACTTTTGATCATATTTGGACTAACCTATTAACTCAGTGCACCCCAGTGCCAGTTTCTGTTTTCTGCTGTTTTTGTATTTCAGGTTTTCCCATTACGTAAATTGCCA
>LR738714.1:562472806-562509673 GCA_902687465.1 Secale cereale
TGGGCAGATTTGAGGGTGGGGGATGTGGGGAAAGGGGTAATCCACTTATCACACAACTCAACCACGGATCACAATTAACAAAATCTCATCAAAACACACAAATTACAAAAAAAATTGTGGGGCTCTTTTTGTGGGGATTTTCGAATTTGGACGAAAAACAACAAAAACAAGCTAAAAAACAAGGTGTGGGGCTCCAAATTCGTGATCAACCAAGGCTCATGATACCATAGATGATGTAGGGTGGAAACCTACGTGGCCGATATTTCACGAAAAGGAGGGATCCCGAGGAAGAACATGAGGGGCACGAGGAAAAACACAAGAGAGACAAGGAGAAAACACTCAAATCAACAAGCTTAGGTCACACAAATGCTAGATCCGGGTACACAAAGTGCGATACACGATACACGATCGACTAAGGACGATACAAGTGGCGGTAGTCATCTCCGTGAGGAGGTCTTGATGTTCTTCTCCATAAAGGAGGTCTTGAATCTGGTGGATCTTCTCCGAAGAGGCCGTGGTCTCGTAGGAGAGGAACCACTAAGGTTTTTGGATGAGCTAACACAAAGCTAACCCTAGATAGTTTAGGTAGAGTGATATATATAGGCTAGGAGGGGCGAAGGGGTACATGGGCTTCGACCTAATAGGCATGCTCGTAGGCACTGTTCGGATGATCCGGACGTTGGTCCGGATGATCCGGGCTTCGGGGGTCCGGATGATCCGGGGCAGCGTCGGGATGATCTGGACATGTCTGATCTGCTGCGGGTGGCCCGGATGTCCGGGTCTTGGTCCGGATGTCCGGGGGTGTCCGGATGATCCGGGCCGGGGTCCGGATGATCCGGCTTCGGCGTGGAGCTTCGGGTGTTGGGGCGTGCATTGTCCGGATCGTCCAGACGTTTGTCCGGATCATCCGGGCTCTGGCCGGATCGTCCGGGACTTCGTCCGAATCATCCGGGCTGTCTGAGTCTCGGCTGTTTTCTCCTCCTCCTTCCTCCTTCGATTCTTATTGTTCCTTGGCTTCTCCATGGTTGCTCCCGAGGTGCCTGAGTATGCAAAGAGTCTCTAATGAGGGTAGCAGCCATGTCTCATGTGAATCAAAGTGACGTAGAGAGAGGAGCGAAGTCACCTCCGTCTCGAGAGCTCGTGCTCGAGCGCGTGTCATGGGTCCACTTGGCACTTGGCGAGACGATGGTAGGTCCATGGGGATGACCATGGGATGCTCCGCATCAGAAGTCCTTGAGGGGAAACAATTATGTAGTGCATTTATATTAGATAATCTGAAAATCTTAATGCACACGATTAGTCTGCAAAAGTATTGTCACCAATCACCAAAACCAACCAGGGAAAAACTATGCCTTAACAATCTCCCCCTTTTTGGTGGATTGATGACAACACGGGATTTGCACACAAAAATAGTCACTGTAAGTTAAGCAAACCAACTCCCTACAAAATATTGACGGGCTCCCCCTAGATGTGTGTACCAAGGAGATTATAGCATGAAAGGCTGTGTGCACATATTTAGGATCAAAGCTCCCCCTATATTTTATAGACACGCAACATCCTTGTATATAAGAACATCCATAAGTAGCTAAGCAAGGATAAGCATGTGAGCAATATTATAAGGGCAATAAAAGATGCATCTCACATGATAAAAGGGTACTTAAGTAGATAAGATAGGGTAGTTCTCATGTCTTACACCATATGGTCTCACTCACAACCGAACAGAGTTCAAACACGAAAGCAAACGAACACGCAAACACAAACACAAAACCCAAATGCAAATCAAATCCCTAACTCCCCCCCTTTGGCATCAAACACCAAAGGGGAAGGAACGACACCTAGACACAACAGTGGTAATAGAACTCCATGGCATCACCAGTCATGCTCCCCCTCCTCCTTAGAATCTTCAGCTGCGCGGGGAGAAGCGCGAGCTCAGGTGTCCTCCTCAGTGTCAGACCATGGGCAATGCTATCTGGTCCAAGTCTCCTCATCAGTGATCCGCTCCTCAGAGCCACTAGCAACATCAAGGACAACCTGTCTCATAACGGCCTTGTCACGATGATGAGCCATCTTGGCCTCCTTGTGAGCCTTGTACTGGCCCTTGGCCTGAAAGCAGAACAGACGCTTCACCTTCTCCTTGAGTTTCTTCGCCCAAGAGGGCTCCTCAGATGGGGGAACATATTCCTCCCCATCATCGTCCTCACCATCATCATCAGATATGACAGTCTCCTGCTCTGGAGGTGAGGAGTAGACGTACTCCACTTTTCCTTCTGACGCAACTCGATAGAGTCATGAGAAACCATGTTGTTTGTGACAAGCTCCTCATCTGGAAACTTGGTTGCCCAAGTGTCCTCAATAAGCAACATAATATAGGGTCCATAAATGATGCACTTGCGCTCCATGACATCAGAATAAAGTTTAGACCACATCACATGTGACACATCAAGCACCTACTGAGTGCCTTGCCCTTCCTGACAGAATAGAAGCATGTCGACAAGGTAAGAGTGCACCTGGTCCAAGTTGCCGACCCGAGGAAACAGAGAGTTCCGGAAGATCCGGTGCATGATGTCAAGGAAGGGCCAGAGCTCATAAGACACCTTCCCAGTCTCAGACACCTTCTTGGTAGAATAGGGCCAAAGCTTTTCCTTATGTGTAGCGACACTCTCCTTATGAGGGCGAAACCCAAGTGGGGTCTGGGTACCCTCATCATTGTATGATAAGCTTCCTTCCACGGTGCACACATACGACGACCATTGGTCATCTAGGTCAGAGTGCGGACCTCAGCATGCCCAAAGTGAATGGTGGCAAAGAACTGGGCCACGAGCTCGGCATCAAAATCCTTGTTGAAAGAAATGACCCTCTTGATATGCAAGTCCTCACATCTCTGCAAAGCATTCCCAAAGTATCACAAGTCCTTCTCCATGTGTGAGAGATCGACAGACTTGACCTTCACAAACAAGTTCTTCTTTTTCCTTCAAGACATCGTGATAGATGGACTACTGAAACCTGTTCCATAAAGGATTGTTCAGAAGAGCAGGCTCCTGGGCAACACGGTAGGGATTGAGCTTCCTCTTGGTATAGAACTCCATCCCAGACATCTGATGAGCACGCTGGCGCCCAGCAGAGATCTTCGATGTTGAAACTTTGACCTTACGCTTTGGCGGCTCAGACAAGCCACCCTCAGTAGAAGTAGCAGCAGCCTCTGGTTCATCTGAAGAGCGATAACGCTTGGAACCTGTTGCACGGTCTGGATTCTTACGGCGAGCCTGATGCGCGGAGGTACTACCACCTGAAACACACACACACAAGAACCACGAGAACAAGAGTGCATATGCCAAGGAAAGATAAACACCAAAGATGGAAAATTAGACATGGAAATATGGGCATTGGCATCTCAAAGCGGTAGTACCGCAACCCAGAGCGGTAGTACCGCTAGGGTGCAGCGGTAGTACCACAGGAGCGGTTGTCAGCGGGATGATACCTACCGCGGCACGATCCGGTACTACCGGAGATGCAAAAATCCATATTTCTATACCTAATCAACAATCTACCTAGTCTATCACTCTCCCAAGTCCTTCCTAAGCCTCGATTCAACATATAAATCGATGAATGCAACGAATATACCCCAAGAGCTAGATTCAAGAAAGAGAATCAAGGGAGAGAAGAAAGGGGGCAATACCGGCATCCATGGTAAGAGGAGAAGGTGGGGATCGATCCCACCGGTTGGAGCGAAGGGAGACGGCCTGGATCCGGCGGCCCGGTGGCGGACCTCCCGTGCTTGGGGAGTCGCCTGAGAGAGGAGAGGACGAGGAGATGGGGCAAACTGAACGAGTATACATATCCCATGCCCCTAGCCCTAAGAGGTAGTACCGCGCAAGCTGCGGTAGTACCGCTTGGGTACAGATCTGGAGCACAAAGTGCCCCATAGTACCGCTCCATGGTAGTACCGTGTCGGCAGGGCAGTAGTACCGCTTATAAGTGGTAGTACCGCTCTGCTGCCGCGGTAGTACCGCTCAGGCGCCCCAAAGCAGGATCAAGGGGAAAAAGTGGCTTACGCACGACCAACGAAAAACCAAGAAAAACACAAACTGTGAGAGACAAAACAAGACAAACCGGAACATGACAACACCAAAGCACAACAACTCTGAAGATAAAAACACAAGCAAACGGAAACAACACACAGATAAACCCTCTAGAAGAGAGGGCGGTGGTCGAGACCACCTATGTTTGAGCTATATGGTATGGTGCCACAAAGATTTTAACCTTGGACCCATGACCAACACTCATCTTTAAAGCACAAGTACCATAAAAATGGCTAATGTGAAAGACTTGATCAATTTATGCATAATGGGGGAGGAAGAGTTCATTGAGAGAACAACACTCCCCCTATGTTCATGCCTACATCTACACAAGACAACATGATGAGTATGGGGAGGTGCGCCTAGTTTCAATCCACATTGCTCAAATCTATGATATTTAGCTCATGCCTTAACTCGCGAAATCTGGCTTCATCCAAAGGCTCCGTGAAGATATCTACAAGGTTATCATGAGTGTTGACATAGTGAAGATCAATTTCCCCTCGCAGAATATTCTCCCGGATGAAGTGATACCTAATCTCAATATGTTTCATCTTGAGGTGTTGCACCGGGTTGAGAGAAATCTTGATGGCACTTTCATTGTCACACCAAAGAGGCACTTTGTCACAATTGACACTGTATTCCTTTAAAGTTTGCCTCATCCATAGAAGTTGTGCACAACAACTACCGGCCGCCACATACTCCGCTTCGGTGGACGAGAGAGACACACAACTTTGCTTCTTAGCAGACCAACTCACCAAAGAGCAACGAAGGAATTGGCACCCTCTAGAAGTGGACTTCCTATCCACTTTGTCTCCCGCCCAATCCGAATCCGAGAAACCTACAAGGTTGAAGTTTGCTCCTCTTGGGTACCATAAGCCAAAGTTTGGGGTATGAGCCAAATATCGAAAGATTCGCTTGACTCACACAAAGTGACTTTCCTTATGTGAGGCTTGAAACCATGCACAAATTCCCACACTCAACATGATATCTGGTCTAGATGCACAAAGGTAAATCAAGGATCAAATCATAGAACGATATACCTTTTGATCCACCACTTTACCATTGGGATCAATGTCAAGTTGGCACTTGGTGGGCATTGGAGTAGTAGCCGGCTTGACATCACTTAGATTGAACCTCTTGAGCATGTCTTGAGTGTATTTGGCTTGTTTGATGAATATTCCTTCTTTTCTTTGTTTGATCTCGAACCCAAGGAAGAACTTCAACTCTCCCATCATGGACATCTCAAACTCCGTGGTCATGAGTGTGGCAAAATCATCATTGAAAGCTTTGTTAGGTGAACCAAAGATAATATCATCAACATATAGTTAGCATACAAACAACTCCCCTTTGACCTTCTTCGTAAAAAGAGTGGGGTCGATTTTCCCAATTTCAAACCCATGATCTTGCAACAACTCGGTAAGATGCTCATACCACACACGTGGGGCTTGTTTAAGGCCATAGAGCGCCTTATCGAGTTGATACACGTGATTGGTTGCTACCTCTTGAGCTTGCGTTGTATTCCCTCGAAGAGGAAAGGGAGATGCAGCACAGTAGCGTAAGTACTTCCCTCAGTTTTTGAGAACCAAGGTATCAATCCAGTAGGAGACCACGCGCCAGTCCCTCGCACCTGCACAAACAAATAAGAACTTTGAAGCCAGCGCGATAAGGGGTTGTCAATCCCTTTACGGTCACTTACGAGAGTGAGATCTGATAGAGATGATAGTTTATATTTTTGGTATTTTTAGTTTAATAAAACAGCAAATAAAAGCGGTAAAAGTAAAGTAGATGTAGATTGATATGTTGAGAATAGACCCGGGGGCCATAGTTTTCTCTAGTGGCTTCTCTCATGATAGCGATATTCTACGGTGGGTAAACAAATTACTGTCGAGCAATTGATAGAAAAGCGAATAATTATGAGACTATCTAGGCATGATCATTGTATATAGGCATCACGTCCGAGACAAGTAGACTGACTCCTGCCTGCATCTACTACTATTAGTCCACACATCGACCGCTATCCAGCATGCATCTAGTGTATTGAGTTCATACAAACAGAGTAACGCCTTAAGCAAGATGACATGATGTAGAGGGATAAACTCAAGAAATATGACATAAACCCCATCTTTTTATCCTCGATGGCAACAATACAATACGTGCCTTGCTGCCCCTACTGTCACTGGGAAAGGACACCGCAAGATTGAACCCAAAGCCAAGCACTTATCCCATTGCAGGAACTATAGATCTAGTAGGCCAAACCAAACCAATAATTCGAAGAGACTTGCAAGGATATTATGAGCACACATAAAAAGTTTAGAGAAGAACCAAATATCTTTCATAGATAACCTTGATCATAAACTCACAATTCATCGGATCTCAACAAACACACTGCAAAAAGAGATTACATCGAATAGATCTCCTCGAAGACCGAGGAGAACTTTGTATTGAGATCCGGAGAGAGAGAAGAAGCCATCTAGATACTAGCTATGCACCCGAAGGTCTGTGGTAAACTACACACAACTCATGGTGAGGGTGATGATGATGATGATGAAGGCCTCCATGATGGACCCCCCTCCGGTGGAGCTCCGGAACAGGCTCCACGATGGGATCTCCATGGGAACAGAAGCTATGGTGGTGGAATTAGGGTATTCTCTCTGTGTACGGAGTTTCTGGGGTACGTGGACTTATATAGGAAGAAGGAGGGCACCGGGGGCCACTTGAGGGGGCCTCGAGGCAGGGGCGCGCCCTGGGAAGGGGGGCGCGCCCCCCACCCTCGAGGGCCACCTCCCTGTCCCCTGACTTGGTCCTCAAGCTCCGCGTGCGTGATTTTCTCCAAAAATATCTCTCACGAAGGTTTCATTCCGTTTGGACTCCGTTTGATATTCTTTTTCTGCAAAACCCTGAAATAGGCAAAAAAAACAGCAATATGGATGTCACATCCCTAGCTAGCACTTGCATTAGGACCTAACTAGAGTGTGCATCATGTCTACATTCAAAGAAACTTGAAATGGGATTAACAGAAACCCCAGCACCCCTCCCCTAACAACTAGGGTTTGCTAAAATATCTTCCAATGTACCCAAAATGCCCTTCAAAAATGTTCATCATTTCTGCCTTGGTCTTAAACCTCTGCTAAAAATGGTGCACAATTTTCTAGGACACTCTAGGGCTTTGGATTAAATCTTATGGTATTTGAATTTGGGCATTTAAATGCTATAAAATATTTTAAATGCTCAAATAATCATAAACTATAATGTTTCCTACTGTTCATAATTTATGCAGTAGGTATGACAAGTGTTATGAGTTACAAAAATGCTCTGGCATTTTATTTAAATGAACAAAGCTGCAAAAGAAATGAAACAGAAAAGAAAATAGAAAAAAAGGGAGAAAGAAAAACTTACCTGGCGCCCCACCCGGCCCACCTGCCGGCCCAGCCCAGCTGCCGCTCCAGCGAGCTGCTTGGCTCGGCCAGGCAGGCAGGCAGGTGCTCGACGGCGACCGCGCCATGCGCCACGCAGCCGCCCGCCGCCCTGCTTCATCCTCTCGCCGTCCTGGAGGGATGGTTCGATCGTCCACGTCCTCCCCGACCTCGCAGACACCTCCACCTCCCCCCAATTCCTCTCCCTCCCTCTCTCCGCGCCATGACCGACGCCGCCGTGTTCGCACCGTCGTAGAAGCCGCGTCCACCGTCGTCCCTGAGCCCCGCCTTGGTGTCCATCGTCTCCGTTGTCCTCGACTGCTTCGAACAGGCCGAGCCCCGAGCGCTCGCCCGCCCTGGAGACGCCCCGACCTCTTCTTCCCCAACTCCGGCCGCGGAGATCCCTCTCGCCGTTCCGCTCAGCTCCGACCACCTCCGAGCTCGCTCCGGCGCTTGCTGCAACCCCTGTGAGCCTAGCTTCCTCCTCCCCCTCTCCGTTGGCTCTCTTTTGCCCTGGAACGCACTGCACAAAGCTCAACGCACGCACCGCCGCCGTGCTCGCCGCCGGTGATGCTCCGGTGACCATTTGGTCACTGGCACCCGTCCATCACACTCACCGCAGCACGTAGATGCGAAAGGTGCTACGCACGCATCGCCTAGGCCCCTGCAGCCGCATCTCCACACACGCCCGACGCCGGTCGCCGCCGTCGAGCTCGTTGCCGTCGTCTCCGGCCACCCCAGGTCCGGCGACCACCACCATCCGACGCGCAACAGCAAGGGCTTTCCAACGCACCTAACCGCAGCTCGAGCCGTGCACCGTAGGCGATTTCTGAAGCACGCCGCCGTGTTTGGCCTCGCCGGCGGCTAAACGCCGGCGAGTTGGACTTGTTTTGACCACGGGTTTGACCCCCTGGGTCAATGACATGTGGGCCCTGCCCGCAAGTCAAACCTAGTTTAGGTGTTAATTTAATTCTAATTAGTTAATTAGTTAACTGTGACACTGACATGAGGGACCCACTGGTCAGGTTTGACTTGGACTGGCCCTGTTGACTGCCTGACGTCAGCATGATGTCATGCTGACGCAGTAAAGGTTTTTCTGGGATTTTTAGATTTAAAATAATTCAGGAAATTCCAGAAAATACCCAAAACTTCTAAAAATCATATAAAATCAACCATAGCTCAGATGGAAAAGATTTATATATGAAAAATGATCAGAAAAATCCAATCTTTCTAATGGCACTGGTTTCATGCAAGTTTGAACAAGTTAACTTGCTGTATACATCAAAAACATGATAATGCACTTATTTAAATAATAGTTTGAACTCCAATTTGAATCTTTGATTCAAATAGGTTCAAACCCTTCTGGTTTTAGTTGCATTAGTCAACACACAGGCATCTTGCCATGTCATGAGCATGCATCATATTGTTGCATTTGTTTGTTAATGATTGTATCGTCGGTATTCCCTGTGTTAGGTCCTGCTCCCGAGGATACTGCTGCGTATCTAGTTGAAGAGCAGTACCCGACAACTACCTTGTCAGGCAAGCAATCATTGATCATTCCGATACAAACCCAATCTTCTCGCTCCTGCTCTCTTTTACTGCATTAAGGCAACAGCGTGTGAACTGCTACTTGCTGCGGTAGATGAACCCTATTCCCTTGCATGACCTGTCATTGCCACAGTAAATAGTTGAAACCCACTAGCATGTGTAGGAGTTGATTGAGCCATGTGATGTGTGATCCACCATGCTATTTGTTTATGTTGCCTGCTATGCTTAGAGTTGTGTCTGGTCTGGTTCATCTGGGTGATGGATCAGAGTGAAATAATCTTACCGATAAAGAGAAGGGGGTGTGGAATACGCTTGGTAAAGGTATCGATGAAAGGCCATGTAGGAGTACATGGTGGGTTGTTTCATTGGAATCGTCCATAGGACCCGAGATCTGTATGTGTGGTTCAAGTTACAGCTACTACCACACATTGGGATCCTTAATTGACCCTCTCGGCTTATTAATTACCCTTGATCTTTGTCCAGGAGTTGCAACTAGTTTCTGGTGTTTATAGCTTACTGGAGGTCGTGCACAACGCTGACCCTCGGGGTGGGTTGTGATGCGACAGGTACGTGGCACGGTGTACCGGTTGCCCGTTTGGTAACTTGGGAACCCTGTACACATCGTTTGGGGCCGTGAGCGACACCCCGGCCGGATCTCCCCACGGATGGAACCCAAATAGGCGATAAACCTGGACGAGAGACTTGAGTAGTTAGTCAGGTCGTGGCCGACACCCCCGCTGGGCTTCCGCTTGAAGGTTGCCGAGTACACGCTGAGTAAACGACGATAAGTGGTGAAAGCGTGTGTGAAGAAGTACACCCCTGCGGGGTTATCAAACTATTCGAATAGCCGTTGTTCGCGGTACGAACTACTTGGTTACTCTTACAGTTCATAGACAAGTTGATGGATGCTACTAAAAGCCTCAAGATAAGTGTGAGTGCCGTGGATGGCCCTTCCGTAGGATGACGGAAGAGGATCCTCGGTAGTGTATTGATGTGGTGAGTAGAGGACTCGTGTTCGTAATAACATCTTGCAATCTGTTGAGAGTTGTAGTATAGGTTAGCCAAGGTCAAAGCTGGCATTCTGCTATAAACTCCACTACCCCCCTTTGATAATGTTGCATGTATGATAGGTTCTGTGGTAAGACTTGCTGAGTACCTTTGTACTCATGTTTGCTTAATAACTGTTGCAGAGGAGAACCCTGCCCCTGCTGATGGGTTCTACATAGACGTTGACGTCGACGAGTAGCTTGACACCCAGACGGAGATCTGGAGCTTGTGAAGGGCCTTGTAGATAGTCAGGCTATACCAAGCCTGTTTTATTTTCTAAGTTGTCTGTACTCAGACATGTAGCTTCCGCTTGTGCTTGTATGACTGTATGACTTGAGTGTTGGGTCATGTGACCCCTACCTGTATGGATATGTTATGTATGGC
This sequence comes from Secale cereale, assembly GCA_902687465.1. Taxonomy (NCBI): domain Eukaryota; kingdom Viridiplantae; phylum Streptophyta; class Magnoliopsida; order Poales; family Poaceae; genus Secale; species Secale cereale. Next base: position 562,483,275 of record LR738714.1, read on the forward strand.
TCTTGGAGCCTTTTAAATAAAGTACTTTGAGTCATAGAGTTCTGTTGTGATGCAATGTTGTATTTGCACATATTGAGCATATTGCGTGTATGATTGAAATGCTTGGTATGTGTGGGATCCGACACCTAGTTGTTTTCCTTTGGTAGCCTATCTTACAGGGAAATGCCTCCTAGTGATTCCAATGAGCCTTGGTAGCTTGCTACTGCTCGGAACACGTAGGCTGGCCGGCATGTGTCCTTCTTCGTTCCTGTGTCTGTCCCTTAAGGGAAATGTCACGCGTTGTTCCTTTAAGTCCATGTAGCTTGCTGCGACTTGGGTTCATATGTTGATGACCGACACGTTCGTTGCTGGGTCATGGATGCCTGTCTCTGTAATTTAGTGCCACTTTTGGTTTATAACTAGCCATGTCGGCCCGGGTTCTCTGTCATATGGATGCTAGCGACACTGTCATATACGTGTGCCAAAATGCGCTAACGGTCCCGGGACAGGTAAGGTGGCACCCGTGGGGTTACCGTGCGTGAGGCCGCAAAGTGATATGACGTGTTACAGCTAGATCGGTGTGACTTAGGATCGGGGTCCTGACAGCGTTGGCATCAGAGCTGGACTGCCTGTAGGTTTCTCAAGCCAAACTGGTCGATGTTGAGTCTAGAAAAATTCTTAGTTATATGTAGGGGAATTGATTGTGGAAGGGAACGTAAGGCTCTTTTTACTCCTTTACCTTATGCCCTTCTGATCTGAGTCTGTCTATTCTTTCTACGGGGATTTAGGATTAGGCCTCTTATCCTTACTAGGTTCACGTGTTACTAATCCGTAGACTCTTAGGATTGTTGGTTTCAAGCCTCAGTTCAGTTTCTATCCTTTGAGTATGATGATTGTTGAACCCGGAACCTTGATATGGAATTGTTGAGTGGCTATGCTATCATTTGTATGATGTCTCAAATCTTTGTTTGAGCATTTACAGTTGTTATGCTGCCCGATTTCTTCCAGAAACACTAATGCCTTTGCATTACCTCATGTTTCAGATGTCTGGCCGCATCCCTCACCAAGTGGTTCGTTTGACTCGGTGCATTAATGTGCCCGGTCACACGGCCATGCTAGTCCGTGTGATGACTGAGACCGGTTATCGCTGGTATCCTGAATACACCGTGGAGGAACAATACCGAGATTTCAATCAAAGTCAGTATTTCTGCACAGTTCGGATATACCCCTCATATCCCGGAGCTAATGATCCCATCCATTGGTCTTATGGACTCGGGATTACCATCGAGATGGTAGTGCAGGATGCCGCTTATTTGATGATGACCATTCTCCGTGCTAGGCATGCCCTGTTGCTGAACACTGAGTTCTGTTACATGCCAGCCTCACTTCCCGGAGAGGAAGGCTACTACACTGGTTTGTATACTGATGCTGCTCATGAAGAGCCACTGCTTCAGACCACTGTTCAGATGTTGGAGGATAGGGACCGTGAGGTCCGTGCCCTCCGAATGGAGCTGTATAACACTCGAGCCGCTCATTGGACTACTTTGACACGGCTTGCACCTGCTGTGCACGCCGGATATCTGGACATGCGAGATTTGTACCCTGTGCGGACTCGTCTGCCTGATCGCATGGATTGGCGTGACGTTGGGGGTATTACACCTCCACGTGGGCGTCGGGTACCACCAGCATCGGGACCGAGACCACACCCATGCCCCTATGGTCGACAACCTTCGAGTGCTCGCGAATTCCAAGATCCGTCTGTACCACTTTCAGGCTACGGTGGTAATCTTTACGAGGACTACTACGCGAATGTTTGAGCTAGTCCGTGGTAGTAGTAGTATTGTAGTAGTTGTATTTCCACAGTCCTGCACGTCTTGTGGAATATGACTTAGTGTGTAATGAGTTCCGGAGGTGTAGTTAAATAATGTATAGGAGCTTGGAATGCCTCTGATGGGATGTATCGTCTTTCACCGCAGTTGTACTTTAGCCTTGGCTTGTACCAAACTTTGTATGGTGTGTATGACCACTGGTGTATATATAGCAGTTCCTATATTACCATGTCGTACGGATGAACATCCTTGCATTCCGTGTCATCCATTACATTCTGCACTTCTATGTCAAATTTTTGCCATCCTTGTCTAAACCGTTGTTTTGTTTTCCTAGGATGGTGAACACTCGCAACACTCCTGCTGCTCAGGAGCAGGGTGAGGCTAGTGGGGCTAGATATGGGAATCTGCCCCAGCCACCCTCTTTGGCGGAAGTTATGCTTGAGGAAGAACGGAACAAGAGAGAGACCAACCGTCTGCTGGAACGCATAGAGCAGAACACTGGGTTCCGTCAGAGGAATGACGTGGTGTCAATCCACGATTTTATCAAGATGTGTCCACCGAAGTTCCATCACTCCACTGAACCTCTGGATGCCGATGACTGGCTACGTAGTATTACCCACAAGCTACACTCTGCCCGTGTGGCCGAAGTTGACAAGGTTATCTACGCCGCCTACCATCTTGAGGGCCCTGCCAGTCTTTGGTGGGAAAACTTTGAAGCTATGCGTCCTGCTGGCCAAGTCACTACCTGGGTTGAGTTCAGTGAGGCATTCCGTGAACACCACATTCCGGAAGGTCTCATGGATCGCAAGCGGGAGGAATTCTGCAATTTCACCCAGGGCCGTTTAACTGTGGATGGCTACAGTCGCGAGTTTGGTAACTTGGCACGCTATGCACCTGAGGAAGTATCCACCGATGCCAAGAAGCAGGCGAGGTTCCGCAAGGGACTCAGCCCTGAACTCCGTCGAGATCTACGTCTGCACGAGTGCACTTCCTTCCAGAAGTTGGTAAACAAGGCTATCAGTGCTGAAACAGGCCAGACCGACTTCGAGGCCACCCGCAAGCATACTCGAGACCTTGGTTCCTCATCCGGCTCTGGCTCTCACAAGCGCCGTGTGTGGGTTCCTTACACTGCTCTGCTACCCAAGTATACACCGAGGCCATCCTATGAGGCGCCTCGCCCAACTCAACAGTTTGCACCTACTAAGACCTATGGAGGACCACCTTCCAACTTTGCTCCACGCACCACCACTGTGACTTGTTTCAAGTGTGGAGAACCGGGACACTACATGCGTGATTGTCCCCAGAACCAGCCAAGAAAAACCGTTGGCCGTGGTAAGCCAACCGGCAAGGTGAACTATGTCAAGCCAATCCCCACTGCACGTGGTCATGTCAACTATGTTTCTGCTGAAGAAGCTTATGAGGATCCTAACGTCGTCCTTGGTACGCTTCTCGTAAATTGCCATCCGGCATCTGTTCTTTTCGATACTGGAGCATCCCATTCGTTCATATCTGAGAGCTATGCTCGATTGCACAACATGACTTTTTGTGACATGCCTACTTCCATGGTTATTCAAACTCCTGGTTCAAAGTGGCAAACCTCTAGGGTAAGCCATGGAAATGAAATTCTTGTCGATAGGCTTGCTTTCCTGCCATCTTTAATCGCTCTCAAGTCCTCGGACATAAACATCATCTTGGGTATGGATTGGATGACAACTCATTACGCCAAGATTGATTGCTTTACTAGGACTGTTCAACTTACACATCCATCCGGCAAGATAGTCAATGTCTTGACTCGAATGGCTGAGCGTCAGCTCTACTCTCTTAATGCCAGCCCTCTACCAGAACTCGAAGATATCCCGGTAGTTCGTGACTTTCCGGATGTTTTTCCAGAAGAACTGCCAGGAGTTCCACCTGACAGAGATGTCGAGTTCGTGATAGATCTTATCCCTGGAACTGTCCCAATCTCTAGGAGACCTTATAAGATGGCACCACTAGAATTAGCTGAGCTAAAGAAACAACTCGATGAGTCCTTGCAAAAGGGTTTCATCCGTCCTAGTTCTTCCCCTTGGGCTTGCCCCGTCCTCTTCGTCAAGAAGAAGGATGGAACGGAGCGGATGGTTGTAGATTACCGACCTGTCAATCTGGTCACCATAAAGAACAAGTATCCGCTCCCCAGGATCAACGACCTGTATGATCAGCTCGCTGGATCCTCAGTCTTCTCTAAGATAGATTTGAGGTTGGGCTACCATCAAATCAAAATCAAGAACGGGGACATTCCTAAAACGGCTTTCGTTACTCGTTATGGCCAATATGAGTACACCGTTATGTCCTTCGGATTAACCAATGCCCCAGCTACCTTTCTCGGTTAATGAATTCTATATTCATGGAGTATTTGGATAAATTCGTCGTGGTATACCTCGATGATATACTCATTTTCTCCAAGAACAAGGAAGATCATGCCGAGCATTTAAGGCTGGTATTGACGAAGCTTCGAGAGCACCGCCTTTATGCCAAATTCTCTAAATGTGAATTTTGGTTGCCAGAAGTAACCTATCTAGGTCATGTGATCTCTGGCAATGGTATTGCTGTCAATCCCGAGCGAGTTCAAGCCGTACTTGATTGGACTCCCCCTGAATCGGTCAAGCAAGTTAGGAGTTTTCTTGGCTTAGCGAGCTATTGCCGACGTTTCGTCGAGAACTTCTCCAAGGTTGCTAAACCTCTAACCGAACTCCTCAAGAAAGATAAAAAGTTTGAGTGGACCCCATAGTGCGAGTCCAGTTTTCAGGAACTGAAAAGACGCCTGACATCTGCACCTGTACTGGTACCACCAGACTTTTCCAAGGATTTTATAATCTATTGCGACGCCTCGCGGAAAGGACTAGGTTGCATTCTCATGCAAGATCGTCAAGTGATTGCATATGCATCTCGACAGTTGCGTCCACATGAGGATAACTATCCTACTCATGATCTAGAGCTTGCAGCTGTAGTCCATGCACTTAAAACATGGCGACATTACCTTCTTGGTAATCGCTGTGAAATCTTCACTGATCACCAAAGTTTGAAGTATATCTTCACCCAACCGGATTTAAATCTCAGGCAAAGACGTTGGGTTGAGTTGCTCACCGACTACGACTTAGGAATCACTTACACCCCTGGAAAGGCCAACGTCATGGCTGATGCACTAAGTCGTAAGTCATATTGTAACAATTTAATGTTACAACAAAGTCAACCACTTCTCCACGAGGAATTTCGTAAGCTTAACCTTCACATTGTTCCTCGAGGATTCCTTTCCACCTTGGTGGCGAAACCTACCCTTATGGATCAAATCATAGTTGCCCAGCGGTATGATAAAGGCATATCTCGGATCAAGGAGAACATTGCTAGCGGAGTTGCTAGTAGTTTCTCTATGGATGATCGAGGTGTAGTGTACTTCGAGAACCGCTTGGTGGTACCCAAGAAACCACAACTACGACAAATGATTCTTAAGGAGGCTCATGAATCTCCTCTCACGATTCATCCCGGTAGTACCAAAATGTATCAGGACTTACGTCAGAGATTCTGGTGGACTAGGATGAAGAGAGAAATCGCTCAATTCATTGCTAACTGCGATGTTTGTCGTCGAGTCAAAGCAGAGCATCAACGGCCTGCTGGCACTCTTCAACCTTTAGCTATTCCTGAATGGAAATGGGACAAAGTCGGTATGGACTTCATTACCGGTTTTCCCAGGACCAGGAAAGGGAATAATGCTATCTTCGTCGTTATCGATCGCCTCTCTAAAGTAGCTCATTTCCTGCCTGTTCGGGAGAGTATTACCGCTAGCCAGCTAGCAGAGTTATATGTCTCTCGGATAGTATCACTACATGGTGTACCGTTGGAGATTAACTCAGACCGTGGAAGTCTTTTCACTTCACGATTTTGGGAAAGTTTCTAGAATGCTATGGGAACTCATCTCTCTTTCAGTACTGCCTTCCATCCGCAGTCAAGTGGTCAAGTGGAACGAGTCAATCAAATTCTGGAAGACATGCTTCGAGCCTCTGTCATTTCTTTCGGTATGGAATGGGAAAAATGTCTTCCATTTGCCGAATTCGCTTATAACAATAGTTATCAAGCCATCCTGGGTAAAGCTCCCTTCGAAGTTCTATATGGACGAAGGTGTCGAACACCCCTTAACTAGTCAGAGACCGGGGAAAGACAATTCTTTGGCCCGGATATGATCCAGGAAGCTGAGGAACAAGTTCGCATCGTTCGTGAGAGATTGAAAACAGCCCAGTCTCGCCAAAAGAGCCAATATGATAGTCATCATAAGGTTGTGACTTTTGAAGTCGGCGATAAGGCTTACCTTCGGGTTACTCCTCTTAAGGGAGCCCATCGCTTCGGTATCAAAGGCAAATTGGCCCCTCGTTTCATCGGTCCTTTTCGCATTCTTGCCAAACGAGGAGAAGTTGCCTACCAATTGGAACTACCTCCGCACCTCTCCAGAGTTCATGATGTTTTCCACGTTTCTCAACTCAGGCGTTGCTTCTCGGATCCTATCCGCGGAGTGGACCACGAAACGCTTGATCTCCAAGATAATCTCACATATTGAGAATACCTCGTTCGTATTCTTGATCAAACTGAGCGCACCACTCGACGCCACAATATCAAGTTTCTCAAGGTTCAATGGTCACATCATTCCGAGAGTGAAGCTACTTGGGAAAGGGAGGATCGTCTTCGACTTGAGTACCCCACCCTCTTTCCGGAGGAACCCGAATCTCGGGACGCGATTCTTTTAAGTGGGGGTGAGTTGTCACATCCCTAGCTAGCACTTGCATTAGGACCTAACTAGAGTGTGCATCATGTCTACATTCAAAGAAACTTGAAATGGGATTAACAGAAACCCCAGCACCCCTCCCCTAACAACTAGGGTTTGCTAAAATATTTTCCAATGTACCCAAAATGCCCTTCAAAAATGTTCATCATATCTGCCTTGGTCTTAAACCTCTGCTAAAAATGGTGCACAATTTTCTAGGACACCATAGGGCTTTGGATTAAATCTTATGGTATTTGAATTTGGGCATTTAAATGCTATAAAATATTTTAAATGCTCAAATAATCATAAACTATAATGTTTCCTACTGTTCATAATTTATGCAGTAGGTATGACAAGTGTTATGAGTTACAAAAATGCTCTGGCATTTTATTTAAATGAACAAAGCTGCAAAAGAAATGAAACATAAAAGAAAATAGAAAAAAGGGAGAAAGAAAAACTTACCTGGCGCCCCACCCGGCCCACCTGCCGGCCCAGCCCAGCTGCCGCTCCAGCGAGCTGCTTGGCTCGGCCAGGCAGGCAGGCAGGTGCTCGACGGCGACCGCGCCGCGCGCCAAGCAGCTGCCCGCCGCCCTGCTTCATCCTCTCGCCGTCCTGGAGGGATGGTTCGATCGTCCACGTCCTCCCCGACCTCGCAGACACCTCCACCTCCCCCCAATTCCTCTCCCTCGCTCTCTCCGCGCCATGGCCGACGCCGCCGTGTTCGCACCGTCGTAGAAGCCGCGTCCACCGTCGTCCCTGAGCCCCGCCTTGGTGTCCATCTTCTCCGCTGTCCTCGACTGCTTCGAACAGGCCGAGCCCCGAGCGCTTGCCCGCCCTGGAGACGCCCCCGACCTCTTCTTCCCCAACTCCGGCCGCGGAGATCCCTCTCGCCGTTCCGCTCAGCTCCGACCACCTCCGAGCTCGCTCCGGCGCTTGCTGCAACCCCTGTGAGCCTAGCTTCCTCCTCCCCCTCTCCGTTGGCTCTCTTTTGCCCTGGAACGCACTGCACAAAGCTCAACCGCACGCACCGCCGCTGTGCTCGCCGCCGGTGATGCTCCGGTGACCATTTGGTCACTCGCACCCGTCCATCACACTCACCGCAACACGTAGATGCGAAAGGTGCTACGCACGCATCGCCTAGGCCCCTGCAGCCGCATCTCCACACACGCCCGACGCCGGTCGCCGCCGTCGAGCTCGTTGCCGTCGTCTCCGGCCACCCCAGGTCCGGCGACCACCACCATCCGACGCGCAACAGCAAGGGCTTTCCAACGCACCTAACCGTAGCTCGAGCCGTTCATCGTAGGCGATTTCCAAAGCACGCCGCCGTGTTTGGCCTCGCCGGCGGCTAAACGCCGGCGAGTTGGACCTGTTTTGACCACGGGTTTGACCCCCTGGGTCAATGACATGTGGGCCCTGCCCGCAAGTCAAACCTAGTTTAGGTGTTAATTTAATTCTAATTAGTTAATTAGTTAACTATGACACTGACATGAGGGACCCACTGGTCAGGTTTGACTTGGACTGGCCCTGTTGACTGCCTGACGTCAGCATGATGTCATGCTGACGCAGTAAAGGTTTTTCTAGGATTTTTAGATTTAAAATAATTCAGGAAATTCCAGAAAATACCAAAAACTTCTAAAAATCATATAAAATCAACCATAGCTCAGATGGAAAAGATTTATATATGAAAAATGATCAGAAAAATCCCATCTTTCTAATGGCACTGGTTTCATGCATGTTTGAACAAGTTAACTTGCTGTATACATCAAAAACATGATAATGCACTTATTTAAATAATAGTTTGAACTCCAATTTGAATCTTTGATTCAAATAGGTTCAAACCCTTCTGGTTTTAGTTGCATTAGTCAACACACATGCATCTTGCCATGTCATGAGCATGCATCATATTGTTGCATTTGTTTGTTAATGATTGTATCGTCGGTATTCCCTGTGTTAGGTCCTGCTCCCGAGGATACTGCTGCGTATCCAGTTGAAGAGCAGTACCCGACAACTACCTTGTTAGGAAAGCAATCATTGATCATTCCGATACAAACCCAATCTTCTCGCTCCTGCTCTCTTTTACTGCATGAAGGCAACAGCGTGTGAACTGCTACTTGCTGCGGTAGATGAACCCTATTCCCTTGCATGACCTGTCATTGCTACAGTAAATAGTTGAAACCCACTAGCATGTGTAGGAGTTGATTGAGCCATGTGATGTGTGATCCACCATGCTATTTGTTTATGTTGCCTGCTATGCTTAGAGTTGTGTCTGGTTTGGTTCATCTGGGTGATGGATCAGAGTGAAATAATCTTACCGATAAAGAGAAGGAGGTGTGGAATACGCTTGGTAAAGGTATCGATGAAAGGCCATGTAGGAGTACATGGTGGGTTGTTTCATTGGAATCGTCCATAGGACCCGAGATCTGTATGTGTGGTTCAAGTTACAGCTACTACCACACATTGGGATCCTTAATTGACCCTCTCGGCTTATTAATTACCCTTGATCTCTGTCCAGGAGTTGCAACTAGTTTCTGGTGTTTATAGCTTACTGGAGGTCATGCACAACGCTGACCCTCGGGGTGGGTTGTGATGCGACAGGTATGTGGCACGGTGTACCGGTTGCCCGTTTGGTAACTCGGGAACCCTGTACACATCGTTTGGGGCCGTGAGCGACACCCCGGCCGGATCTCCCCACGGATGGAACCCAAATAGGCGATGAACCTGGACGAGAGACTTGAGTAGTTAGTCAGGTCGTGGCCAACACCCCTGCTGGGCTTCCGCTTGAAGGTTGCCGAGTACACGCCGAGTAAACGGCGATAAGTGGTGAAAGCGTGCGTGAAGAAGTACACCCCTGCAGGGTTATCAAACTATTCGAATAGCCGTTGTTCGCGGTACGAACTACTTGGTTACTCTTACAGTTCATAGACAAGTTGATGGATGCTACTAAAAGGCTCAAGATAAGTGTGATTGCCGTGGATGGCTCTTCCGTAGGATGACGGAAGAGGATCCTCGGTAGTGTATTGATGTGGTGAGTAGAGGACTCGTGTTCGTAATAACATCTTGCAATCTGTTGAGAGTTGTAGTATAGGTTAGCCTAGGTCAAAGCTGGCATTCTGCTATAAACTCCACTACCCCCCTTTGATAATGTTGCATGTATGATAGGTTCTGTGGTAAGACTTGCTGAGTACCTTTGTACTCATGTTTGCTTAATAACTGTTGCAGAGGAGAACCCTGCCCCTGCTGATGGGTTCTACATAGACGTTGACGTCGACGAGTAGCTTGACACCCAGACGGAGATCTGGAGCTTGTGAAGGGCCTTGTAGATAGTCAGGCTACACCAAGCCTGTTTTATTTTCTAAGTTGTCTGTACTCAGACATGTAGCTTCCGCTTGTGCTTGTATGACTGTATGACTTGAGTGTTGGGTCATGTGACCCCTACCTGTATGGATATGTTATGTATGGCTCTTGGAGCCTTTTAAATAAAGTACTTTGAGTCATATAGTTTTGTTGTGATGCAATGTTGTATTTGCACATATTGAGCATATTGCGTGTATGATTGAAATGCTTGGTATGTGTGGGATCCGACCTAGTTGTTTTCCTTTGGTAGCCTATCTTACAGGGAAATGCCTCCTAGTGATTCCAATGAGCCTTGGTAGCTTGCTACTTCTCGGAATACGTAGGCTGGCCGGCATGTGTCCTTCTTCGTTCCTGTGTCTGTCCCTTAAGGGAAATGTCACGCGTTGTTCCTTTAAGTCCATGTAGCTTGCTACGACTTGGGTTCATACGTTGATGACCGATACGTTCGTTGCTGGGTCATGGATGCCTGTCTCTGTAATTTAGTGCCACTTTTGGTTTATAACTAGCCATGTCGGCCCGGGTTCTCTGTCATATGGATGCTAGCGACACTGTCATATACGTGTGCCAAAATGCGCAAACGGTCCCGGGCCAGGTAAGGTGGCACCCGTGGGGTTACCGTGCGTGAGGCCGCAAAGTGATATGACGTGTTACAGCTAGATCGGTGTGACTTAGGATCGGGGTCCTGACAATGGACTAGGCCTTTGGGTTAGTAGGTTAGTCCAAAAAATGATATAAAAGTGAATGATAAAGCCCATTAAACATCCAAGACTTCATAAATAATAGCATGGAACAATAAAAAATTATAGATACGTTGGAGACGTATCAAGCATCCCCGAGCTTAATTCCTTCTCGTCCTCGAGTAGGTAAATGATAAAGAATTTTTTTGATGTGGAATACTAACCAATATAGTGTTTCAATGTAATTCTCTTAATTGTGGCATGAATGTTCAGATCTGAAAGATTCAAGATAAAAGTCTATATTGACATAAGAAATAACAATACTTCAAGCAATACTAACAAAGCAATCATGTCTTCTCAAAATACTGTGGCCAAAGAAATTTATCCCTACAAAATCATATAGTCTTGCTATGCTCCCTCTTCATCACACAATATATTCATATCATGCACAACCCCGATTTCAGCCAAGCATTTGTTTTCATACTCTATCTTTTCAAACCTTTCAACTTTCACGCAATACATGAGCGTGAGCCATGGATATAGCACTATGGGTGGAATAGAGGTGGTTGTGGAGAAGACAAAAAGGAGGGATATAGTCTCACATCGACTAGGCGTATCAACGGGTTATGGAGATGCCCATCAATAGATATCAATGTGACTGAGTAGGGATTGCCATGCAATGGATGCACTAGAGCTAGATATGAATGAAAGCTCAACAAAAGAAACTAGTGGGTGTGCATCCAACTTGCTTGCTCACGAAGACCTAGGGCATTTGAGGAAGCCCATCGTTGGAATATACAAGCCAAGTTCTATAATGAAAATTCCCACTAGTATATGAAAGTGACTAAACATCAGACTCTCTACAATGAAGAACATGATGCTACTTTGAAGCAGAAGTGTGGAAAAAGATAGTAGCAATTGTCCCCTTTTTTTTGGGCCTTTCTTTTTTTGGCCTTTTTTTTTCTTTTTTTTTGTTGAGGGGCTTTATAGATTTAGCCTTTCCTCCCATGGGACAATGCTCTAATAATGATGATCATCACACTTTCCTTACAACACGAAATTACAACTTGATACTACAACAACAAAGTATGACTCTATATGAATGCCTCCGGCGGTGTACTGGTATGTGCAATGAAATAAGAGTGACATGTATGAAGTTATGCATGGTGGCTTTGCCACAAATACGATGTCAACTACATGATCATGCATGGCAATATGACAATATGATGCGTGTCATATAAATGGAACGGTGGAAAGTTGCATGGCAATATATCTCGGAATGGCTATGGAAATGCCATGATAGGTAGGTATGGTGGCTGTTTTGAGGAACAATATGGTGGCTGTTTTGAGGAAGGATATATAGTGGGTTTATGGCACCGGCGAAAGTTGCGCGGTACAAGAGATGCTAGCAATGGTGGAAGGGTGAGAGTGCGTATAATCCATGGACTCAACATTAGTCATAAGAACTCATATACTTATTGAAAAAATCTACGAGTCATCAAAACAAAGTAATCAACGCATGCTCCTAGGGGGGAGGTTGGTAGGAGTTAACCATCGCGCGCCCCCGACCTCCACACAAAGGTTGGCACTCTACAAATACCTCATGCTCTAACTTCGTCACATAGCGGTTCACCATACGTTTATGATACATGAATCACTAACCTTAACACAAGTATTTCTCAATTTCATAATAACTCCACTAGCATGACTCTAGTATCACTATCCTCATATCTCAAAACAATTATCAAGCATCCAACATCTCATTCTATTCAATGCACTTGGTGTTTTTTTACTACATTGACATTGGATGTTCATCATGTGAAGACTAGTTTCGTTAGCATAAACACATTACCATGCTGTTTTAATAGACTCTCAGATAGATATAAGTGAAGCATGAGAGTTCAACAATTTCTACAAAATATTACCACCACCATGCTCTAAAAGATATAAGTGAAGCACTAGAGCAAAAACTATTCAACTCAAAAGATATAAGTGAAGCACATAGAGTGTTCTAACAATTTCTAGGCCATATTTAACTCTCTCAAATAGGTGTGTCCAGCAAGGATGATTGCGGCAAACTAAAAAGCAAATACTCAAATTATACAAGACGCTCCAAGCAAAACACATATCCTGTTGCGAATAAAAATATAGCTCCAAGTATAGTTACCGATGGATGAAGACGAAAGAGGGGATGCCTTCCCGGGGCATCCCCAACCTTAGGCTTTTGATTATCTTGAATTTAATTGGGGTTCCATGGGCATCCCCAAGCTTAGGCCTTTGCTACTCCTTGTTCCATAGTCCATCAAAGCAATACTCAAAACTTGAAAACTTCACAACACAAAACTTAGACAAAATTCTCGTGAGCTCTGTCAGTAAAAGAAAGCAAACCACTACTCAAAGGTACAACAATGAATTCATTCTTTGTTTATATTGGTGTTAAACCTACTGTACTCCAACTTCTCTATGGTTCATATCCTCCAATACTACTCATAGATGCATCGGAATAAGCAAACAACACACGAAAAACAAAATCTGTCAAAGACAGAACAATCTGTAGTAATTTGCAGGGTTCGCCTACTTCTGGAACTCCAAAAAATTATAACTAAATTTGTACATTTGCGAAATTTGTCTACCAATCATCTGCAAAAAGAATCAACTAAAAAGCACGCTCCAGTAAAATCTCATGACTACTTTAGCAAGATCTAATGATTCTATTTTTCACAGCAAGATCATATAAACTTCACACAAGTCTTCCCAAAGGTTCTACTTGGCACAAACATTAAAAAACATGAAACCACATCTAATCAGAAGCTAGATGCAATATTTATTCCCTAACATCAACAAAAACAAAAACACAAAATTGGGTTGCCTCCCAACAAGCGCTATCGTTTTACGCCCCTAGCTAGGCACGATACAAGATAGATCTAGGTATTGCCATCTTTGGAAGGCAATCCATAAGTGGCTCTCAAGATAGATTCATATGGTAATTTGATTTTCTTTCTAGGAAAGTGTTCCATGCCTTTCCTTAACGGAAATTGGAATCTAATATTTCCTTCGTTCATATCAATAATTGCACCAATTGTTCTAAGGAAAGGTCTACCAAGAATAATAGGACATGAAGGATTGCAATCTATATCAAGAACAATGAAATCTACGGGCACATAATTCCTATTGGCAATAATAAGAACATCATTAATTCTTCCCATAGGTTTCTTAATAGTGGAATCCACAAGATGCAAATTTAAAGAACAATCATCAAGCTCATGGAACCCTAGCAAATCACACAAATTTTTGGGATAGTGGAGACACTAGCACCCAAATTTTTCTAGTAGGTTCGCACTCGTCATAAAGCTTTCTAGGTATAGAAACTTCCAACTCAAGTTTTTCTTCATAAGATTGCATCAAAGCATCAACTATATGTTTAGTGAAAGCTTTATTTTGACTATAAGCATGCGGAGAATTTAGCACAGATTGCAACAAGGGAATACAATCAATCAAAGAGCAATTATCATAATTGAATCCCTTGAAATCTTTAGCATCAAGATCTAAAAACTCTGAATCATTGGGACAACTTAAAGCAGAATCATCTCCAATCCTATTTTCATTAAGATTAACACTAGAAAACAAGGATCTAATAGGAGACATATCAATAACTTTCAGATCTTCATCTTTATTTTCAGGCTCTTCCGGTTTAGCAGCCATCTTATTGATCAAGGTGGACTGTTTATCCGAAATTTGGGCAATTAAGTTCTCGAGATGAGCAAACTGAGATTTCAAACCATAAAATTCCTTAGACATATCATCTAGGTCTTTATTCATATACTCCATAAACATTTTCTGTTCTTTAAGCTCACTTCTGAAAAAGTCATTATGCTCAAATTGTATAGTCATAAAATGTCTGACATTGTTTTCAATCTCCACCAGCCTCTTGAGGTGAGGGTCAACACTAACAGGGAGAGCCATAGTGACAAGAAAGCACGCAGACACACACAAGCAAGCAAGAAGCAAGCGAACGATAAACACACGGTGGAAGAAGGGCAAATAAAGCGGCAAGGGTGAAGTGGGGGAGAGGAAAACGAGAGGAAAAAAATGTAATGCGAAGGATAAGGGTTTGTGATAGGTACTTGGTATATGACTTTTGAATAAGCCTCCCCGGCAATGGCGCCAGAAATTCTTCTTGCTACCTGTTGAGCTTGCGTTGTATTCCCTCAAACAGGAAAGGGAGATGCAGCACAGTAGCATAAGTATTTCCCTCAGTTTTTGAGAACCAAGGTATCAATCCAGTAGGAGACCACGCGCCAGTCCCTCGCACCTGCACAAACAAATAAGAACTTCGTAGCCAACGCGATAAGGGGTTGTCAATCCCATTATGGTCACTTACGAGAGTGAGATCTGATAGAGATGATAGTTTATATTTTTGGTATTTTTAGTTTAATAAAACAGTAAATAAAAGCGGTAAAAGTAAAGTAGATGTAGATTGATATGTTGAGAATGGACCCCGGGGCCATAGTTTTCTCTAGTGGCTTCTCTCATGATAGCGATATTCTACGGCGGGTAAACAAATTACTGTCGAGCAATTGATAGAAAAGCGAATAATTATGAGACTATCTAGGCATGATCATTGTATATAGGCATCATGTCCGAGACAAGTAGACCGACTCCTGTCTGCATCTACTACTATTACTCCACACATCGACCGCTATCCAACATGCATCTAGTGTATTGAGTTCATACGAACAGAGTAACGCCTTAAGCAAGATGACATGATGTAGAGGGATAAACTCAAGCAATATGATGTAAACCCCATCTTTTTATCCTTGATGGGAACAATACAATAGGTGCCTTGCTGCCCCTATTGTCACTGGGAAAGGACACCACCAGATTGAACCCAAAGCCAAGAACTTCTCCCATTGCAAGAACTATAGATCTAGTAGGCCAAACCAAACCAATAAGTCGAAGAGACTTGCAAGGATATTATGAGCACACATAAAAAGTTTAGAGAAGAACCAAATATCTTTCATAGATAACCTTGATCATAAACTCACAATTCATCGGATCTCGACAAACACACTGCAAAAAGAGATTACATCGAATAGATCTCCTTGAAGACCGAGGATAACTTTGTATTGAGATCCGGAGAGAGAGAGAAGATGCCATCTAGATACTAGCTATGGACCCGAAGGTCTGTGGTAAACTACTCACAACTCATGGTGAGGGCGATGATGATGATGATGAAGGCCTCTGTGATGGATCCCCCTTCGGTGGAGCTCCGGAACAGGATCCAAGATGGTATCTCCACGGGAACACAAGCTACAGTGGTGGAATTAGGGTTTTCTCTATGTGTACGGATTTTATGGGGTACGTGGACTTATATAGGAAGAAGGAGGGCACCGGGGGCCACTTGAGGGGGCCTCGAGGCAGGGGGCGCGCCCTAGGAAGGGGGGGGTGCGCCCCCACCCTCGAGGGCTACATCTCTGTCCCCTGACTTGGTCCTCAAGCTCCGCGTGCGTGATTTTCGCCAAAAATATCTCTCGCGAAGGTTTCATTCCGTTTGGAGTCCGTTTGCTATTCTTTTTCCGCAAAACCCTGAAATAGGCAAAAACAGCAATATATACTGGACCTTTGGGTTAGTAGGTTAGTCACAAAAATGATATAAAAGTGAATTATAAAGCCCATTAAACATCCAAGACTTTATAAATAATAGCATGGAACAATCAAAAATTATAGATACGTTGGAGACGTATCAAGCATCCCCGAGCTTAATTCCTGCTCGTCCTCGAGTAGGTAAATGATAAAGATTTTTTTTTTGATGTGGAATGCTAACCAATATAGTGTTTCAATGTAATTCTCTTAATTGTGGCATGAATGTTCAGATCTGAAAGATTCAAGATAAAAGTCTATATTGACATAAGAAATAACAATACTTCAAGCAATACTAACAAAGCAATCATGTCTTCTCAAAATACTATGGCTAAAGAAAGTTATCCCTACAAAATCATATAGTCTGGCTATGCTCCCTCTTCATCACACAAAATATTCATATCATGCACAACCCCGATTTCAGCCAAGCATTTGTTTCCATACTCTATCTTTTCAAACCTTTCAACTTTCACGCAATACATGAGCGTGAGCCATGGATATAGCACTATGGGTGGAATGGAGGTGGTTGTGCAGAAGACAAAAAGGAGGGAGATAGTCTCACATCGACTAGGCGTATCAACAGGCTTTAGAGATGCCCATCAATAGATATCAATGTGAGTGAGTAGGGATTGCCATGCAACGGATGCACTAGATCTAGATATGAATGAAAGCTCAACAAAAGAAACTAGTGGGTGTGCATCCAACTTGCTTGCTCACGAAGACCTAGGGCATTTGAGGAAGCCCATCGTTGGAATATACAAGCCAAGTTCTATAATGAAAATTCCCACTAGTATATGAAAGTGACTAAACATCAGACTCTCTACAATGAAGAACATGGTGCTACTTTGAAGCACAAGTGTGGAAAAAGATAGTAGCAATTGTCCCTTTTTCTTTTTCTTTTTTGGGCTTTTTTTGTTATTTGGCCTTTCTTTTTTTCTTTTTTTTTGCGGAGGGGCTTTATAGATTTATCCTTTCCTCCCATGGGACAATGCTCTAATAATGATGATCATCACACTTTCAATACAACACGAAATTACAACTCGTTACTACAACAACAAAGCATGACTCTATATGAATGCCTCCGGCGGTGTACCGGTATGTGCAATGAAACAAGAGTGACATGTATGAAGTTATGCATGGTGGCTTTGCCACAAATACGATGTCAACTACATGATCATGCATGGGAATATGACAATATGATGCGTGTCATATAAACGGAACGGCGGAAAGTTGCATGGCAATATATCTCGGAATGGCTATGGAAATGCCATGATAGGTAGGTATGGTGGTTGTTTTGAGGAACAATATGGTGGCTGTTTTGAGGAAGGATATATAGTGGGTTTATGGCACCGGCGAAAGTTGCGCGGTACAAGAGAGGCTAGCAATGGTGGAAGGGTGAGAGTGCGTATAATCCATGGACTCAACATTAGTCATAAGAACTCATATACTTATTGCAAAAATCTACGAGTCATCAAAACAAAGTAATCAACACATGCTCCTAGGGGGGAGGTTGGTAGGTTAACCATCGCGCGCCCCCGACCTCCACACAAAGGTTGGCTCTCTACAAATACCTCATGCTCTAACTTCGTCACATAGCGGTTCATCATACGTGCATGATACGTGAATCACTAACCTTAACACAAGTATTTCTCAATTTCATAATAACTCCACTAGCATGACTGTAATATCACTATTGTCAGGACCCCAATCCTAAGTCACACAGGTCTAGCATGTAACACATCATATCACTTTGCGGCCTCATGCACGGTATCCCCACGGGTGCCACCTTACCTGGCCCGGGACCGTTTGCGCATTTTGGCACACGTATATGATAGTGTCGCTAGCATCCATATGACAGAGAACCCGGGCCGACATGACTAGTTATAAACCAAAAGTGGCGCTAAATTACAGAACAAGCATACATGACCCAGCAACGAACGTGTCGGTCATCAACGTATGAACCCAAGTCGTAGCAAGCTACAAGGACTTAAAGGAACAACGCGTGACATTTCCCCTAAGGGAAAGACACAGGAACGAAGAAGGACACATGCCGGCCATCCTAAGTGTTTCGAAGCAGTAGCAAGCTACCAAGGCTCAGTGGAAGCACTAGGAGACATTTCCCTGTAAGATAGGCTACCAAGGGTAAACAACTAGGTGTCGGATCCCACACATAGCAATACACATTACACGTACGCATAACATGCAAGTATGTGTTGTACAACAAGGCATCACAACATAACTCAACAACTCATATAGATAAAGGCCTAGAAGAGCCACCATAACATTTATTACAAACAGAGGTCACATGACCCAACATACAGAGCATACAGGCAACAGAAGCATAACATGTCTGAGTACAGACAACTACAAATGAAAAAGGCTGAGAAGCCTCACTATCTACAAGACCCTCCCCAGGGTACAAGATCGTAGCTAAGGTAACAAGCTAAACATCGAAGTCCACGCCGAACCACTAGTGAGACTGAAGTCTCTCTGCAAAAACATAAATTAAGCAAACGTAAGTACAAAGGTACTCAGCAAGACTTACATCAGAACTAGCTACATATGCATCGGTATCAACAAAGGGGTGGTGGAGTTTGACTGCAGCAAGCCAGCTTTGACTCGGTGCTATCCTGAACTACGACTGCAACTAACTCTTTTAAGGTGGCGCACACGAGTCCACATATTCACCAATCAATACACCACTATGGATCCGCTCCCGTCTCCCTACGATAAAGCCATCCATAGCACTCACGCTTATCTTGCGTGTTTTAGAGTATCCACTTCCACTTGTCTATGAACTGTACAGGTAACCCAGAAGTCCATTACCGCGTACACGGCTATTTGAATAGATCATATATAACCCTGCAGGGGTGTACTTCTTCACACACGCTCTCACCACTTACAGCTGTTTACACGACATGTACTCGGCAACCTTAGAGCGGAAGCCCAGCGAGGGTGTCGACCACGACCTGACTAACCACACAAGTCCCTAGTCCAGGTTTATCGCCTATTTGGGTTCCATCTGTGGTGAGATCTAGCCGGGGTGTCGCTCACGGCCTCAAACGATGTGTACAGGGTTCCCGAGCCACCAAACGGGTGACCGGTACATCGTGCCACGTTCCTCCCGCGTCACAGCCCACCCCGAGGGTCAGCGTTGCGCACGACCTCCAGTAAACTACAAACACCAGAAACTAGTTGCAACTCCTGGACAGAGGACAAGGACAGTTAATAAGTCGAGAGGGTCAATTAAGGATCCCAATGGGTGGTAGTAGCTGATTCATGGATCACAAACACCGAACTCAGTTCCCGAGGATGGCTGCAATGAGACAACCCACCATGTACTTCTACATGGCCTCTCATCGCTACCTTTACCAAATTGTGTTCACACACTTAGCTCTCAACAGTAGAACATGTTCACCACATTCCAATTCATCCCCGATGAATCAGACCTGACACAACTCTAAGCAATAGCAGGCATAACCAGAAAGCATGAATGAGTAGGTACAACATGGCTCAAACAACTCCTACTCATGCTAGTGGGTTTCAACTATTACTGTGGCAATGATAAGTCCTGCAGAGGAAAGGGGTTCAACTACCGCAGCAGGTAACAGTTGAAGCGTTGTTGTCTGAATGCAGTAAAAGAGAGCAAGAGCGAGAGAGTGGGATTGTATCGGAATGCTCAATGGGGTTTTGCTTGCCTGACACTTCTGAAGATATCACTATGTCTTCATCGGTGTCATCGATCACGTCGTCGGAACACGTCTACTGAGAGGGGACAAACACCGGCAAACAAGAGAGAACACAATCAATGCAATGCGACAATATGATGCATGATCATGACATGGCAATATGTTGTTGATTGAGCTAATGCAACTAGCAACCATATTAAATGAAGTTGGTTTGAACCAAAGGTTCAAATTCAAACTCCATATGTGACTATTTAAATGTCGTTTAATTGATTTGACCTAATCGGCAGGTTTAACTTGTTCAAATATACACGAAAATGCCATAAACAAATTCCTTATATTTTTCTGATCATTTTTCATATATAAATTATTTTAATTGGAGTTATAGATTATTTTATATGATTTTTAGAAGTTTTGGCTATTTTCTGAAATTCATAAATCATTTTCTGATTTATTTAAATTCCAGAAAATATTTACCGCGTCAGCATGACGTTTGTGTGACGTCAGCAGGTCAACAGGGCGGTTAGGTCAAACCTGACGTGTGGGGTCCACACGTCAGTGACACAACTAACTAACATGGTTAGTTAGTTTTAAGTTAACACCAACTAAACTGTCAGTGGGGCCAGGGCCCACCAGTCAGTGACTCATTAAACTAATGACAGCAATTAGCATTTAACTAAAAACTAAAACTAAAACTAGTCAAAGGCCGGCCCCACATGTCATCACTAGTAGAAAACAGGGCATTGGTCCAGCCCATTAGCCCCGGTTCAATCTAGAACCAGGTCCAATGGGGGTACTGGACCCGGTTCGTGTGCCCAGGGGGCCGGCCGGGCCATGTGGGCCATTGGTCCCGGTTCGTCTGGACCTATTGTTCCCGGTTGGAGCTAAAAACCGGGACCAATGGCTCTTGCTCCTGGCCCACCACTATTGGTCCCGGTTGGTATTATGAACCGGGACCAAAGGCACCCCTTTAGTCCCGGTTTGTAGTACCAACCGGGACCAGTGAGTTGCCTATATATACCCCCTCACTCAAGAGCAGAGCTCACTGCTCTGTTTTTTTTTCTGGCCGGGGGGGAGAGGGGTTAGTGGTGCTCTAGCTCACCTCCTATGCCCACAACGTGTTCGGTGGAATGCCCGAGCCACACTAGTTAAGCTTTTCTCCTCTCGAAGCTCTATTTTCTCCGAGATTTGTCTAGGTTTAGCGGTCCGTCACGTCCCGTCCCCGTCTTCGCCGCCGTCGATCGCCCCCGCCGATCTCGTCACCGGCACCACCGTGGTGAGCCTCTTGTTATGTCCATGCTTTTCTTACTTTTATTATTGCTTTAGATACATATTTGTCTAATTTTCTTACGTTTATTATTGCTTGTTATTATATAGTGTGATGGTTTTGATATCCGCCCACGTGGGCCCTCGTCCGGTCTACGATTCGGATGTGGTATATTATCTATAATTTATAACTATTTGTTTTAGTGCTTATGATAGTTATGCCGACCAACCTGACATGCATAGATGTTTTATTATGTCTAGGAGGTAGTTGAACCGGAAATTCCAACCAACCCTCTTGTGGAGAGGTTAAATTTAGTTGAAGAGGAAAACATTTCGTTAAAGAAAAAATTGGAAAAAATGGAGGAGGAGAAGATGGAATTGGAGTTGCATGTTGCGGAAGTTATCGATGATCACAAGATCAAGATGGACCCTATTGTCGAGAGGTTAAATTTAGTTGAAGAAGAAAACAAATTCTTGAAGGAAAAAATAAAAAAAATTGTGGACGAGAAGATGATATTGGAGTTGCATGTTGCGGATGTCGTCGATGATCACAAGATCAAGATGGATGCAATGCGGTTGAAGATTAAAAAGATTAGAAAATATGCCATTCATACTGAGGCTTGGTATCATTATGCCGTTGGATCAATTGTTACCTTGGTTGCGATTATGATAGCATTTGTTTTCGCATTGAAATGTTTTACATAGTTTCGATGTGTATGGAGAGCTATATGTTGTTAGATGAGAACTATATATGTATGTACTTTGGTTTTAATGTGATGATGAACTTTTATCCATTTGGTCACTTAATTATCTATTTATGATGTTCTGTAATGGTTTTTGACACACTTAATTATATATAAATGCACGCAGATGAACCGGCAATGGATGTACGGTGACAGACACACCTCCGAGTACATTAAGGGCGTGCGTGAGTTTCTAAATGCGGCTGAGGCAAACAAGCAGAATGGTTTTATGTGTTGTCCATGCACTAAATGTGTGAATACGACGTCTTACTCTAACCGGAAAATCCTTCACTCCCACCTGCTTTACAAGGGTTTCATGCCACACTATAATGTTTGGACGAGGTACGGAGAAATAGGGGTTATGATGGAAGACGGCAAAGAAGAAGAGTACGATGACAACTATGTGCCCCCTGAATACGGTGATGCTGCAATGGGGGGAGCTGGTGAAGATCATGAGGAACCAGACGATGTGCCCAATGATGCTGCAACGGGTGAAGCTGCTGAAGATCAAGAGGAACCAAATGATGATCTTCGCCGGGTCATTGTCGATGCAAGGACACAATGCGGAAGTCAAAAGGAGAAGCTGAAGTTCGATCGCATGTTAGAGGATCACAAATAAGGGTTGTACCCCAATTGCGAAGATGGCAACACAAAGCTCGGTACCTTACTGGAATTGCTGCAGTGGAAGGCAGAGAATGCTGTGGCTGACAAAGGATTTGAGAAGCTACTGAAAATATTGAAGAAGAAGCTTCCGAAGGATAACGAATTGCCCGACAGTACATACGCAACAAAGAAGGTCGTATGCCCTCTAGGATTGGAGGTGCAGAAGATAAATGCATGCCCTAATGACTGCATCCTCTACCGCGGTGCATACAACGATTTGAACGCATGCCCGGTATGCGGTGCATTGCGGTATAAGATTAGATGAGATGACCCTGGTGATGTTGATGGCGAGCCCGCCAGGAAGAGGGTTCCTGCGAAGGTGATGTGGTATGCTCCTATAATACCACGGTTGAAACGTTTGTTTAGAAACAGAGAGCATGCCAAGTTGATGCGATGGCATAATGAGGACCGTAAGAAAGACGGGAAGTTGAGAGCACCCGCTGACGGGTCGCAATGGAGAAAAATCGAGAGAAAGTACTGGGAGGAGTGTAACACCCCAAAAATTAAACCATATTTTATTCATTAAAATTTTTGCCAGGAAACTAAATTTTTCTTTTCTGAAGTTTCTTTTGATTTCAGAACCATTCTTCTCTTCTGAATTGTGGAGTTTTCCCTCCAAGGGGAACTTTTCAAAAATATTGTTGGACTTGTACACCTTCTCAAGGTCATTTCTTTCATCAGTGGAATTATTTCTATAAATATTTCCCTGAAGCTTTATTGCTTTTAAATTGGTTTCTCATAAGTTTTGGAGTCCCTTTTGCACTACAACCCTTTGATAAATTCTTCTAAAAATTCCACCAAAATTTGGAGATGTTAATAGAGGTATATAATTCATTTCTATGCAAAAACCCATTGGTGTTCTTTGGAAAAATTGAGCAGAACATCCTCTTTTGCTCTCTGGTCCAGTTTGCCACTTTCTACTGCAGCACTATTTTATCTTGCCCTATTGCCCATGGGATGTTTCCTGCTTGTAGTCCACCCTACCAAACTCTTAAGTCCAGGAGATTGAGACCATTGGAAGATTTTATACACATGCAATAATAGCCTGTATTTTCTGTCCAGAGTTGAAGAATTGCAAAATTTGCACTAACAAGTTTTTGTTTCTCTCAAGCTAACCATGCCATCTTCTTGTGGATCTAAAGAGACTTTGATCTGGAAATTTTGGTCACTAGAAAAATCTTCTGGATGCCCCTAGCATTTTGTCGAACAGTTGGAGTGTATGAACGGTTTTGGCCTGATCTTTGCTTTGCATTAGGGACTAGCTTTCCTGGCTGTATCACCTTGTCCTCTAGCCTTGCCTTGGCCATCAATCCACCCCTGTAGAACCCCATGTGGAATAGAGTCCCCTGGCAGGCATTGGCATTTTGCCGAGCACCTCGCGTGCGTGCTTTGGGCGCGCCCAGAGCGCACGTTTAGCACGCGCCGCACCCGCATCACCGCAACCAGTTGCCACCTCCCCGCGCTCGTCCTGATCCGTTTCTGCTCACAGAAGTGCGTCTGCCCAGTCGTCCAGAGCCCCTGCACCTGCTGCAGCTTGTCACCGCCACCGCAAGCCGCCGCTGCCGCAGCCAGCAGGACCTGCCATGGACAGCGCCGCCCGAGCCACTCTCGCTCGCCAGCTCGTCCCTGGAACAGGCCGGCCTCATCCGCGAGGTCACTGCAGCCACCGCTAGCCTTCGCCACGTCGCCCTGCCGCAACTGAGCAGGCGGTTCGTCAATCTTATCCTCGGCCGCCGCCGTTCTTATCCTCAGAGCCGCGGAACCGACCTTCGGGCGCTATAAAAGGAGCCCCGAGCTCGTCCAGATCCTCAGGCAAGCCGTAGAGTTCTCCCCCTCGCTCAAAATCATCTGGAGGAGGCTTGTTCCCCAACTCCGGCGAGGTACAGCCGCCACCACCGTCCGGATCAATACGCCGCAGACCGAGCCTTTCCCTCCCAGCCAGCCTCACCGTTCGATTCCAGATGACCTTGCGGAACTGCCCAACTACTCAAAGAAGCTCTAGGACAACCGTAGGACGGAACCCCTTTTCCAACCGAGGCCGCCGTCCGCCGCGAAGCTCGTCGCCGACGCGTTCCTCCACCTCCGCCTCCCCCTCGACCACCGGAAGGACCGCCCCAGTCCGGCGGATCCATCCCCGCACTAGAACGCCCTCGAGGCGCCACCGTTCGCCGGCGTTGATCGCCGGAGCAGCGCCCCTGTTCGGCCAGAGGAGGAAGGAGGCGAGGGCGACTGGTCAAACCTGACCAGTGGGCCCGAGGGACCCACTGTCAGTGACCCCGAGCCGGCCCGCGCTGGTTTAAGTGGAGGCGTAAACCTCAGAAGTACGTCTCCTCTGCCCCGAAAGCGTATTCTCGTCGAACCGTTTTCTTTCTCTGATGTTTATTAAAAACAGAATTTTGACCAGACTTTGACTGGCTATAACTTTTAAAATAAAAGTCCTTTTGACTTGATTCTTTTTCTGTTGTTTCTCAAATTTTGTCTAGTTTATTTTCATATTTATTTGAAAAATTTCTGAGCAACTTTTTTGTACTGTTTTTGAATTATGTATTGATTTAAATTTTCTTAAAATAGGATTTTGGAGGGAAGATGAAAACTTTCAAAGTGCACCCCTCCTTCATACTCTTGGAAGGCAAGCATCCTGAACACAGATATGATATTTTGTTGAATGCTTGCTAGGAGCAGTAAGCTATGTTTATGTCACATGAAATAATGAGTTTTGCATATAATGGCGAGACATGCATAGATGCATTTGATGAGAAGTTGATTTGCTGTGATCATGTTATATACATGTGAAGTGGTTACTGCCTCATGCCACGTATGCCTGAGCTGGTCCGGACAGACTTCGGGGAGAAGTTTTGTCATGGATAAAGTATGACCATGAAGATGGTACCTCATGGTGATGAGAGAGATCAGTGAGGGCATGTCGAGGCATGATGAGTGGTGATTCTGTCTGTTGGTGTGGAATATGTTTGCTATACTAATCACGTAGGTGATGCTTTAACCTCCTGAGTCGACCATAGATCGGGTCTTGTTCCGGTAACCCCCATACTTGTTTCGTACTACCACTTGTCCCTGCCGCAGGTAGGGTACAGTCCAGTAAGTTGTCAACCCCTTTCTTGGCACACACCGTACAGAGAGGCCATGGTGGAAGATACCGGCTGCATCCGGTAGGCATGCCACCTGGTCCGGGGGCATGGGTGTTTCCGGTTGGGGCCGAGGGGGTAGCTCCCCTAGTTTGCGCGCATTATAAATTCTGTGATCCCATGCCACTCGAGGTTGTAGCCTCCCCACTTAGAGTTTTACTTAACAGGTGTCGTGGGTGATTCCAGTCACCGGTAAGTTAAGCTGGTGTGTGCGGGTCAGGTGTGTTTTCAACTAAAAGACCGTAAATGGCATTAGTCCCGATGGACTAAAGGAATCCGTTACTCGTGGGTAAAGAGTACACCCTCTGCAGAGGTTATATCTATTCGAATAGCCGTGTCCGCGGTTAAGGATTACAGTCTGGGATGGGTCAAGTGTCGGTCTTAGTGTCGGTCTTCGGAGGGAAAAACTGCTAAGCCAGAACATGGATCATAACTTGTGACATGTGATGATTATGATTATTATTATTATGGACTAACCACTTGTATTGTTTGAATTATTGAGTATCCTTGGGATGGTTCTACCTCCTGGATATTCCCTGTGATTATTCTCATATAAGCCCTTTATGTGGTGTCGCTCAGACGCCCGACTGTGGCATGCTTGTTATTTATTTTCCTTATAAGCCCTTTATG
>LR738714.1:562516942-562531948 GCA_902687465.1 Secale cereale
CAGCACGGGCGAGGCGCTGCGCTTGGCTGTCGAGCGAGATGAGCGGTGGGGAGGACTCCTAGAAGCTCCAGGAGCACGCCCGAGCAACTGGTTGGAGCGGAGGGGCTCGGGAGCACGGAGGTCGCCGGTCATGGCGGACGACGGCTACGGGTGGTCGCGGGGCAGCGGCTAGCGCGCAAATGAAAGCATGAGGAGAGAGAGGAGCGGCGTAGGAGCTTATAGCAGAGAGGAAGAGGTGGTCAGCGAGTGAGGAGACGGCCGGAGTGCAACGAATCGAGCGTCGGCGGCCGACGGGTCCGAGCTAGGAGACTGATGTCTACACACGCTTCTATTCTTGTAGACTATGTTGGGCCTCCAAGCGTAGAGGTTTGTAGGACAGCAGCAATTTCCCTCAAGTGGATGACCTAAGGTTTATCGAACTCAGGGAAGTAGAGGTTGAAGATGGTCTCTCTCAAGCAACCCTGCAACTAAGATACAAGAAGTCTCTTGTGTCCCCAACACACCTAATACAACTAGGAGTTGTATAGGTGCACTAGTTCGGCAAAGAGATGGTAAAATATGGATGATAGGAGTGGCAAAGCAAAGTAATATAAATCTGTAATAAAAAGTGTAGCAAGCAAACAAGTGGTAAACGTGAGCACAAATGGTATTGCAATGGTGGAAACAAGGCCTAGGCTTCATACTTTCACTAGTGGCAACTCCCAACAACATTGACATAGTCTAATCACATGATATTTCCCATAAAACATGCAATGGAGACGCACCCGGAGGTCATTCCTTTGTGGTCAAGAGAGGACTAGAATTATGTAGGGCTACAAAAGCACACCTCAAAGTTCATAGTTCTCAATCTATGGATTTCCCAGTGTCACCGCGGCCATCCAAAGAGAGTACCACAATCACCACAACATATCTCAAGGATAGTCAAAGACAAGCACCAAGAGACTCTCAATCTTCAATCCACACACAAAAGAGGAAATCACTCATGAAAATATTCTTCTAATCCATGTCCAATAGACCGCTGTCACCTTGGTCTCGGGGATTATACTAGATAATGACAAGTGGGTACATCAATCAAATACATAGAGGAAGGGGAAATATCATGGGATCACCCTAGATTAACATAGCCTATGATCACAACGAAGATCACATCATTGGAGAGAGAATTGACCACATAGCTACTGGTAGAAACCTCAGCCCCGAGGAGGAACTACTCCCGCATCATGGAGGGAGGAAGCAACATCGATGGAGATGAATCCGGGGGCACTTCCCCGTCCCGGCAGGATGCCGGCACAGGAATTCTGGCCCCCCGAAACTTTGTGGCGATGGCGGCGGAGATCGGAATAGCTTCTGGAGAAAAGGGTTCTGGAATCGAGGGTTTCGGGACGCGAGGTAAATATATGCCAAAGGGGGTCACCAGAGGCGGAGAGGGGGGCCCAGGCGCCCCCCCGGCGCGGCCAGGGGTGGGGCCACATGGGCAGGCCGCCTGGGCTGCCCCTGGCTCCCCTCTGGCCCCACTTCTGGCGCGTGGAAGCTTCTGGAGCGCTGATTTTTTATATATTTTTCCCCGAATTTTTCTGGCAATTTAAGTAATGGGAAAACCTGAAATACAAAAACAGCAGAAAACAGAAACTGGCACTGGGGTGCACTGAGTTAATAGGTTAGTCCAAATATGATCAAAAGTGTATGAAAGTGTATCAAAAGCATAGAAATATCACCCAAAACATGCATGGAGCAAGCAGAAAATATAAATACGTTTGGGACGTATCAACATCCCGAAGCTTAATTCCTGCTCGTCCTCGAGTAGGTAAATGATAACAAGCATAATTTCTGTGGTGACATGCTACCAAAGAATCTTTCACAGTCACATGGCAAATGCTTATTGAGATAATGAATCTTTAGTAATTAAGTTGCCTCATGAGAATATCACAAAGAACTGAAAGTTTACAATATGATACTGAAACACCCAATAGATTTGTAGTGAGCATGGTGTGCAAAGATGACAAAGTGATACCTCGCTTGCCCCCTTTAGGGAAGCAAAACATAAATGCAGGAGCACCTCTGAAGTTTAAGTGATGACAAGATACAATGATTTCAGAATAAGTGATATCACAATTATGCAGAAGACAATGGTACTTTGGGACAATGCACATTACACTCAGGATGACAATCATGCTCTCAATAGTTGGTGCTTTGAAGAAAAAGGTGGAGACTCTCGAACCCTGGATTTTGATGGCAAGGTTAAAAACCCGTGGCTGGAAGCAAAGACTAAACATGTACCAGAGCTCTTGGTTTTGAAAACAGAGGTAAAAATGATTTTTGGGAAGTGCATATTTCGTCAACGAATGTTTAGTAGACAACCCAATCACTTCTCGAACTGGACAAGTTTCGAGGAACGGCTCCCGCACGGGGACGATCACATCCCCTTAATCTCCTTTGTTTATCACTGCCAAAAGTTTTCTGATTTCTCATGAACAAAGCGTGAAGGATGGTTTGTTTGTTGTATTATCTTTTATGAGCCGGGCGCACTCATGCCAGTTCCTCCTCGTATTAGGGGTTTGCAGATTAGACATGCAATCCTGGGGTAAAACTTGTCCAACTAAAAAAGATCATGAATTAACTACTACTTCCTCATGAGCTAAAACGGAGGACTAAAAGAGAAATGCTTTTGAATAATTTTGAGATGGTACAAGAAAGTCTTCGTTAGGAATGGCAAGTAAATACCATATATAGGAAGGTATGGTGGACTCATATGGCATAACTGGTTTCAAGGATTTTGGATGCACAAGCAGTCAGTCCGCTTAGTATAGGTGAAGGCTAGCAAAAGACTGGGAGCGACCAACTAAGAGAGCAATGATGGCCATAATCATGCAGAGCGACAAAGCAACATTGAATCGGGCATGGAAGTTATATCACTACTCAGAAATTAAAGATCATCAAGGCTTGATAGACTTTCTTTACAGTCTTAAATATGCGTGAGCATATGCCAAGTCAATCAAAATAAATTCTTGGAGGAAGATATCACTAAACCATACCACATCATAGGCAAACAAATCATGCTGGTACTTCAATAACACATTAAGAACCCCCAGCTATTTGAGACTAACCATAAGAAAACATGAACTACTAAGCACCATTATGCACATAGCATTTTTATCATAGACATATCAACCAGTGCCACAGAAGCCAACTCTCTTAACAAGATAAGCATGATGACTCAAGAAAGTTCCGGAAGCAACAACCTAAACAAAATCCCTTAAAAAGATAAGCATGAAAACTAAGAGCTAAGCATGACAGCAGCTATGAAAAGATAAAGAACACACACAGCAAAGGTAAGCATGAAAATCCTATGTTGTGTTCTAGGTTGAAGTGGAGCGTGTTTCTCTCCCACACAAAGAAAGCTAGGATCCAACTTGTTATGAACAACAAGCAAAGCTAAAGAAAACTAGAAAGGAAACTAAGAGAAAGACGCTCCAAGCATAGCACATAACGCATGAAGTGATTAAAATATAGTGGAACGAAAGACGAACTGATAATTGTTGATGGAGAAGGGGATGCACGGGGGCATCCCCAAGCTTAGACGCTTGAGTCTTCTTGAATATTTCTTGGGGGTGCACGGGGGCATCCCCAAGCTTGAGCGTTTGACCCTCCTGGATCTTCTTTTATCATCTTCCCTCGCACACTTGAAAACTCCCTTCATACATAACTCATCATAATCTGATTAGCGAGGTTAGTACCCATAATAAAATAAATTTTCCCTGCTGGCAATAAGGATAATCTTGAAGATCTACTGTTTCTCAAGATTGCCAAAAGGTTTTTGCAAAGAAAAAGCAAGCTCAAGGTTTGCAAAACGAAGAAAAGGCAAAACAGGACAGAATCTGTGAAAAACAGACCAGCAGGTAGTAAATAATTTTTTCGGGGCTTTTATGCAACTCAAATCAAAAAACTCAGAACAGACGCCCGGAAGCCAATTGTATAGAGCACTCTGTCAAAAAAATTCAAATAAAAAAGATGATGTGATGATTTTATACGAATTTTTCTGTCCAAGGACAGAATCTGTTTTCTGGACTGCACGTCACAACTTTTGAACTTTCTTGCAATCGGAGGCTAAACTTGGCACAAAGCTGAAAAATAAAGATACAATGATGTTGCTACAGTAGTAACAAACATCAAGACCACTAAAAACTGAAAGAACAAACTGAAAGCAAAGATAACAAGGGTTGTCTCCCTAGAGCTCTTTCTTTATAGCCATAAAGATAGGCTTAAGACTTTAATGATGCTCTCGTAGGAATAAGAGTTGAAGAACAAAAGAGAGCATCAAGAAGCAAATACCAAACACATTTAAGCCTAACATGCTTCCTATGCATAGGAATATTGCAATAGAATAATTCATTGAAGCACAAAGCAACTAGCATTGGAAGGCAAAACAAGCATAACTTCAAAATATTCACCATAAAGAGAGGAAACTTCTTATTACTAAGATATTTAGAACCATGTCTCCCTCTCTCATAATAATTTTCAGTGGGATCACGAATAAACTCAACAATATAAGCATCACATAAAGCATTGTTACCATGATCCACATGCAAAAAGGTACTCTTACTCTCCACATAAGCATAATCTTTCTCATTGGTAATAGTGGGAGTAGGACTATCATAAACAACTTGAACACTGTAGATTAATTGTGTATTAGGAGGGTGGTGTTCAACAAGGGAGTAATTCCCTCCAAGATTATGACAAGTTTCATAAGGATAGTTTCTCCTTATGTCATACGTACCTTTATAATCACTATAGATTGGAGTTATAACATCATCATAGTAGAGAAGAGCATTATCATTGCTAGCAACTATATTTGTAATCATGTTGTCTTTATTCTTACTAGCAAAAGAATTATCAATTATCACATCACTAGTGGGTAGAGGATTTGCAATCCTATCATCCCCAAGCTTAGAGCTTTCCATATCATCACTTTCAGAGTTGGTACCAAAAAGATTTTCAAGATCATAAGTAGCATTATCATCATTTTCCCAATCACAATAAGTAACATGCATATCATAATCAAAATCATCTTCAATAGTACCTACGGACGTATCATCAAGATGGTAATTAAGGCAGTAAACTTCACCTTCTTCTTTAAACTTACAACCGTTAGGATAAAAGTTGATGGGAGGAATACGCTCAGGCCAGGTTGATACCCATTCTTCTTCCTTCTTGCTCCTCTTCCTCCTCCTCTTCTTTTTCTTCTTCTTCACCTTAGGAGGGAGTGGTTGGAGATGAAGCTTCTCCACATATCCTTTGTCGATCTCCCAATCTTCGGTGTTGCGTTGAATTCTTTCAAGGAGTTCCCATTTAGCATCAATCTTTTCGTTTGTGAAAGAACCCATAGAGGAAGCATCGAGCAAATCTTTATCCTGTCGAGAGAGCCTCGCATAGAAATTAGTAATAATCATATCTTTGGGGAGCCCATGGTTAGGACATTTTAGCATTAAAGTTTTCAGTCTCCCCCAAGCTTGAGCTATGCTCTCTCCGTCATGAGGATAGAAATTGTAAACATAATTCCTATTCTCATGGGCTTCATGAAGAGGATAAAACTTGGAGTAAAAGAGAGACTGGATCTCTTCCCAATCCAGCAGGTGAGAGTCATCTAGTAGCCTATACCATTCCAATGCTTTTCCTTTCAGTGACAAGGCAAATAATTTCCTCATGACTCCATCTCTTGTCAAACCTGAAATCTTAAACAACTCACAAAGTTCTGTAAGTTTCAACAAATGAATACTAGGATTGACTGTCCCATCATAACAATCATTCCTAATTATTTCAATTATCCCAAGTGGTATTTGGAATGGGATACATTCAGTAGGTGGAGGAGACTTCTCTACCACGGGTGTGGTAAAGCGGCCTTCCCCAAGAAGCGAACTAAGAGTGCGGTTTTCCATAAACATAACTAGTGAAACTAAAAACAAGAAACGAAAAGATTTAATTGCAAGATCTAAAGATATACCTTCAAACACTTACCTCCCCGGCAACGGTGACAGAAATAGCTTGATGTCTACACACGCTTCTATTCTTGTAGACTATGTTGGGCCTCCAAGCGTAGAGGTTTGTAGGACAGCAGCAATTTCCCTCAAGTGGATGACCTAAGGTTTATCGAACTCAGGGAAGTAGAGGTTGAAGATGGTCTCTCTCAAGCAACCCTGCAACTAAGATACAAGAAGTCTCTTGTGTCCCCAACACACCTAATACAACTAGGAGTTGTATAGGTGCACTAGTTCGGCGAAGAGATGGTAAAATATGGATGATAGGAGTGGCAAAGCAAAGTAATATAAATCTGTAATAAAAAGTGCAGCAAGCAAAGAAGTGGTAAACGTGAGCACAAATGGTATTGCAATGGTGGAAACAAGGCCTAGGCTTCATACTTTCACTAGTGGCAACTCCCAACAACATTGACATAGTCTAATCACATGATATTTCCCATAAAACATGCAATGGAGACGCACCCGGAGGTCATTCCTTTGTGGTCAAGAGAGGACTAGAATTATGTAGGGCTACAAAAGCACACCTCAAAGTTTGTAGTTCTCAATCTATGGATTTTCCAATGTCACCGCGGCCATCCAAAGAGAGTACCACAAACACCACAACATATCTCAAGGATAGTCAAAGACAAGCACCAAGAGACTCTCAATCTTCAATCCACACACAAAAGAGGAAATCACTCATGAAAATATTCTTCTAATCCATGTCCAATAGAGCGCTGTCACCTTGTTCTCGGAGATTATACTAGATAATGACAAGTGGGTACATCAATCAAATACATGGAGGAAGGGGAAATATCATGGGATCACCCTAGATTAACATAGCATATGATCACAACGAAGATCACATCATTGGAGAGAGAATTGACCACATAGCTACTGGTAGAAACCTTAGCCCCGAGGAGGAACTACTCCCACATCATGGAGGGAGGAAGCAACGTCGATGGAGATGAATCCGGGGGCACTTCCCCGTCTCGGCAGGATGCCGACACAGGTATTCTGGTCCCCCAAAACTTGGTGGCGATGGCGGCGGAGATCGGAATAGCTTCTGGAGAAAAGGGTTCTGGAATCGAGGGTTTCGGGACGCGAGGTAAATATATTCCAAAGGGGGTCACCAGAGGCGGAGAGGGGGGCCCAGGCGCCCCCCCGGCGCGGCCAGGGGTGGGGCCGTGTGGGCAGGCCGCCTGGGCTGCCCCTGGCTCCCCTCTGTCCCCACTTCTGGCGCGTGGAAGCTTCTGGAGCGCTGATTTTTTTATATATTTTTTCCCCGAATTTTTCTGGCAATTTAAGTAATGGGAAAACCTGAAATACAAAAACAGCAGAAAACAGAAACTGGCACTGGGGTGCACTGAGTTAATAGGTCAGTCCAAATATGATCAAAAGTGTATGAAAGTGTATCAAAAGCATAGCAATATCACCCAAAACATGCATGGAGCAAGCAGAAATTATAGATACGTTTGGGACGTATCAGAGACGAGCTCGAAGGCGTCTCCGTATTGCATCCGGGCTCGTGGGACTCGACGTAGAGGTGCGCCGCGACGAGGCGGAGCTCGTGCGCTAGCTAGCTGGGCATGAGGAGGTCGGTGTCCGCGGTGGTGCTCGTCGGCGTTCTCGGGTGCGTTCGGAGGAGAACGAGGGAGAGAGACAGGGGAAGGGGATGGGAGTGGGAAGAGTCCAGAGGGAGCCAGGGGTGTGCGTGGCAGCGTTTGGGACATCCAGAGCGACGAGGGGGCAGGCAGGCAGGCCAGGCCAGAGGTGGCCGTGCGCGTGCCGGCGCGTGGCGACCACGCGCCCCTGTCCTTCTGTCCAGGGAGGAAGACGACAGGGGAGGAGGAGGTGGGCTGGGCCGGTGCAGCTGGGCCAGCTACAGGTAAGTGGGCCGCCAGGTATGTGTTCTCTCTCTCTCTTTCTTAAATTGTTTCTGTTTTCTATTTATTTTGTTATGTTTTGATTTAGTAAAAATACTAAATCATTTCATAAAATCCTGGAAATAGTTAGAGGTGCTTTCTGAATTATTCCAGTGACCCTTGACAATTTCCAACATTTTTGGAGCATCTAAAATATATATAGTATTTAAATAGCTCCAATTCAAATATGTTTGAATTAATTCAAAGTCCAAATATGTCCTCCAAAAATGTGAACCATTTTTGGCACATGCTTCCACCTTGATCCAGATATGATGAACATTTTTAAAGGGCATTTTGAAAACATTGGAAAAGATTTTTGTTGAACCTATTTGACTTCTTCCTGTGCTAGGGTTTGATCAATCCCCATTTCAACTTTCCGAAAAATTAAACATGATGCAAGCAAGATGCAAACACTAGGCAGTACGAGAAGCTAGGGATGTGACAACTCACCCCCACTAAACAAGAATCTCGTCCCGAGATTCAAGCGTAGGGTAAGAAAACAGAGGGACAAAAGGCTAACACAATCTTCATGATACAACTATCCTTCATAAGAATGTTGATTGCTTTCATCATGTTGGTCTGGACATCCTTGCTTTCGAGATCTTTGTCCAACACAAAGATGATGAAAGAAATTCTACAAAATTGATCTTTTGAAAGATCGACAACTCAATATTAACTCATGGAGCGAGACGTTGAAACATCTCTTGAGCTGAGACACGGAACACACATCCAGAGGGATGGATTGAAACAAAAGCTGAAGATTCACTTGGCAGGCAATAATTCCACACCTAAGAAGATGGCGATCGAGGTTACCAGACGGGGCACCTTAGAGAAGGTGACTCGTAGAATTATTCCCTTAAGTGGCAAAAAGAATTACTTTTGATATAGAGATCATTGAAACTCTCTATACCAGCCTGAGGCAAATCACAATCGATAGTTTGAAAGAGTTCGAAAGAACGACATACTCCATCTAGAATGGATGATGTGGACTGCCTTGTTAAAGACAACACCAAGGTTGATTTTTCTTATCACCGGAAATGGATGGGACCCATGGTAGGACCACTTTTGAAGATAATCCCAAACAACAGTTGCTGAGAAGGGCAACCAATGGAAAGTTGGCACGATGGTGGTGCAAGCTGGGAGCAAAATG
This sequence comes from Secale cereale, assembly GCA_902687465.1. Lineage (NCBI taxonomy): Eukaryota > Viridiplantae > Streptophyta > Magnoliopsida > Poales > Poaceae > Secale > Secale cereale. The sequence goes on from LR738714.1 coordinate 562,526,029, forward strand.
CAAATGCTGGGAATGATTCTGGTAACTGGGAAGAAACCCAACAGTAGAGAGTGAATCTACTATTTGAGAGGTTATAGCATAACTAAGAACACTGGGAGCAATCCCGGTTAGTGCCAGTCATAACACCTAGTGCTTGTGCGTGCTCTCAAGAACTTGAGCATTTCCATAATCATCAAGGTTTTACCATTATCCGTGCCAATGGTGCTAACAACACAACATACAACCATGACGAATAGCGATGGACGATGCAGATGCAAAGGAAGATAACACTTTCTCAGATTTCACCTTAGCGGAGTAAAGGGGCAAAATCTGGATGATCGACCGAAAGACATTTAGCACTCCGCTTCTAATGTTCTCCTTGATGTGCTAGCGCAACCCATTTATTAAAATGGTTTGGTACCTAGAACGTCAAGTAAAAGGTCGGACTTCTGGAGCACAAAAAATCCATAAGGAACAACTAGGGAGTAAATCCTACGAAATCCTTATGGGGAGGTGGCCAACTTCTTCAATCAAGATACTACAACAATAGGTCTTCCGGCTGGGTGTGTTGGCCACGACATCCACTTTACCGGTTATCAAGAGACCAATATTATAGTTCTTGGAAAATGCTCCAACCATCATATCTGCCTGAGATCTGGTTGGTGTCAGGATATTCCAGACTCATCGAGTCTAGAAAGAAAAATGAAAGTTTGCAACCCAAATCGACGAGATGATGTGGCGAGATTCTCGGGATATGAACTACGATAGCAAGCTCTAAAACATGAGCTGGTTCTGCTACATACCTATGAACACGTTGTCCAAGACAAGCATGACCACATGGTAGTCTTACAACGAAACACTACCGAGTGCAGGTTGGGAACCATCATTGATGATAGCGAAGTCATGTGCATGACCTAGGATTAGCACAACAGACTTCTTTTTCTTGAACAAATCAATCAGTGGCTTGGTGTGCTAGGGATACATATGGAATGAAGGTTGCAAGTCCTCAACCACAGAATACTTCGCACGTGTGCATGACTGACTTGGGATGATTCCAGAGGAAGCAAAAGAACTTTCTCGAATTCACGGCGGCAACTTACATCGAGTGCGCAGGAATTGGAGGAAGTCACTTCTTCCATACAGACATATGCTTCATGAACAGGACATTAAGATAATGCTTGTAAAAGTTTCCAACACTAGCTTTAATGTTCAACATGAATCATGGAGAAGATAAGCATGTTGCCGATGGGCTCGACAACAATTCATCGAGGCTTCCATAAAATGGAATTCCATAACTATGTGAACAAGGAGATAGCATTGGTCAGACCAATAGATGTAACGGTGTATGCTCGAGGGATCAACCACGAGTAAGACAACATTACGAATATCATTGGTTCTGATTTGACTTAACAATAGCCCACACTCAAGTCAAAGTTTTGTCAAGACAATGGATCCAGCAACTGATCACGAGGATCAATTGATGAAGATATAATCTTTCTCCAACAAACACACAAACACCAGGATATCCCTTTGGCAATGAACTAAGTTAGATCAAGATTTTATCTTCCAACTCTCCAAGTTGTTGTTTAGCTTAACCAACTAGCTCGGGATATCCAACATAGATTCTTGGAGACGAAGTGGTTCATAAGTAAACCAACTTGATCACGAGCTCAACATAACGGTCAGGGAACAACCTGGTAATACTTCCAAGAAGATATTCGGAAAATCACAAACCACCGATATGTTAGGAAGCTCGAGATCAATCTTGCTTTTCGGGGCAAGACGATATGATAAAAAGCGAGAGATTGACACAATCCTAACTCATTGATCGAAGAGTGTACCAGAAAAAATGGACTAGGTAGCACGAACAATCTTAGAATGATGATTCAGTAACCAACACACTAAGAATGAGATTATCGTCCATTAACTACTAAGCAACAAAGTTGCTAGGAGTATTGATTACACACATCACGATTCACTTGTCAGTATTCCGGTTACAACAACACGGAGACCGAGGAATGAATGATGATGGTGAAAACTATTACTGTATCAAGAGTTCATAGGAGGTGGTGCAATTCCCATGACATTCTTGACATAAGGATGGTAATACTCCAAGATAGAACAGATTAGAAGCTAGATTAGCATTCTTCACCTGTGAAGTACAAGTTCTTTGACCCAATCCTGGATATGGATGGTACTGGAGTTTGTTTCTCCTAGTCATTCCATAATAGAATGGCTTGACGGACCACAAGAGTAAAAGGCGTCGATGAACATGAGTGCACAACTACTCCTGACTATCAACTCATAGACGAGGGTCATAATACAACTAAAAAGGGACAACTCAAAGAAACATACAACTTTCTGAGTTGTGGGTGCATAGATTAGTATGTTGAACTAGTTCAACATATTTCTTTCGGATAACCCATGCAGGAAGGTAGGAATGGCAGAGTCACAATATGAATGGAGTACTACTCAAGAGCAGTCTGGTTGTGATCTTTTGGTTTAGAAGAACCTCTGCCATGATGGTTCATGGTATTGGAAGAATGATAACCACGGACCTTGAGGGCTATCACAAGGTTACTAATGTCCTAAAGGAACGAGCAAACACTAACAACACGAGATAGTAGGGTGGATCTTGGGTTCATGAACCCAGGAGTAGAATGCCTACTAACTAAATGGCATCACGGGATGCTTTTCGAGAATGATGGCCAGAATCATCACACTGGGAATATAGAGTATTGCTAGATTACTGGGTGATTCTCTAAGACACCTAGGGTCATAATAATAACTCCAACATATATGTCGAGGTAGCAGAGTACCTCAACACACTTGTTAGTGTGGTTAATCTGGCCTAAAAGGACATTAAGAACAGGAAGGAAGGATTTGCAAACGCATCAGACTATTTAGAAACCCGGGATGACTCGGACAACATAACAGCTATAAATGCCCAAAAATATTTTGAGATCCAAGCAAAAAGGTAGCATAACCACTTAACATCATAATGACAAGGTTCTGATACCAATAGTTGAACACACATAAGTAGTAGAAACTGAACTGAGGGTTGAATCCACCATTAACGTGATCCTGATATATAGAATGAGAATCCTAGTTCTTAATCCCCGTAGAAAGAAGAAGGTGACTTAGATCAGAAGGTCATAGGGTAAAGGAGTAAAAGAGCCTTACGTTCCCTTCCACAATCAATTCCCTTATTATAACTAAATAGTTTCTAGACCGACTTTGACCAGTTTGGCTTACTAATCCTACAGGCAGTCAGGCTCTGATACCAAAGCTGTCAGGACCCCGATCCTAAGTCACACAGGTCTAGCATGTAACACATCATATCACTTTGCGGCCTCACGCACGGTATCCCCACGGGTGCCACCTTACCTGGCCTGGGACCGTTTGCGCATTTTGGCACACGTATATGATAGTGTCGCTAGCATCCATATGACAGAGAACCCGGGCCGACATGACTAATTATAAACCAAAAGTGGCGCTAAATTACAGAGACAGGCATACATGACCCAGCAACGAACGTGTCGGTCATCAACGTATGAACCCAAGTCGTAGCAAGCTACGAGGACTTAAAGGAACAACACGTCACATTTCCCCTAAGGGACAGACACAGGAACGAAGAAGGACACATGCCGGCCAGCCTAAGTGTTCCAGAGCAGTAGCAAGCTACCAAGGCTCAGTGGAAGCACTAGGAGACATTTCCTTGTAAGATAGGCTACCAAGGGTAAACAACTAGGTGTCGGATCCCACACATAGCAATACACATTACACGTACGCATAACATGCCAGTATGTGCTGTACAACAAGGCATCCCAACATAACTCAACAACTCATATAGATAAAGGCCCAGAAGAGCCATCATAACATTTATTACAAACAAAGGTCACATGACCCAACATATAGAGCATACAGGCAACAGAAGCATAACATGTCTGAGTACAGACAACTATAAATGAAAAAGGCTGAGAAGCCTGACTATCTACAAGACCCTCCCAAGGGTACAAGATCGTAGCTGAGGTAACAAGCTAAACATCGAAGTCCACGCGGAACCACTAGTGAGACTGAAGTCTCTCTGCAAAAATATAAATTAAGCAAACGTGAGTACAAAGGTACTCAGCAAGACTTACATCAGAATTAGCTACATATGCATCAGTATCAACAAAGGGGTGGTGGAGTTTGACTGCAGCAAGCCAGCTTTGACTCGGTGGCAATCCTGAACTACGACTGCAAGTAACTCTTTTGAGGTGGCGCACACGAGTCCACATATTCACCAATCAATACACCACTATGGATCCGCTCCCGTCTCCGTACGATAAAGCCATCCATAACACTCATGCTTATCTTGCGTGTTTTAGAGTATCCACTTCCACTTGTCTATGAACTGTACATGTAACCCAGAAGTCCATTACCGCGTACACGGCTATTCGAATAGATCATATATAACCCTGCAGGGGTGTACTTCTTCACACACGCTCTCACCACTTACCGCCGTTTACACGACATGTACTCGGTAACCTTCAAGCGGAAGCCCAACGAGGGTGTCGGCCATGACCTGACTAACCACACAAGTCCCTAGTCCAGGTTTATCGCCTATTTGGGTTCCATCCGTGGGGAGATCCGGCCGGGTTGTCGCTCATGGCCCAAACGATGTGTACAGGGTTCCCGAGCCACCAAACGGGTGACCGGTACACCGTGCCACATACCTGCCGCATCACAGCCCACCCCGAGGGTCAGCGCTACGCACGACCTCCAGTAAACTACAAACACCAGAAACTAGTTGCAACTCCTGGACAGAGGACAAGGGCAGTTAATAAGTCGAGAGGGTCAATTAAGGATCCCAATGGGTGGTAGTAGCTGATTCATGGATCACAAACACAGAACTCAGTTCCTGTGGATGGCTGCAATGAGACAACCCACAATGTACTCCTACATGGCCTCTCATCGCTACCTTTACCAAATCGTGTTCACACACTTAGCTCTCAACAGTAGAACATGTTCACCACATTGCAATTCATCCCCGATGAATCAGACCTGACACAACTCTAAGCAATATCAGGCATAACCAGAAAGCATGAATGAGTAGGCGCAATATGGCTCAAAAAACTCCTACTCATGCTAGTGGGTTTCAACTATTTACTGTGGCAATGATAGGTCATGCAGAGGAAAGGGGTTCAACTACCGCAACAGGTAACAGTTTAAGCGTTGCTGTCCTAATGCAGTAAAAGAGAGCAAGAGCGAGAGAGTGGGATTGTGTCGGAATGCTCAATGGGGTTTTGCTTGCCTGGCACTTCTGAAGATATCACTGTGTCTTCATCAGTGTCATCGATCACGTCGTCGGAACACATCTATTGAGAGGGGACAAACACCGGCAAACAAGAGAGAACACAATCAATGCAATGCGACAATATGATGCATGATCATGACATGGCAATATGTTGTTGATTGAGCTAATGCAACTAGCAACCATATTAAATGAAGTTGGTTTGAACAGGTTCAAATTCAAACTCCATGTGTGACTATTTAAATGTCGTTTAATTGATTTGACCTGGTCAGCAGGTTTAACTTGTTCAAACATGCATGAAAATGCCATAAACAGATTCCTTATATTTTTTTGATCATTTTTCATATATAAATTATTTTCATTGGTGTTATAGATTATTTTCTGTGATTTTTAGAAGTTTTGGCTATTTTCTGAAATTCATAAATCATTTTCTAATTTATTTAAATTCCAGAAAATATTTACCGCGTCAGCATGACGTTTGTGTGACGTCAGAATGTCATCAGGGTGGTCAGGTCAAACCTGACGTGTGGGGTCCACATGTCAGTGACACAACTAACTAACAGGTTTAGTTAGTTTTAAGTTAACACTAACTAAACTGTCAGTGGTGCCAGGGCCCACCAGTCAGTGACTCATTAAACTAATGAC
>LR738714.1:562533057-562549713 GCA_902687465.1 Secale cereale
CTTTCTCTCTTTCTTAAATTGTTTCTGTTTTCTTTTTATTCTGTTATGTTTTGATTTAGTAAAAATACTAAATCATTTGATAAAATCCTGGAAATAGTTAGGGGTGCTTTCTGAATTATTCCACTGACCCTTGACAATTTCCAACATTTTTGGAGCATCTAAAATATATATAGTATTTAAATAGCTCCAATTCAAATATGTTTGAATTAATTCAAAGTCCAAATATGTCCTCCAAAAATGTGAACCATTTTTGGCAGATGCTTCCACCTTGATCCAGCAATGATGAACATTTTTAAAGGGCATTTTGAAAACATTGGGAAAGATTTTTGTTGAACCTACTTGACTTCTTTCTATGCTAGGGTTTGATCAATCCCCATTTCAACTTTCTGAAAAATTAAACATGATGCAAGCAAGATGCAAACACTAGGCAGTACCAGAAGCTAGGGATGTGACAACTATCCTCATATCTCAAAACAATTATCAAGCATCCAACATCTCATTCTATTCAATGCACTTGGTGTGAATTTTTTACTACATTGACATTGGATGTTCATCATGTGAAGACTAGTTTCTTTAGCCTAAACACATTACCATTCTGTTTTAATAGACTCTCAGATAGATATAAGTGAAGCATGAGAGTTCAACAATTTCTACAAAATATTACCACCACCGTGTTGTAAAAGATATAAGAGAAGCACTAGAGCAAAAACTATTCAACTCAAAAGATATAAGTGAAGCACATAGAGGGTTTTAACAATTTCTAGGACATATTTAACTCTCTCAAATAGGTGTGTCCAGCAAGGATGATTGTGGAAAACTAACAAGCAAAGACTCAAATTATACAAGACGCTCCATGCAAAACACATATCATGTTGCAAATAAAAATATAGCTCCAAGTATAGTTACCGATGGATGAAGACGAAAGAGGGGATGCCTTCCCGGGGCATCCCCAAGCTTAGGCTTTTGATTATGTTGAATTTACTTGGGGTGCCATGGGCATCCCCAAGCTTAGGCCTTTGCTACTCCTTGTTCCATAGTCCATCAAAGCAATACTCAAAACTTGAAAAACTTCACAACACAAAACTTAGACAAAAATTCTCGTGAGCTCCGTTAGTAAAAGAAAGCAAACCACTACTCAAATGTACTACAATGAATTCATTCTTTGTTTATATTGGTGTTAAACCTACTGTACTCCAACTTCTCTATGGTTCATATCCTCCAATACTACTCATAGATGCATCGGAATAAGCAAACAACACACGAAAAACAGAATCTGTCAAAGACAGAACAGTCTATAGTAATCTGCAGGGTTCGCCTACTTCTGGAACTCCAAAAAATTCAAAATAAATTGGTACATTTGCGCAATTTGTCTACCAATCATCTGCAAAAAGAATCAACTAAAAAGCACGCTCCAGTAAAATCTCACGACTACTTTAGCGAGCGCTAACGATTCTGTTTTTCACAGCAAGATCATATAAACTTCACAAAAGTCTTCCCAAAGGTTCTACTTGGCACAAACACTAAAAAAACATGAAACCACATCTAATCAGAAGCTAGATGCAATATTTATTCCCTAACAGAAAAAATTGGGTTGCCTCCCAACAAGCGCTATCGTTTTACGCCCCTAGCTAGGCACGATACAAGATAGATCTAGGTATTGCCATCTTTGGAAGGTAATCCATAAGTGGCTCTCAAGATAGATTCATATGGTAATTTGATTTTCTTTCTATGAAAGTGTTCCATGCCTTTCCTTAACGGAAATTGGAATCTAATATTTCCTTCCTCCATATCAATAATTGCACCAAACGTTCTAAGGAAAGGTCTACCAAGAATAATAGGACATGAAGGATTGAAATCTATATCAAGAACAATGAAATCTACGGGAACATAATTCCTATTGGCAACAATAAGAACATCATTAATTCTTCCCATAGGTTTCATAATAGTGGAATCCACAAGATGCAAATTTAAAGAACAGTCATCAAGCTCATGGAACCCTAGCAAATCACACAAAGTTTTTGGGATAGTGGAGACACTAGCACCCAAATTTTTCTAGTAGGTTCCCACTCATCATAAAGCTTTCTAGGTATAGAAACTTCCAACTCAAGTTTTTCTTCATAAGATTGCATCAAAGCATCAACTATATGTTTAGTGAAAGCTTTATTTTGACTATAAGCATGCGGAGAATTTAGCACGGATTGCAACAAGGAAATACAATCAATCAAAGAGCAATTATCATAATTGAACCCCTTGAAATCTTTAGCATCAAGATCTAAAAACTCCGAATCATTGGGACACCTTAAAGCAGAATCATCTCCAATCCTATTTTCATCAAGATTAACACTAGAAAACAAGGATCTAATGGGAGACATATCAATAACTTTCAGATCTTCATCTTTATTTTCAGGCTCTTCTGGTTTAGCAGCCATCTTATTGATCAAGGTGGACTATTTATCCGAAATTTTGGCAATTAAGTTCTCGAGACGAGCAAACTAAGATTTCAAACCATAAAATTCCTTAGACATATCATCTAGGTCTTCATTCATATACTCCATAAACTCTTTCTGTTCTTTAAGCTCACTTCTGAAAAAGTCATTATGCTCAAATTGTATAGTCATAAAATGTCTAACATTGTTTTCAATCTCCTCCAGCCTCTTGAGGTGAGGGTCAACACTAACAGGGAGAGCCATAGTGACAAGCAAGCACGCAGACACACACAAGCAAGCAAGAAGCAAGCGAACGATAAACACACGGCGGAAGAAGGGCAATTAAAACGGCAAGGGTGAAGTGGGGGAGAGGAAAACGAGAGGCAAAAAATGTAATGCGAAGGATAAGGGTTTGTGATAGGTACTTGTTATATGACTTTTGCATAAGCCTCCCCGGCAACGGCACCAGAAATTCTTCTTGCTACCTCTTGAGCTTGCGTTGTATTCCCTCGAAGAGGAAAGGGAGATGCAACACAGTAGCGTAAGTATTTCCCTCAGTTTTTGAGAACCAAGGTATCAATCCAGTAGGAGACCACGCGCCAGTCCCTCGCACCTGCACAAACAAATAAGAACTTCGCAGCTAACGCGATAAGGGGTTGTCAATCCCTTTACGGTCACTTACGAGAGTGACATCTGATAGAGATGATAGTTTATATTTTTGGTATTTTAGTTTAATAAAACAGCAAATAAAAGCGGTAAAAGTAAAGTAGATGTAGATTGATATGTTGAGAATAGACCCGGGGGCCATTGTTTTCTCCAGTGGCTTCTCTCATGATAGCGATATTCTACGGCGGGTAAACAAATTACTGTCGAGCAATTGATAGAAAAGCGAATAATTATGAGACTATCTAGGCATGATCATTGTATATAGACATCACATCCGAGACAAGTAGACCGACTCCTACCTGCATCGACTACTATTACTCCACACATCGACCGCTATCCAGCATGCCATCTAGATACTAGCTATGGACCCGAAGGTCTGTGGTAAACTACTCACAACTCATGGTGAGGGCGATGATGATGATGATGAAGGCCACCATGATGGATCCCCCTCCGGTGGAGCTCTGGAACAGGCTCCAAGATGGGATCTCCACGGGAACATAAGCTACAGTGGTGGAATTAGGGTTTTCTCTCTGTGTACGGAGTTTCTGGGCACGTGGACTTATATAGGAAGAAGGAGGGCACCAGGGGCCACTTGAGGGGGCCTTGAGGCAGGGGGTGCGCCCCCACCCTCGAGGACCACCTCTCTGTCCCCTGACTTGGTCCTCAAGCTCCGCGTGCCTTATTTTCTCCAAAAATATCTCTCGTGAAGGTTTCATTCCGTTTGGACTCCGTTTGATATTCTTTTTCTGCAAAACCCTGAAATAGGCAAAAAACAACAATCTGGACTGGGCCTTTGGGTTAGTAGGTTAGTCCCAAAAATAATATAAAAGTGAATGATAGAGCCCATTAAACATCCAATACTTCATAAATAATAGCATGGAACAATCAAAAATTATAGATACGTTGGAGACGTATCATTGGGGAACTTAGGATCTTCAAACCCCGGGGGTTGTTTGACATACACCAACTCATTAAGAGGACCATTTAGAAAAGCACTTTTCACATCCATTTGTTGCATTTTAAAGTTATGATGAGAAGCATAGGCAAGCAACAAACTAATAGATTCATGGCGAGCAACGGGGGAAAAGGTTTCACCGTAGTCGATACCCTCGACTTGGGAGTAGCCTTGAGCCACCAAACGAGCCTTGTTGCGGATGACAATTCCATGAGCATCTTGCTTGTTCTTAAAGATCCACTTGGTTCCAATGACATTATGGTTCTCCTTCGGCCTTGGCACCAAACGTCACACCTTGTTGCGCTCGAAGTTATGGAGTTCTTCATGCATGGCATTGAGCCAATCGGGGTCTTTGAGCGCCTCATAGACCTTTTGAGGTTCAACACTAGAGACAAACGCTTGATGAGCACAATAATTTGCTAATTGTCTACGAGTGCTTACCCCTTTGTGATGCTTCCAAGTATATTCTCCATGTGATGCTCTCTAGAAGCGAGCCTGTAAGCAACTTTAGCAGCACTACGCTCCAATTGTTCTTCAAGTGATAGTTGAGGAGCTATGAGTTGATCATCTTGAGCGTCGTCACGAGCTTGATCTTGATCTTGATCTTGAACATGCTCGGGAGAGGGAACTTGGCCTTGTGCATCACTTGGTGGATCACCACCATCTTGCGGTTGATCTTGCACTTGGCCTTGTTCATTGGGTTGAGGGCCTTCACTTTGTTCTTCTGAAGCATGTGGGTCTTGGGTTGGTGATGGTTCCACTTGAGTGGAACATTGTCCTTCTCCTTCGGCCACAAGGGGTTCCTCAATGGGTAGGATATGACCAACAACAATTCTTCTTATGGCTTGAGGAGGAATTTCATCACCTACATCACAAGTACCACTTTGCTCCACCTAGGAGCCGTTATTCTCATCAAACTCTACGTTACACGTCTCCTCAATGAGTCCATTGGACTTGTTGACGACATGGTAAGCATGAGAGTTTGTAGCATAACCAAAAAATATGCCCTCATGAGCTCTAGATTCAAATTTAGACAAGCGAACACCTTTCTTGAGTATGAAACACTTACAACCGAACCCCCGGAAGTAATTGAGGTTGGGCTTGTTATCGGTAAGTATCTCATATGGAGTCTTGTTCAAGCCTTTGCGCAGATAGAGCCGATTGGATGCATGACAAGCGGTGTTGATGGCTTCGGCCCAAAAGTTACACGGAGACTTGAACTCCGCCATCATGGTCCTTGTCGCGTCCATCAAAGTCCGGTTCTTTCTCTCCGCCACACCATTTTGTTGAAGGGTATACAGTGCGACATATTGATGATTGATCCCCTCATCACTAAGAAACTCGTCCAAGGTGTAATTCTTGAACTCGGTGTCGTTGTCACTACGAATCATCAAGATCTTTGCATCATGTTGTCATTGAGCTTCATTTGCAAAGTTGATGACGGTTTGTTGGGTCTCACTCTTCCTCTTGAAGAAGTATACCCAAGTGTATCTTGAATAATCATCTACAATCACCAAGCAATACTTTCTACCCCCAAGACTGGCAAAGGATGGAGGCCCCAAGAGATACATGTGGAGGAGCTCTAAAGGTCTCGTTGAGTAGATGATACTTGTGGGAGGGTGAGCCTTCTCATGAAGCTTTCCTTCAATACAAGCACTGCAAGCACGATCTTTGGCAAAACTAACATTTGTTAGTCCACGGACATGGTCCCCCTTGAGGAGACTTTGCAAATATCTCATATTGACATGGGCTAGGCGGCGATGCCAAAGCCAACCCACATCAACTTTAGCCATTAGGCAAGTCGCGGTCTTAGTGGGTCGCTCCGAGAAGTTAACCACATAGAGACCGTTCTCGATATGCCCAACAAAGGCTACTTCAAGAGTCTTTCTCCACAAGAGGGCCACGGTATCGATATCAAAGAATGTGGCAAAGCCCATGATTGCAAGTTGACGAACAGAAAGTAAATTGTATGCAAGGGACTCAACAAGCATGACTTTCTCGATAGTGAGAAACAACAACCTTGCCAAGCCCCAATACCTTAGAAGATGAAGCATCACCCCATTCGACATTGGTGGCCATAGATGAACCTTGGTGCACGTCCACCACCAAGTCTTTGCTTTCGGTCATATTATTTGTGGCTCCACTACCGAGCAACCATGATCCCCCACCGTAAGCAAACTTCCACAAGAAATCAATGCTTGGATTTAGGTACCCATTTTGTAATGGGTCCTTTGAGGTTAGTATCAAGGGTCTTAGGAACCCAAATAAAACATTCAATGTACTCATAAGAAGAACCAACAAATTTAGAAAAAAACATGTCCATCACTAGCACGACATAGAACATAAGAAGGGTTAAAGTCGCCGGCTTTGTTGGAAGGAGTGACAGTGTTTTTCTTGACTCCACCACTCTTCACAATGTTCTTCTTTTTCTTAGGAGAACCCTCTCCCTCTTTTACAAAGGTTTGATTGAGAGGAGGGGGTTGCTTGGTCTTGTTGTCCTTCTTCTTCTTGGGCTTGGGAGAAAACCAAATTCCTTCCTTCTCCACAGCTTCCTTTTGATTGCTCAAAAGATCGTTGAGGTTCTTCTCACCTTGTATGCAAGACACAAGGCCTTTCTCAAGTTGCTTATTCAACTTGGCATTCTCTTCAACAAGATGCACATGCTCGCAACATGGTTAGTAGCATTTGCATTATCAGTTAAAACCATGCGAGGAAAGGTAGCTTTCTCCTTGGTTAGCGAAACTTGAAGTTGATCATGAGACTCTTTGAGGCTAGCATGTACACTCTTCAAGACCTTATGAGCCTTGTCAAGCGTAACAAACTCCTCCTTGAGTCTAGCATGGTCAACCACAAGCTTTGCCTTCTCGGAATTGATCACACGAGAGACAACTCCAAAATGATCAAGATATTTCTTTAATTTAGCATGATCATCATTGTGTGACTCCTCAAGAGCCAAACGAAGACCACACTCTTCCTCAAGATCATTAGAGAGATTCTATATCTCATCGGCATAGTCTCGACTATGACCCTCCATTTTAGAAATGGTCTCCTCGTGAGCCTCGATCATGTCATTGGCTTCACCGAGTTGTTCCAAGAGAGCAACGAAGTGCTTCTTGGGTTTGCCTTTGAGTTTACTCATAAATAACTCAAATTCAGTTTCCTCCTCCTTCGCCCCTCACTTTCATCAATACAATCCGTCAATGAAGGATTAGAAGTGATAGTAGAATTGATGCTGGGGGCTACCTTATTGGTGGCCTTAGTCATGTGGCATTTGGCGGTGATGTCTCATTTGGTGAGTCAAAGAGGGATGATCGTGGAGTTGTTGCAATAGCAACGGTGGCCATAGTAACCATCTCATCATCTTCTTCTGCATCATCATCCTCATCATATTCTTCTTGGGCCACCAATCCTTTGGGAGGAGTCTTCTTGTTGAAGATGTTCTTGTTGGGATAAGACTTGGCCTTGTCCTTTCAGATAAGCTTGCCTCCATTGTCTTCTCTTTTCTCATATGGGCAATCTACAACAAAGTGACTCGCATTGCCACAATTGTAGGACGTCCTCACTCGTTGCTTTCCCTTGAGGCCGCTTGAGTTGTTCTTGTTGAAGTTGGGCCTAGAATTCTTCTTGTTACCCCAAAATTGTCGTGATGCTAGAGCCATGTGCTCATGATAAGAATATTTGGTGTCTTTGGGGCAACACTCATCTTCATCCTCTTCATCCTCTTCTTCCACACAAGCCTTGGTCTTCAAAGCAAGGTTAGGATTCTTTGATCGTTGAGCTCGCAACACCACGTTGTCAGCAGTCTTATCCAAGATCCTCATGGCAACGAACTCATCCAACACTTCACTCGGGGACAAAGTGTGGAAGTCCGGTTGTTGGCGGATGACGGAGGACATGGCCTTGTGATACGGCATCATGGCCTTGAGAAACTTGCGCTTGATCCAATTGTCATCTGTATCCTTGCTCCCATGATCTCGAAGTGAGACGCAGGAGTGGTTAATCTCCGATAAAGTTCACAGGGATCTTCATCTTTGATCATGGCGGCTTCATCTTGCACAACTTCATAGTTTGAGCGTTGAATGCTTGCGCTTCCCTTGTACAAGGAACCAAAATGCTCCCATGCTTCCTTGGCCACGGAGAAGGGTCGAAGATGTGCAATTTCTTCGGGAGGGATAGCCTCTTGAAGAATGCAAAGAACAGACTCATTGAATTGATGATCCGCAGCTTCTCTTGGAGTTAAGTTGTAAGGATCATGCGGGTAGAAACCTTGCTCAATGATTCTGTAAAGATTAGTAGAACAATGATTTAAATGATGTTTAAAACGAAACATCCAAGTAGCAAAATCAGATTTTTTTTTTTACAAACTTAGGAGGAGGACCAACTGAATTTAGATGCGGAGTAGGAACGGGTCCTCCATAATTGATGGGAGGAGCGGAGTGGGCAAAAATGCCACTCCCATTCTTAGTAATCGGGACTTGCTCACTACTAGCTTCTCCCTTGTCGGGAATAGCATCCGACACGTTGGTAGCGGGCGAACCACTTCCAACAGTGCGGTGGGTAATTTAAGTACCTCAAGAAATTCTTTGAACATGCCTTTGACCTCGGTCATCAATGAGTCCAAAGCCACATTGAACTCCTCAAGAGAGACCGAGGTTCCCCCATCGGACGTAGGCAAGGACGGAGTTCCACCGGAGTGTCCCTCCGTCTCGACTATGTTGTCACCCATACTCTTTGGACGGTAAAGTCCTTAATAAAGAGACGAGGCTCTGATACCAATTGAAAGGATCGATATGGTTGACTAGAGGGGGGGATGAATAGGCAACTAACAATTTTTAGCTTTTCTTAACCAAATTAAACTTAGCAACAACATAGGTTGTCTAGATATGCAACTAGGTGAGCAACCTATATGATGCGACAATAATAAGCATAGAAGCAAGCACAAGAGACTAACACAATAAAGCTTGCACAAGTAAAGGTGAGAGATAACCAAAAGTGGAGTGAACACGAGGATGTGTTACCGAAGTTCCTTCCCTTTGAGGGTAAGTACGTCTCTGTTGGAGCGGTGTGGAGGCACAATGCTCCCCAAGAAGCCACTAGGGCCACCGTATTCTCCTCACGCCCTCACACAATGCGAGATGCCGTGATTCCACTATTGGTGCCCTTGAAGGCGGCGACCGAACCTTTACAAATAAGGTTGGGTCTATCTCCACAACTGAATTGGAGGCTCCCAACGAAACCACGGAGCTTCACAACAATGGAATATGGCTCCGAGGCGACCTTAACCGTCTAGGGTGCTCAAACACCCAAGAGTAACAAGATCCGCAAGGGATTAGTGGGGGGAATCAAATTTCTCTTGGTGGAAGTATAGATCTGGGCCTTCTCAATCAATCCCTAGGAAATCAACAAGTTTGATTGGCCAGGGAGAGAGATCGGGAGAAAATAAGCTTTTGGAGCAACAATGGAGCTTGGGGGAGACACTACAAAAAAATACACTTCCGTGATGATACATGGTTGTCACAGTAGGTCACGTTTTCTGTCATGCATGTACATCCATGACAAATTTATGACAGAATCAAGATAGTCATACCTGTGCTGTCGTAGAAGTGTTCCATGACATTACCAAAATTATCATCACGGAAGTGTCCACTTCCATGGCGATAAATCGTGCGTCACAGAAGTGCTTTCGTCAAGGGTGACCGACACGTGTCATCCATCGTAACGGAACACCGTTAAGCTATCGGGTCCGGTTTTGGATCCGATAACCCATTAACAGCCCCGACCAATGGGGATTTTCCACGTGTAAAATCATCATTGGCTAGAGGAAACACGTGTTGCCTCACTGTTGGGACAGATGTCATCCACTCATTGGACAGGAGGCGCCTATGATAGGTCAATACGTGGCACGGCCCAACAGTGGCCCATTCCGGTGAAAAAGGCCGGCCCAGTAAAAAATAGCAGGCCGACCCATATAAGGCCTACTTGTGTCACGTCCATTTAAGCCCACGGCCCATACGAGATGTGCCAATTCGGCCCGTCAACGGTCCGTTAAAGACTTGACACCATTGCAGCCCATCGTCAGTTCGAGCCTGTTAACAGACCGCTATATATTTGGGCTCAATATCGGCCCGATGAGATTTCGGCCTGTTAACGGCCCATTCAGTGGATGGGCCAATTTTCATGATGTACATCTTTCGGCCTTTTAGCGACCCATTTAAATATTGGGCTAATTTCCGGCCCGGTGTGTCTTTCAGCCTACTGACGGCCCATAAATCAGTTGGGCCATTTGTAGTCGGACCTGAGTTTTGGCCATTTAGCGACCCATTTAAGTTTTGGGCCAATTTCCGGCCCGGTGTGTCTTCAGCCTGGTGACGGCCCATATATCTATTGGGCCATTTGTAGTCGGACATGAGTTTTGGCCTTTTAGCGACCCATTTAAGTGTTGGGCCAATTCCCAGCCCTATGTGCCTTTCAGCCTGTTAGCGGACCATAAATGAGTTGGGCCATTTGTAGTCGGACCTGAGTTTTGGCCTTTTAACGGCCCATGCCCTTCATGGTCCAATACCAGCCCGGTTTCTCCTTCGGCCTGCTAAAGGCCCACAACACAGTTGGGCCATTTACAATACGACCTGACTTTCGGCCTCTTAGCGACCCATGCTCTTCATGTTCCAGTACAAGCCCGCTGTCTCTTTCGGCCTGCTAAAGGCCCATAGTATAGTTGGGTCATATGTAGCCCGAACTTAGTAACGGTCTGTTAATGGCCCGTGAAATCAATTGGGCCCACCTGTTGCCCGCTTCGATGTCAGCCTGTTAATGACCCGGGAGTTAAGAGGGCCGACCATTAACTTTCGGCTTGGTAACGGCCCATTAACTTAATGGGCCCACTAAAGTTCGTACATGTCTTTAGGCCAAATTAGATAATTTGAGCCCATTACGACGAGCAATTATGCACAGGACCAAAACCGATCAAGCAAAGGTACGGCATACAGGAAAAAATGTTACACATCCAGCATATATTACAGGAAATTACATCCACTTAGCAATCAAAGATTGATGCCAGAGCAAATAAATGAACAAATCCTAACGATCTACAACGTCACAATCTGCAACCTCAGCACGGATGACGCCCATAAGCATGTGGGCAAGTTCTTGCTGCTTTGCTACACTATCTCTGAAAACATTGATCAGTTGTTGTGTCGCACGACTCTGCACCTCTGATTCCTCCATCATTCCTTCAACCATTAATTGGTTCACAAACATACATTTTTTCCATTGCATTCAAGACAGAGGATACTGAACAGATTCAGATGGCGATTTTGGCAGGCTTGTATTATTGATAGTGGAGAGTGTCTCGACCACTGCATCATAACATAAATTAGGAGGGGAACCAAACAAATTAATCATGAGTTATTGGCATATTACCTGGCCTA
Organism: Secale cereale; assembly: GCA_902687465.1. NCBI lineage: Eukaryota > Viridiplantae > Streptophyta > Magnoliopsida > Poales > Poaceae > Secale > Secale cereale. The sequence continues at coordinate 562,544,532 of LR738714.1, forward strand.
GATTTATTGGAAAGAAACAATGGGGTTGCCTTGCTGTTTTCAGAGTTTGTCTTCTTATCTTTAGCAGCCTACACCAAATTAAGACACTAGCATTGCTATCATTGGCCAAGTCAGATAATAGGAAAGCAACATTGGGACAACGAACGTTTGGGCAACTAGACAACACCAAATTAACACAATATGGCACAACTATCATCAACCAGGTAAGGTAATACGAAAGCAACATTGACACAATGAATGAATGGGCAACCAGAGCAGCACTACAATTCAGTAATGTTCATGATATGAGATAGTACACTCATGCAGCTCAGTATGCAAAACTACCAAACAGTTTTCTTTACAAAAATCAACATTGGCGCCTTTAACATTTTGCTACAACTAATTTTAGATCAGACAAAGGGTGGATTCACGCCGATTAACAAAATACATGCTGATGTAAAAATATAGTGATATACAATAGGTACTTACATCAGCATTGGAGCACAGAGAATTCCCGCAAGATATTTTCCTCGAATACAATGCCAATGAAGGAAATCTTGTATCATTTAACCTTATTTTCTAAAAGAGAGATGGGTAAGAAACATGTAGAAAATATGATCAGAATGCTATAAAATTTCATGATGCGAGGATACGCACACGCTTCTTAGAATGGAGTTGACATTCTTTTGCTGGACTGGAGCGGACTAGTTCTTTGGCCATTGGAATCTGCTTATTATCAGTGGGAGTTGGGTTTCTCTGTGCTGGAGCAGTATCTATGAAAAATGGAGTTGGTTTATTATCTACTGGCATTTGGATCTTTTGCAAAGACCTGGTTTGTAACCCTTCAGATTCTAACATAGTTGTCTTCCCCTTGCATGCCTTATATAGAAGAATGGTGCTTCAATTATAAAACATGCTACAACAGAGATGGAGTAGGTACTGAAGAATATAAAGGCATGACATATTGACATGTATTCCCTCCATCCGGAAATAAATGGATGGGTCTAGGCGTATTTCAGTTCTAGATACATCCAGTTTTATCCATTTCTGCGACATGTAATCCGGACGGAGGGAGTATGATGTAAGAGCTAGGGATACGACTGGACAACACAATAAAAAAAACACTGAAAACCCACTGCAGAACCAAAGTTATCAAACCCACTAATAGGAGATAGTACACTCATGCAGCTCGGGATGCAAAACTACCAGGCAGTTTTCCTTACAAAAATCAACATTGTTGCCTTTAATCATACATTTTGCTACAACTAAATTTAGAACAAATAAAGGTTGGATTCACGCTGATTAACAAAATACATGCTGATGTAAAAATATAGTGATATACAATAGGTACTTACATCTGCATTGGAGTACAGAGAATTCCTGCAAGAATCTTTCCTCACAAACGATACCAGTGCAGAAATTCTTCTATCCATTAAGCTTATTTTCTAAAAGAGAGATGGCTAAGAAACATGTAGAAAATATGATTAGCATGCTATAAAATTTCATGATGCAAGGATACGCATACGCTTCTTAGAATGGAGTTGATATATTTTTGCTGGACTGGAGCGGACTAGTTCTTTGGCCACTGGAATCTGCTTATTATCAGTAGGAGTTAGGTTTCTCTGTGCTGGAGCAGTATCTACAAAATCTGGAGTTGATTTATTATTTCCTGGCATTTGGATCTTTTGCAAAGACCTGGTTTGTAACCCTTCAGATTCTAACATAGTCGTCTTCCCCATGCATGCCTTGTATAGAAGAATGGTGCTTCAATTATAAAACATGCTACAACAGAGAGATGGAATAGGTACTGAAGAATAGAAAGGCATGCCATATTGACATGTATTCCCTCCACCCGAAAAAAATGGATGGGTCTAGGCGTATTTCCGTTCTAGATACATCCTTTGTATCCATTTTGGCAACATGTAATCCGGACGGAGGGAGTATGGTGTAAGAGCTAGGGATACGACAGAACAACATAGTAAAAAAACACTAGTTGAATGTAAAACTGTATGCTAGCGGAAAACGTACAGAAAAAACTAAGGCAACATACATGTGTATGATTGGGAAACTAAGATGGCATTGCAATAGAGCACTAGAACAACACTTCAATGTAAAAAAACATGGTATGGTAGACAGATGAAGTACATACTAATGAATAACAATGCAACAGATATTCAGAAGCATGATGTCCAAATTAAGCAGATGGCATTGCGATAGAGTAGAACGATAGTATTTGAATTTGAAAATATGTTATCATGAATGGAATAGGTACTGAAAAATAGGAAGGCATGACATATTTACATGCATGATCAGCATGCTAAGCACATGGCATTGCAACAGAGTAGATACACTCCAGGACATTATATGCATGTTGTACCCATATCACAGGCCAAGTTAGAGCAAGGACCTTGTGGGGTGAAGATGATTCAACATCTTTCTGCAAGTCTTCTGAAGAACTGCCTTTACATGTTCCATCATATTGGGTATCATTGACATCAAGTTTATTGGTCTTTACATTGCTCTATGAGGTTCTTGTGGATATATCAGTGTGTGCAATTATATCTGACATGCATGGAAGACAACTAGTAGTTCGATTTATGTAATGAGTGCATGTAGGAGACGACATAAATAGTAGGACTGGGGGTTAACTAGCAGCAACATGTCTCAAAAACTAAAGGGAGAACACAGATGAAAGCTACATAATATGTATCGTTTGTACTCGAGATTAACTTGATGGCACACAAAAGTATTAAGGAACAACATAGGTAATACTAGAAGTGGTATAATACTATAATCACCAGCCTGTGGGATATCATTGGCTGGTGGATGATAACTATGGAACATTGTTACCTAAAGAACAAGTATCTTAGCTGAACTAAGCGTTAACTCCTGAACAAGACCCGTAAGAGATCAGCATGAATATACAGTGAAATGTGATAATCTATTTTCCATGCTTAGATGAATAACAAAGCCATAAATGTTGCACACAAGTAAGATGAGTGTACAACCTATCTGGCAGCCATCCATAGGAGTGAGCATCATGTGCTGACTTGTCGATGGCCCTGCAGTTGTTGTGGCTGTCCATGTCGGGCACGCGCATTCGATACAGGGAACTGTTGAGTGGGGACTATAGCTCCCTTCTGGTGTATGCTTCCCTTGTTGGAGCAGCTGCGGTGAGTCGGAAGACGGTGTGGTTGAAGATGCAGATAACGCATAATGTTAAGAACGACACATCTCTTTGATCTGAAGAAATACACTAAGAGATCAATAGCAAGGTACGAGAGTGGTCACACGTCTGTTGACTGAGACTAAATTGGGGTCACACGATTTTATTTTATTTTGGTACTGTACGATCTACGCCGGCTGGCTTGATGGCCGTCTTGTGCCCCCCGACTGACACTATTAGGAATCTTCCTTGAAGAGCCAGCGACCAACGGCAAAGCAGCTTGCCTCAACCGTCCGTGGCCCCGTCCAAAACCCCGCTCCCCGCCCCACCGCACTGACGTGGTTGCGCCGCCCTCGGGCCAATCCACAAAGACTCCCCGTCATCCAGATCCGGCGGCGGCAGTACCTTGAACCCACACAACTCTAAGATAGCCATCTAAGCGCTGCTTCCATGGTGAACTTCCGGCCCCGCACCCTTACGTTAGACACCAGCCAACCGGTAGCCTAGGAGCTCCGCCGCCTTGAGGGGTGCTGCTTCCCATTGGGAATCGATTGGCCCAGAATAAAAATTCAGACAACTAGCGCCTAAATAAAGTGATTTGAGATGAGGGTGCGACCTATCTCGCGGCATGGTGAAGTTGGCAGGTCCAGCCGCCGAGTCGGTGAGGCCGGCGCGGTTGCAGTGGCCACCGGTGGTAGGGAAACAACGATGCCACGATGGTCGACGGCTATGGGGAAGCAGCGCCGGGACTCTGGATGGATCCGAAGTTGGAGCCGCTCTGGCGCCATGAACAACGGCGGGGGTGAATCGGCTCCGGTATGGTTCACGCAGCCGTCGTCGAGGCAGCTCCAGCAGCACGGAGTAAGAGGCACACGACCCAGTGGACGACGACAAATGGACAGCGTCTCCGACATTAGGGAGGAGGGCGGCTGTGAAATTGGTGCGGTGGGGGGCGCCATGAAGGAGGGGCTGAGGTTTCGCGGCTCGGGAGAAGGGAGCTTCCGGGGAGAAGGTGATTTGGCGCCCACGAGGTATGAATGGGGGGATTGGGAGGAGAGTGGAATCATGTTTTACGAACGCATTTGTCTGAAATGTGAGGGGGAGTTACAGTTCTACCCCTGCCTTTAGGCTTCTCGGCTTTGGTCTGTGTACTGAGGGTCGGGGATAGTAGAGTAACTTTGCTTCTCCCCAAATAGTGGGCGGGAGCGATTTCGGGCGAGGAGGGCGTGTTTTGAAATATAGTGGGCGCGAGCGATTTCGGGCGAGGAGAGCGTGTTATGAAATAGTGGGCGTGAGCTATTTCGGGCGAGGAGAGCATGTTTTGCCGACCATGGTTTATGAATTATTCGGCACATGTCATTTCGGCCGAGGAGAAGGCGCGCTTGGATGAAGTTACGAACCTACCCTCGATGCACAACGGGCCAATTAATGTGTCTCCCACATAGGACGGTAATTTCGCGTCTCCCATTTATTTGCTCGGGCGAATTCCACCGAGCAGAGGATGTTTAACGGTTCGTTCAAAATTTGGGAGAACGAGCATCCACGTCTAGCTTACCAAGTCGATTCGAATCAAATTTAGAAATATTAGCTTGCCACTTCTTTTTTAGATGGAGAGATGATGCTCGGGAGTAATGTGTTTTTACATGCTCGTTGCTAGCGATTTACTATATGACAAATAGTTGACCCACTCAAAAACGGGAATCAAACCCAAAATGAAATATCTCGATTCAATGAAATAGCTCGTTCACCAGGTCAAAATCGTGAACTAAATCCAAAATTGAACACCTCAATCGAATAGCATCTTGTACAGTATTATAGTACTCCATGAACATGTTGAAAGTCAAATTAATGAACTTGTTTGATATACGCATATATCCGTTCATGTGTGGATTGCACACAACATGTTCTCCAATTTAAATATTTGAATGCAAGTTTATATCGAAACATGGTTTATATCAGTCTTTGATGCATAAAACGCGACCTCCCCCTCTCCCGGACTCCTGCTCTCCCTCTCTGGTTTATATCAGTCTTTGATGC
>LR738714.1:562558250-562620012 GCA_902687465.1 Secale cereale
TCAGCCTCCCTTCCCTCTCGCCTCCCCTCTCTCCCACTGGCCGCTGGGCCCCGCCCGTCAGGTTTGAACCTGGCGCGCGCGCCCCGCTCGGCTCGCTGGGCCGAAACCTCTCTGGGCCTGTGCACTAAGGCCGTTCTGGCCCAGTTGCATAGTGACCTTTTTCTTTTTCTTTTCTGTAGATTTTTCAAATAAATCTATAGGACAAAATAATTATCCAAATTAATTTGTTCCAACTCCTAAAATCTTGTAATATTCCAACATATTTAATGATGTAACTTTCACACATGTTCCTAAACTTTTTCTGTACTGTTCAAATTAAAACTCAAATTTGAACAATAAAACCTCTGTTCAAAAATCCATTCACCCTATTCTGTCACTCCAAGTCCAAAACTAAGAATTTTTGCCCTCTTAGTTTTCCTTCTAGTATTTTATAAAAATAAGTTGACATTTTTCTGAGCACTTCAATTTTTCTGTTTTTATTATTGTCTTATTTCTCCGTATTTTCTTGCGACGATTAGATACCGTATTTGACGAAGTTGCTGAAGAAGGAGAAGGAGAAGGATTTGAAGACTTTAAAGACCAAGCTAATCCAGGCAAGCATCCCTTTGACCATGACACCCCTCTTGTTCATCGGTACCCTTTTCCGATTGCATGATGATGAAATAAGATAGTGGTGAACTTGTTGGGAACCACCACATGGTGCATACCCCTACTCATAACTCTACCTTGTGCATAGATGCAATGTCAAAAGATTAGTTGTTGATGCATAATGTTGCATGAACTCTTCGTGGTTACATTCTTTCGAAAACCCCATCGGGTGCCCCTAATGCCCGAGGGTGATGTTGAATTAAGGCCACCACTTGAGGAAGAAGTGGTGTATCAAAGAGAGCTTCTCGTGTATGGGTAAAATGATGTATTAGATTTATGTGTGATTACCGTCCCAACCAAACATGTGCAACCACTCTACCCCTTTATGGGACGGGCATTATTGATTACTTAGGCTGATACTAGCATGGTGCCCTCATTACTAGTGACGGGGGAGACTTGAGGTCACTCCCGGGACGGGGTCATGCTTGGATAGGCGGCCATGACTGTTTTTACAGGGCACCGGACACACCGTTGGTCCCTTCGTGTATGCGTGACAATGTAAAAAGGGCAAAGTCCCACGATCTATTATTTGTACACGAGGGCTGTGCACCAACCAGTGGACCCTATGTTAGTGTCGTCTAGGGAAAAGTAATGATCGGGTGCTTCCCCCGAGTACTTGCGGTACTGCGGGATCGTGGATGACACGAAAGCTTCCCGGATCTTGTGGGTAAAGTGTACAACCTCTGTAGAGTGTCAAACTATTCGAATAGCCGTGTCCACGGTCATGGACAGTTGGGAGGTGCTACTTAAACTATGTCCAAAATTTTACAGTCTTGGTGAATATAGGTGTGTGTGTATTGAGTCAAGGTGGTGACTTGATGCGTTGAAAGAGCCAGTAATGATTTGAAATCTATTTGTGTTGACATCTGTAACCTGTCCTCGAGGTTACCCAAGTACATTGATGCATGACTCACAAAATGGTAGAATATCTTATCTAGCTTGTAGCTAGGTTGCTCATTTGTTGTACAACTTGCATTGTTACCTTGAACCAAATCGTGGGTTGCTTGCGAGTACATTCAAAGTACTCATTGGCTTGCAACTGGTTATTTAATTGGCCAGGCATGGAGGAGCAGGAATTTGAAGAAAAATTCTATGGAGACGAACGTGTGAACTAGGACGCTTTCCCAGTCAGAATGCCTGTAGGGTTAAGGCAGATGGGATGGGTTCTACTTATCTACAAAGACTTCCGCTATTCGAGTTTATTTGCTATTCAGCCCGTGAGGCTTTATCTATGTAAGACTTGGCCATAATGGTCATAATTTGTGTAAGACGGTATGTATGGATGTAAGACTCTTGTTATTCAGCTTCTGTGTGTTCAGTGAGCATTGATCTCTGGGATCACTGTACACGTGCATTCGGTGATCTCGAATCATAAGTCGGGGTCCCCACACGCAGTCTCCAAGATCCTTTCATCGCACCCTGGGCCAGCCAGACGCCTTGACACCCGCATGTTCAGTACCAACTGCAAGGTCCAACCCAAGTTCGACGAGTGGTTCTTATCCCCCACCCTAGATCACCTTGAGGAGCTCAGCTTTGAAGCTGGACGATGTCGCTCTCTGCCGCCGTCCGCGCTCCGCCTCGCGCCAACGCTGCGCCGCGCCAGCTGCATCTCCTGCTATCTTCCCCAGATTAATGCCGCGCCCGCCCTTCTTCTCCCTCAACTCAAGCAGCTCGACGTCTTCGATGTTGTCATCTCGAAGAAGGCTATGGAGAACCTGCTCTGCAGCTGTACAACACTCGAGTACCTTCGTCTTGAGCAGATCCACGGGTTCATTAGCCTCCACATCGCCTCGACGGATCTCCGATGGATTTATGTGTCTTGATGGCCCCGCAATAAGACATCAATTGGGAAGAGATCACTCCAGCCGTTACACGTTATGGTCATTGAGAATGCGCCTTTCCTTGAGAGATTGCTTGTATCGGATCTAGAAGGTCCAACATAAATTGACGGCGTTGGTGCACTCGTCTGCCAAATTCTCCAAACTCTTTATTGGATCCTTAATCGTTCAGGTATAACACTCATCTTCTTCTCCGTCTTCTTGAAATTCCCATTTTTAAATTTCTTCTTGATGTATTTACGACCGTCTTCCAGAAAATGATTCCCACAAGCTTGACCCAGTCTATGCGCACAGTGAAGATCTTGGCAAAAAAATCTACCGGCCCCAATCTGGATCAAGTTGTTGGATTCCTTACATGCTTTCCGTGCACGGAGAAGCTACTGATCGAGGTGAAACTTCTTTCCTATTAGTAAACGGTAATCACAACGTAGCTCAAATTTTTCGTAATTTTCCTAAATTACGATGACAAGTGTAGTGTTCAAAACTGCATCTACGCACTGCACCAAAAGAAATATTTTTAGTATTTTTTCTCACATGATCACCTGCATCGTTTTGTTGTTGTACTACTATAGTAGCCTAGGCTAGTCATAGTGGAAAGTAACTTAGACTACTCCAGTAACTCTATGGTTACCCTAAGAGCAAGTACTACCTCCGTCCTGGTTTACTCTTCCTATTTTGTAGTATCAAAATTTGACCATAGATTTAACTGACAAAATGTTAATGCATGTCACTAAGAACTATATCGTTGGATTCATATTTGAACATAATTTCAAATGGTGTAATTTTTAGTGACATGCATTGGCATTTTCTACATAAATATATGGTCAAAATTTTATACTAAATAAGAGGTAGTACAAAAGTGGGCTATAACGGCCCTCCACTATGTAGGCCAAAACACGTGCCAAATTCACTTGTGATGCATTTGGCATTGTTGGCCCTCCATTGCTCACCTGGTGCCCCAATCTGGATCACCTACTTTGCTCCGGTGCCAAATTAACTCACGCAATGAAAAAACACTTGCGTGGGAGAGAGAGAGAACAGAGGAAATAAAAAAACACTTGTTTGGGAGAGTGAGAGGTTGGTGTAGTTGGTTTGATTGATTTGTAAAAAACACTTGTTTGGGAGAGTGAGAGGTTGGTGTAGTTGGTTTGATTGATTTGTTTATACACGTGGGTCTGTGTGCACATCGGTGCCAACTCTCTCACATCGCGAGAGCGGTGCCAAAATCTTTTGATTTGACATCGATGCGTATTATGTGGCATACTTTTGCGAAATATGGCATCGTCCACATAGTGGAAGGCAACAAATGCCCAAGTTCTTCACGTACTCCTAGGTAAATGAGACGAGAGAGAGAGAGAGAGAGAGAGAGAGTGAAAAAAATATCACTAGCCAGCCAACCCTATCGTATGAGCGAATGATATTGGTACCTCTTGATGACACGACAATCTTATACATCCAGCTGCTCTAATATGTTCTCTTCTTTTGCCGTAAAAAAAGACCCAAAAGTGAAAAATGTGCTGCACTATAACAATATCATCGAATGCCTTGATCTCCATCTTATAGAAATTGATTTGATCGACTATCGAGGCAACACATCTAAGATTAAATTAGCCAGGTTCTTTGTTCTGGAGGCAAGTGTGCTTAAGGTAATGAGGTTTGGCGTTCTCTGGCGCAAAAATTAATGGCGTGCTGATCACCGCAAGCGTCTAAGCCTAAATGACAAAGTCTCCGCAGAAGCTGAATTTGTTTTTGAAACATCAAGTGGCCAGAGACTCGAAAATTTATTTGCCCATTAGTGACTTGTCAGGGCGGTGGATTTTAGTTTGTACGATAATGCTGCATCCACCTAAGGTAACGAAGGTTCTTACGTAAACTTTCTAGTAATTCCCTCTTCGTAGGTGCAACATTACTCCTAACATTTGTAATATCAGTTTGAACCTTGTAATATTTCCGTGTCCTATTCCTGCGTTTTCAAAATCCCGCGAATCAAACAGGTCCTGAGTTGGTGAGGATGTTTGCCTGCCATCTTTCACCAATAGCCGTCGGATCTATATCTGACGCATACAAGCCAAACTTCTCCAGTTTTGCAAAAAGATGCCCGCACTTGTTCCCTATTTACAAACAACTCCTTGTCTCTCACAAGCAGCCTTATCTCCTCCCCACCACATCTAGAAGGCCATGGAAAAATCTGGTGCTATGGCCGCAGCCGGCACCGTCCACCCCCCAATCTTGGTGTTCCGTGAAATGCACGAGCATCTACGCACGGGAAATTATGTCGAACACGGCTAGTTGTAAGCAGTCTAGGTCTACAGCCATGATGATAGTGACTGCAGACGGTGAGGCTGACTATGGTATGCCGAACATGGCGCCTGTACTCAGGTGTCATCTCCGGCGTAGGGTCTTGTCACTTCACTGTGAGGAGCAACACGTAATAATTTGACCAACGGGTAGTACAGTGCTACTACATTGGTAGTACTACTCCTAGTACTAGCACCACCGTGTGGATTTAGGAGTACTACCACGTCCATCTGGATTTAGTATTTGACTAGCAATATCTAGTAATGCATGTCACAAAAAATGTACTACTCCCTCTGTAAATAAATACATGGTGTATTGTTTTATTCCTATCGGCGATATAACTTAATGTATTTTTGCTACTTAATAGGGTTACATGCAATTAACTAACCACTTCATGTGATGTTTGGTAGTGTCAAGTCATTGAAAGCATGCACGGGCATGGAGGGGGACGCAGCTTCATTGACTTACTGCACCTGCCTTTGGGTGTATGACACGTGGGACCAACGGGTGGTTGGCCAACCTGTCATACTGCCAAAGGCAGGTGCAGTAGAGGGGCGAGGAGTAGATGGCTAACACACACGTGAATTCAAAACAGTTTGCACTTCTCATATATAAAGGCTCCTGCCAGTCCAATCTATGAAATCCTACACACCTACGCACCCAAGGGCAAGAGTGATCACTCCAATTGCAAGATCAGTTGACTAGAAGCTAGACCCATGGAGGCGATGAGCGCGAGCATCAGCCGGCTGTGCTAGATGGTCCATGAGGCTGCCAGGGCGAGGGGCTGCTTGGATGAAAGCTTCGTATCCTTGTTCGACGAGGTCTTCATAGGCTTCCTCGACAAGTTCACCGTCGTCAAGAAGCTCATGGACGACCTTGATGTACGCCTCCGGCCCACGCGCCCAGGCTCTGCGATGCTTGCCACCCTCAATGGCCTCTATGGTGACAACCTCTTCGACACACTGGTGGCCCTGCGACTGCCCGTCGTCGCGCCGGAGAATGTCCACCTCGAGGTCGCGCTCGTCGCGCAGCGCCTGGCGCAGCAAGACACCATCGACATAATCACCCACGTCTACGCGCAAATCATCCACAAGGACTACTACATGCAAGAGGAGGATGATAGGATGCTGGCCTTCTTGGACCGCAGGGCAACCTTGGACGACATTGTTCAGAAGCACATTGAGCTTGCCGCCAACGCCGCTGCTCCTCACACGTCGGTTGGTGACCCGGTGCACTAGGGCGTGAGGATGTCGTTGATGGATCTGTATGTATCTTTATCTTTTCGTCAAATCCATGTAGTAGTATATGGTACTACTAGTAATTATCTTACCTTTCGCATCAACTTCATAATTTTCCTACGTACTCCATGCGTGAACCGCGCCAAAACCAAACTTCTCATTACTCTAGGGAAAATCGTTATTTCTATATATCAGCCGCGCTATGGAGCAGAACCAAATTTTACAAGTTACAAGTTCAAAATGAAAAGCCCTCCATGTTCGCGTTGCACCCCCACACGGTTGGTCTGGTAGGCCGCTCAAGGGGGAATGCGTGTTGTGTTGCATTTTCACTTACAAGTGGGACCGTAGTTGAGCAAACCGACTATCGGCAAACCCCCACCCCGCCCACCGCGCGATGGCTGAGAAAACAGGAGGGAGAAGAGATGGCTATAGCACAGACTCCAAGAAAATCGGTGTCAGATGGGAATCGTGTGGGTGGCGTGTGCCATACTGCTAGACATGAATGATAGTTATGGCCCATGCCACCCCACTATATCGAGGTGCTGGTTACGTAGAACAAATTTCCTGGAGTCCGTGCTCAGCCCTCCTCTATCTCTCTTCTCAGCCAGCCAGCAAACGCACGGAGCCCATCGTCTGTTTGCTCATATGCGGTCCCACATGTCAGTGAAAACGCAAGAGGACCCACTGAACCTGCACATCTTTCACCTCGACGTGCTGGTGATGAAAAACAAATCCAATAAAGATCTTCGGTGGCCGCTTTTGGAGTTACTCAAGAGTAGTAAGATTCTACTTCTAGTTTAACCCAAGATGCACATCAGGTGGCTTCAACTACCACTCTATTTTCTTGCATGCCACGACCTGGATGCTGGATGTCCCACGTGTCGGCAAAAGGAGGAAGAACTCGACTAAATCTTCGGTTGTGCTCTCGGATTAGACTAGTTGTGCTAACTTAAAATTTTATTGTGTAGAATGGATGCAAGTTTTGGTATTGGGAAGAAGAGTACAACGATATATTGATAGAGCACAATTTAGTAGATGTTCTAGCACTTTTAGCTAGCATAGAGGCTAGAGATGAGACTAGTGCACTTGTTGATAGAATAGAGGCTAGACACATCTACTTCTTTAGACTCAAAGAAGAAAGAAGCGCGCAGGATCGAGCCTCCGCAGATCAATAATGAATGTATCGAGAAGGCACTAATCTAACTTACAGGAGCATTTATGGAAGTTGGATATCTTCTAAAATGTATTTTTGTGGTTCTTGTTTTTCTAGTCAAAATTTTGGTGATGTATTTCCATGTACCAAAAAATCAATGATGAAAAAATATATGTGTTTGCAAAGAAAAATGTACGTGGCCGGGATGCGTCCGCGCGTTCGGCGCACGGCCACCGCATCCGAGAAATGGCCCGGACACGACCCCATTGCCCTACCCAAACGGACAGAATCCGGGCAAAATGGAGGCCCGTTTGGGGTCGTGCGTTGGAGTTGGCCTTACAAGTGGGACCGCAGTTGAGGAAACCGACTATTGGCAAACCCCCACCCCGCCCGCCGCGTGATGGCTGAGTTAGAGAAACGACGAGGTTGAAGAGATTGCTGTAGCACGGACTCCAACAAATATGGTGTCAGATGGAAGTCGTGCTGGTGGCGTGTGTCGTACTCCTGGACGTGAATGCTTGTTCTGTCCCATGCCACCCTACTACTCCTACTACTTATAGTAGTAGTATCGAGGATTCGAGGTGCTGGTTATGTACAGCGAACACACTAACATATGGCCCACCTCACACTGTGGCCAAATTTCCTGGAGTCTGTGCTAGGTTAAAAAGTGTTCTTTGTGAGGATGGGTGGCTGGTCTCAAGTTTAAAACTTGTTGTATTACGTACGTAGATGTAGAGATAGTGCAGCATGTGAAGCTAGTACAAGTAGTGTACTATTGTTGATTGGCCTCATCTGATAACCTGTTGCAATGCACGTACAATTATGTATTCGGAAAATATATTTTTTCCTCGTCGTAACACCCACTCAGAGAAGCGACTCGAAAGCCATTCATAAATTTAGTAAGTTTATCATAGGCATATCATTTTATTACGTACAACATGTCATCAACCCATAACGACAACGAGGATACATTATAAATACTAAAGTTTTCATCACACAACAAATAACAAACAATGAAATGAACTTCAACTCAACCAATCCTCGGCGTTCCACAAGTGATTCTCTGGGAAGGGCCAGCTAGTGTCAATCTCGAGACCAACGCATGACTGATCATCCAGGCTGAAGCAGCCTACTATATCACGACCAGGGTAGGGAGCCACCGCAATGTCCGACGTATAGATACAATTGCTTCTCATAAATGGTAGTAACATTGTGCCAACAGCAGTTGGATCGCCTTTCACCATCATTGGATACTTTTGTCAAAGGAAGAGCGAGTTTTCTCCAAGACTATCAATATTGTACCAGGGAGAAGGTGTTGGCGCTAGCACACTAGTATCCATCCCGAATACCATGCAACTGGTGTTGGAATAGGTCCGGAGAGTGCGACCATGGGAGACAACACCTGCTTCCTCAGTAGTAACATCAGTAGTGGGCTGTATACAAACAAGAAGTGGTAATACATTGGAATTAGTTGCCAGCCACCAGTGAGCATATGGGCCCTGCTCGTCCTCATGCTCGTGATCATCACCATCGCCATCTCCCCCTTGGTTATAATTTTTTTCAAGTATAGATGGTGGAATGTTCACAGGACCTTGGAAACACAAGAAGAAGGTTAATTAGTAGAGAAGGGAAACTTGCTAACTCGCATGCATGTGGATGAAACAATTATAATTATGGTGGAAGACAAACGTACCGAAACTATGAGGATCCCATGCAAAAACAGTGCCACGAGTGGTGGCAGCAAACACAAGACCCTCGTATTCAATTGCATCACAGTACACATCCGTGTATAGAAACTAATTTTTGAGCAATATCCATCCAGTCGAACCACGAAGGACGGCAACAAACTTGAAACCCGGGGGCCCCTTTTACCCGCCAAATCGGGTGGCGGTCTTCATGGCCGGTTCACAGCCCCCGATGAACGGAACGACAGCGGAAGCTGGTGCAGGGGGAAGCGGCTCGAACCCCTCCCTTACTGAAGTTCTATCCACCTTGATCGAGGAGTTCACAGCTAAAGCGGTGGAAGTAGTAGCTCCGGCAGACAAGGCGCATCATGATGCAGAGCTCCTTCAGTTGAAAGGCCGGATCGATCAGGTAAAGGAGGACCTAAAGGCAGAAAGAGAGATGATAGCGACGAGGCAAGCAGAGTTGGATGATCAAGCTTTTTATCTGAGGATGGAGCAAGCTTCTATGGAAGGAGTAAGGGGACGAAAGTACCGGTCCCGTATACCCCCGGGTTATGAATCAGCGAATCTATTCAGGACACCTGGGGCGAGGGCTAGTAATCATCCGGTCTTAAACCGGAGGACGCCTCCGGCCCGGGAGGAGCCGGTTCAGCAACCCTCCGCAGAGCAGGAGCGCCGGATTACGTCGGCACCTTATGTTCCTGTCCCTCCTGGGCATTATTCAAACCCCTTGGATAACATTGCTGCAGCGGCGGCGCGTTTGGCCGCTTTACCTGCGGAAGAAACGTCTCCGGTGGCGATAGAGGCGCGCAGGGTCCAGAAGCTACTTAATACGGCATTGATGCAGCAGCAAGCATATTCTCATAGCAGGGAAAGGTTACATTCAACACCGCGTCCCAACCGAAGTTATAATAGGCATTGGGAGGAGCCAGAAGTATCTAGCAGTGAGCGCAGGAGATATCAGCGCAGGCAGGATAATCCGGCAGGGGCAGCAATGCCAGCTCCAGATGTAAACCGAGCCAGATCAGGTGCCAGGGAGGAAATTCGTCAGATAACGCCGGTTCACACAGCCACTGCGGAAACAGGAGCTACGGCGAGTTCCTTCGGGGTACAGTGTCTTGTCCCCGCTCTACGGAGTGTTAAGCTACCCAAGGATTTCAAAGGGCCCCGCAAGGTACCTAACTACACAGCCGATTTACCGCCAGAAGCTTGGGTTGAAAGTTATGAAATGGCCATGGAGATGCTGGACGTGGATGAATCAGCTTGTGCCAAATATTTTACTATGATGCTCGAGGGCACAGCCCGGACCTGGTTGAAAGCTCTACCCCCGAATTCTATTGGATCATGGGGGGAACTGCGCAGCCAGTTCATCAAAAACTTCAAGGATACGTGCAAACAGCCGATGTCGGTGATAGACCTAGCAGCCTGTGTGCAAGGAGAGCAGGAATCTACAGCGGCTTGGGTACGGAGGGTAGCAGAGATTTTACATTCTTCGAACGGTATTAATCCTAGTACGGCGATAGTGACATTGGAGAAAAATTGCCGGTTTGAATCTTTAAAATTGAAACTCGGACGGCTTAAAAGGGACTGCAATGACATGGGAACTTTAATGAGTGCCCTGGTGAAATACGGAGACTCTGATAACACAAAGTATCCGGAAGTAGAACGAGATAAAGCTGGGAAGGCCAGCAAGTCTGGTAAACCGGCGCCGATCAATCCGGTTACTTCAGGCTTTTTGGGCAAACGGAAGGCAGAGAGTGGTTCAGACTTCGTGGCTAACACTCAAGTTCAAGGTGGTTTCCAGGGTAATCCGGAGGATTCTGCTTTACAAACCGGCGGAGGAGCTCTGGGCTGGGAGCAGGAGTTGGATCGACCTTGTCCAAAGCATAGCGGAAAGGGGAAGATAGCGAAGCATACCATGAGAGAGTGCATACCCCTTATGAAGGCAGTAGCAGGCCGTTTCAATCCTCCTAATCGACCCCCACATGGCGGTTCAGGGCCTGGATTTTATGGTTCGGGTCATCAGGGGAACAGTTCCGGATCAGGATATAGGGGCAATAACGGTGGTTATCAACCCCGGGCAGGCGGCCAAAATAATCAAGGAAACTATAATGGTCAGGGAAATCAATCACATCATCAAGGTGGTTACAATAGTCAGAATAATCAGCAGCAGGGCCAAGGAAGCTATAATAATCAGGGAAATCAGCAACAACAGCGTCAGCAACAGCAGCAGCAATCCGGATATCAGAGTAATCCGAAGGAGTTAAGCAGCGGGCAATATCATGTTTTCACCACAAGTTTATGTAAGAGAGACCAGAAGGTTTTGAAGCGGGCTGTTAATGCAGTAGAACCGGCGATGCCACAATTTCTCCGATGGTCGGAGCAGCCCATTGTATGGAGCAGAGAGGACCACCCCATACGGGTGGATAATCCGGGACATTTAGCCTTGGTGGTAGCACCTCAGGTGGGAGGATACAAGTTTACTAAAGTCCTCATGGATGGTGGTAGCAGTATCAATATCTTATATTACGAGACTTTCTGTCGTATGGGTCTGACAGATAAAAAGTTAAGATCATCAAACACAGTGTTTCATGGAGTGGTCCCAGGTAAGTCAGCTTATCCGGTTGGTAAGATTGACTTAGAAGTTACCTTTGGAAATGAGTATGATTCCAGATCAGAGATGATCACTTTCGAAGTCGTCAAAATTAAAAGTCCATATCATGCTCTGTTTAGAAGGACGGTTTATGCTAAGTTTATGGCTAGGCCATGTTATGTTTATTTGCAGCTTAAGATGCCGGGTCATAAAGGCACGATCACGGTTCATGGCAGTCGCAAGATAGCACTGGAATGTGAGGAAGGTGATGCAGCTTATGCAGAAGCAGTATGTGCCACCGAGGAGCTAAAATTTTATAAAGATAATGTTGATCCGGCAGATATGACTCCGCTGAAGAAACCAACCACCGAGCATGATCCGGCGTTGAAGTTTAAATCAGCTGAAGAGACCAAGCAGGTTGATTTTGTGCCGGGGGACTCGTCTAAACAATTCACTATCAGCGCCAACCTTGATCCCAAATAGGAAAGCGCGCTCATCGAGTTCATCCGTGAGAACCGGGATATCTTTGCATGGTAACCTTCTGACATGCCAGGTATACCGAGGGAACTCGCTGAGCACAAGTTAAACATTGATCCGAAGTTTAAACCAGTTAAACAGTATCTACGCCGCTTCAACGAAGAAAGACGCAAGGCTATAGGAGAAGAGGTGGCCAGACTTTTGGCCGCAGGGTTCATCGTGGAAGTTTTTCATCCGGAGTGGTTGGCTAATCCGGTGCTGGTCTTAAAGAAGAATGGGAAGTGGAGCATGTGTGTGGATTACACGGACCTCAATAAAGCTTGCCCAACTGATCCTTTTGCTCTACCTCGCATCGATCAGATCATCGATGCCACGGCGGGGTGTGAGCGGCTGAGTTTTCTGGATGCATATTCAGGGTATCACCAGATCAAAATGGCAGTGGAAGACCAAGAGAAGACAGCCTTCATAACTCCTTTTGGTGCTTTTTTCTATGTGTCTATGCCTTTTGGACTTAAGTGTGCACAGGCAACTTATCAATGTTGCGTTCAGAATTGTTTGAAAGGGCAGATAGGGAGGAACGTTCATGCCTATGTGGATGACATTGTGGTCAAATCGAAGAAGGAAGGAACAATGATAGAGGATCTCAAGGAAACCTTTGATAATCTTTGAGCTTACAGGATGATGCTTAATCCGGAAAAATGTGCTTTCGGTGTTCCGGCCGGTAAGCTTTTGGGATTTTTGGTCTCAAACAGAGGAATAGAAGCTAACCCGGAGAAGATCAAGGCCATCACGTCTTTGACTAAACCGGTTTGTATCAATGATGTTCAGCGCATAGCTGGCCGGATCACAGCGTTAAGCCGGTTCATCAGTCGCTTGGGAGAGAAGGCGATCCCACTTTACCAGATGCTGAGGAAAACAGATCGGTTTATCTGGAGTGATGAGGCAAATGCAGCGTTTGAGGATCTGAAAAGGCAATTAGCAAACCCACCAATTTTGGCTGCGCCCATTGACAGGGAACCTTTGCTGTTATACGTTGCTGCGAATACGCGAGCGGTTAGTGTTGCTATTGTGGTTGAACGCAAGGAAGCAGGGAAGGAGCACCCGGTTCAGCGTCCGGTTTATTATATAAGCGAAGTACTCATTGAGTCCAAGCAGAGATATCCTCACTGGCAGAAGTTAGTATATGGGGTGTTCATGGCAAACCGGAAGCTGAAGCATTACTTCCAAGGACATCCGATAACTATGGTTAGTTCAGCTCCGTTAGGGGATATAATCCAGAACAGGGAAGCTACAAGCAGGGTAGCAAAGTGGGCCATCGAGCTCAGCCCACATGAGTTGAAATATGTGCCACGCACCGCTATAAAATCTCAGGCATTAGTAGACTTCATTAATGACTGGACAGAGTTGCAGACTCCTGAAGAGAAGCCGGATCTTACCTATTGGACGATTCACTTTGACGGTTCCAAACAGTTGGAGGGCTCGGGGGCTGGAGTTGTCTTAACTTCCCCCAGAGGTGATAAATTTTGCTATGTCCTCCGCTTGTTATTTCCTTGTACTAACAATGCAGCAGAGTATGAGGCACTACTTCACGGTTTGCGGTTAGCAAAGGAGATGAATTTGAGCCGGGTTAAGTGCCTAGGTGACTCAGACCTAGTGGCACAGCAGGTATCTGGCAAGTGGATTTCAAGAGATCCCCTCATGGCGGCTTATCGACGAGAAGTTGAAGCAGTTGCAGGACATTTTAACGGATATCAGGTGGATCACATAGACCGGCGGAGAAACGAAGCGGCCGATGCTCTGAGCCGGCTAGGGTCGCAGCGTAAACCGGTACCACCAAACACCTTTTTGAATGAATTGCACAGTCCTTCGGTTCAAGTACTTTGGGAGGAAGACTTAGCTGTTCCAGACCCAGAGGCACAGCTAGTTGCAGCACTCCATGCTATTCCGGATTGGACGCTACCCTATTTAGCATACCTGGGTCGAGGAGAATTGCCGGAAGACGAAGAGGAAGCGCGACAGATAATCCGGCGATCTAAGTCCATGACAATTGCAAACGGAGAGCTTCACCATCGTAGTACTTCGGGAGTATTTCAGCGATGTGTTTCAGCTGAGGAAGGTCGTGAGATTTTAAGGGAGATTCATGAAGGGGATTGCGGTCATCATGCCGGTTCAAAATCATTGGTAGCAAAAGCATTCCGACATGGTTTCTATTGGTTAACCGCGCATGCAGATGCGGCAGATTTGGTCCGGAAGTGTGATGCTTGTCAGAAATTCTCAAGGCGTGCTCTGGTGCCGGCACAGGAACTCCGGATGATACCAATAACTTGGCCTTTCGCAACTTGGGGGCTTGATATGGTTGGGCCTTTCAAACGATCCCAAGATCAAAAAACTCATCTACTGGTGGCAGTAGACAAGTTTACAAAGTGGGTTGAAGCGGAGCCTATAAGCAAGTGTGATGCAGCAACAACGGTTAAATTCATCAAAAAAGTGATATTCCGGTTTGGCTTTCCACACAAAATCATCACAGACAATGGTACTAATCTATCTAAGGGTGAAATGAAGGAATTCTGTCAAAGAGAACATATTCGATTAGATGTATCTTCTGTGGCTCATCCTCAGACCAACGGCCAGGCCGAAAGGGCAAATCAGGAGATTTTGCGAGGCATCAAACCCCGGCTTATGACACCTTTGCAGAGAACCCCAGGTTGTTGGGTTGAAGAATTGCCATCTGTTCTTTGGAGTATTAATACTACACCAAACCGGTCTACAGGCTACACGCCTTTCTTCATGGTTTACGGCGCGGAAGCAGTTCTTCCAAGTGATATACGTCATGACTCACCAAGGATAACGGCCTATGTGGAAGCAATCAACGAAGAGTCAAGATAGGACGGTTTAGACCAGTTGGATGAAGAGCGTGATACGGCTGCAGCGCGGTCGGTGATTTATCAGCAAGATCTGCGCAGATATCATAGCCGCCGGATTAGAACAAGGACATTCCAGGAGGGTGACTTGGTACTCCGGCTCATCCAAGATCAAACAGATATGCACAAGCTATCCCCACCATGGGAAGGGCCCTTTTTGGTCAGCAAGAATCTACACAACGGTTCATATTACTTGGTGGACATTCGAGAACACAAGGATTCACGGACATCAGAAGAGGAGACGAAGAGGCCGTGGAACATCGCCCATTTACCGCCATACTATACTTGAGCTATGTGCTCCAATGTATCCTATGTATATATTATGAATAATGAATAAACCGGCACCCTCGGTAAACCGGGGGCTCAGCCCTTTTTCCATATACAAAAATCCTGTGAAAAACAACCATATAAGTTTACTATCAGATTCTATATTTCAATCTTGGCCGGTTTAGAAACTGATTTTTTGCAGAATATGTGAAGGAGCAATAGAACTCTCAAGAACAGGAGATTATATCCGGTTCAAGAAGAGAAGACTTCATAAAAAACCCGCAGGTTCAGACGGAACACCGGAGGCCCTCTGGGAGTTGGTATCATCCACTCCCAGTGATCGGATTGGTTTCATAGATATTTCGACCCTCTGAAAAGTTGGACAAAGTCCACGTTCAGTGATTGGTTTACATTGACCCACCGGTTCAGGACGAACCCTGGAGGCCCTCTGGGAGTTGGTATCATGCACTTCCAGTGATCGGATTGGTTTCATAGTTCTTTCGACCCTCTGAAAAGTTGGACAAGTCCATGTTCAGTGATTGGTTTAGATTGACCCACCGGTTCAGGAGGAACCCTGGAGGCCCTCTAGGAGTGTCGGCCAATCCGCGTCCCAGTGATCGGAATAATTTTTATATACGGTTCTTTCGGCCCTCTGGAAAGTTGGATAATTCCACGTTCAGTGATTGGCTAGGCCCTCTGGGAGTGTCGGCCAATCCGCGTCCCAGTGATCGGAATAATTTTTATATACGGTTCTTTCGGCCCTCTGAAAAGTTGGATAATTCCACATTCAGTGATTGGCTAGGCCCTCTAGGAGTGTCGGCCAATCCGCGTCCCAGTGATTGGCTGAACCTTGCTTTGAGCCTGGCAGCTCTTTGAAAAAGCCTCGACTACATGGTCTTATTTGCAAAAATCGCATATTTTTTGGTGTTTTGTGTTCTATAACCTTTTAAACCGGAGTGAACAGCTACACAAGTTGACCACATATCTATAAAATTGAAAGTCTAGATCATGCATATCAGACCAAGTAAACCGGCGTTCATTAAAACCCGGATCGAGTATCAGGCAAAAGTTACAACTTTCTGAAACAAGATGAACCGGATTTATCGTCAAGATGGACCGGAGAATTTCGAGTTTCTATTTGGATTCATGAAGGCCTTCATAAGTGACTTTAAAGTCCTGCCGGTTTAAAGTGTATTGGCCACATAAATCTCAGGTATACAAGTTATCTTTAATATAAAGATATGCTTACTTGATGTTTTAAGAGAACAAATTAATCCGTCCAGTGGTAAGCCACTAGGACATATTTTTCGATATTTTTTCTGTATGAACAGAGGAAGGCAACCACATCTGACAACAAGTCAACCGGAGGGTATTTCATAAAGACAAAATATTCGGATCGAAGCACATTATGTTTCGGCTAACCTATTACAAGGCATGACGAGCCCAACGGTTTGGAAACATTGTTTAATGGAATATCAGTTATGATTACAGCGATAAAATTCAAGATTATGCTTCTCCTTGCTGGGACGGCTGGCCATCGCCTTGTTCCGGAACATCTTCATCTTCATGAAGCGGTTGGAAATCCGGCGCACGCCAATCAATCTTCGCCAAGGCCCGGAAATACACTTCATCGTTGATAAGTTCAGAAGGATCAATGTCAGGAGCAAAGGTGTGAGGACGAACCGGCGGGATTAAGTTGACGGTATAGTAAACCGGTCGCTCCACCCGCTCGTTCTGCAGATTGTATCCTGGATGATATCTCGAAAAATCCGATTCAGCGGCAAGCTTGCTGGCGAGGGGACGCATTTCTTTCGTCAATGCATAGAGATCAGTTTCAGTGAAAGGTAAGCCGTCCTCCTTCGTATCCGGGAATCCCGTAAAAGCCTCCTCCGGATCAAGATCCGGGACCCAAGCCTTAGCCCTCGTAAGGGCCAGAAGAGCACCACCCCGCGCAGCAGACTTCTTGACTTCTTCCAGACGAGCCGGCAAAACAGACAACTTGTTTAAAGTATCTTGTATTGTAGTAGGGGCCGGTTTACCAAATGAAGCAGCACTGATGATCCTTTGCGCCCCGGAGTACAGCTGTTCGACCAAGGTGTAGCAAGCTTTGAGTTTTTTCCGCAAGTCATCCCCAAGATGGGAGACACGGCGCCCTACATACAACAATCATAGTTAAACCGGTACAAGACACATGTTACAAAGAGAAAGGCAGGAGTTCAGATTATACTTACCAAAAATAGCAGAGGTCATTAAGTCAATTTGCTGTCTTAATCCGGACAGTTTTCCGTCACCGGATTAAGTGCTCCCTCAGCATCCTGAACCCGTTTTTCCAGATCTTTCTTCTGGACCTCAAAAGTAGCCCGCTCCTCTTCAAAGTATTTTTTCAAGTCTTCAGCGGTCTTTAGGCTCACTTGAAGTTCTTTTTTAGCCTTTGAAGTGGCAGACTCAGTTTCAGTAAGCCGGCTTTGAAGCTCGTTAATCTCAAGAGCATTCCGGTTCAACTCAGCCTGCAGACAAAGTTCAAAAACAAGAGGTGAAGTTTAGTCAAGTCTCAAGCACACAACCAAGTTGTCTACTTGACACTTGGGGGCTAATGGCAGTTGAAGCAGTACAGCAAAGACAAGTTAAAGTTACAAGTCTCAAGCACACAAACCAGTTGTCTGCTTGACACTTGGGGGCTAATGTATAATTGAAATATTGACAGCAACTTTTACAAGTATCAACTACATAAGCAAGTTATCTACTTGATACTTGGGGGCTAATGTAAAGACCAACGGTTCAAATCTACAAAGTTCCGGATCACCTTCAGTAAGCAGCTAAACCGGAACTTGGGGGCTGTTAGGAGATAGAGATGCATCAAAGGAACAAAGTCAAAAGAGGAAGTTTACCTCATATTTTTCCCTCATTAGGTTCACCAAGCTGGCTTCATAATCCCGACTGCTATGGAGCCGGTTCAGATACCCGGAATAAATGTCTTGAGCGCTCATACCAGAAAGGCTGGATATGTCAGTGCTCCATTTCCCCTTTTCTTGAGATAATTTTTTCGCTTTAGCCGTATGTTTTGCTAAAACGGTGGGCTCAGCTGGAGCAACGTAAGCAGTCCCAGTTACCACAACATCAGGTGAGGCTGGTACATTGGGGGGAGTGTCAATATGAGCCGGATCAGGAGACGCCGGATTAACCTGAGGAGAGTTAACCCGGGCCGGACTTGGCCGATTCTGGGCATCTTCAGCAGTAGGATGCTCAGGGGCAGAAGTGTGATCTGTTGGTGCAGGGTCTTCAACAGGAGCTACGGGTTCACCTTCTGGAGGAACAATTGTTGACGGGTTAGCAACCGGATCATCCGCAGTAGGTTCAGCAATAGGCTTATTCGCCTTGGGCTTCTTGCTGGGTTTCGGTTTGCTGGAAAAATATGCAAAATGAGTTAGCAGTATAAGGCAAAAAGGAGATCATAAACCGGAAGAGGTGAGGAAAATTACCCTGGGACGGTTTTCAGGGGAGGAAGCTGCATGGCGGTTGATTCACCAGAGGAAGACAATGGAGTTTCCTGATAATCAGGGTCAGACGGTTTAAGGGGTTTTCGAATAAGACCGGCCTTGGGATGAAGGAGGGTCGGAGAAAGTATCACCTCAGCACGGCGTTTTCGAACCAGAGTTAAGGAAATTCCGGATGACTCCACCGCCAGGCCGCTGTGGCGAGTGGTCCGGCGAAAAGCTTCGTGCTGTTGCTTCTTCAAAGTAAAGTTAGGGTCTAACTGAGCATAAGGATGAGAAAATTGATATTTCCGGACGGTCCGACGACTTTTTTGGGGAAGAGGTTCTGAGTCAGTAGAAAGAAGGGTTACCTCAATTTCAGCCGGGTTATCACCTTCAGGCAATTCCTGTGGAAAGGTATCATTAGATACGGTTACAAGTACATGAAAGCAAAAATCTAAACCGGATTAAAGTATACCTCGGAGTCCGGATCATCGTCCTCAGTAGGAGAACCGGCGTCAACGGCTGCTTTCCTCTTTTTGTTTGCAGGGGTTTTTCGCCGGACCTGTTTGACGGTTTTCTCCTGAGGCTTTCTCTTCCAGAAAGGGTCGTCAGCCTAATTGAAAGAAATAAAGACAATTGAAAGACGGTTCAAAAGAAACGGATTACAAATACAGGGTAAAGAGAAACTTACTGCGGGCAGTTTATTCCTCTTGTAGTATGGAGCTAAACCGACCTTAGCACAGTCTGCCAAAGAAACATTGAGAATTTTCTTGGCTGATTCCACAACCTCCGATTCAGAAAGTTTTTCCTTGGTAAACCTTTGAGGATCGTCCGGTTTACCAGAATACTTGCACATTAGATGTGATCGCCGGCTCAAGGGAAGTATGCTCCAAGATAGCCAGCAGCGTAGAAAATCGGTCCCAATTAAACCATTTGCTATGAAAGCTCTTAGCTTGGAGAGCTGTGGTGAGAACCGGGTCCGTTCAACAGCGCCGAGCCATGATGGTAAGGGATGATTCTCCGGAATACGAGTTTCACGGTAACCCGGTAGAGGGTTCTCCCCTTCAGGAGAAGTGTCCACACAGTAAAACCAGGTCTTATTCCAGTCTTTGGGATGAGAGTGTAAAGCGGCATGGGGAAACACCACATCTCTCCTCTTCTGAATACTAACGCCACCGAGTTCCTGATGTGTTCCACTGGTAAACTCGGTGCGCCGGTTCAAATGAAAGAAATCCCGGAATAGATCGACGGAAGGTTCATCTTGCAGATACACCTCAGAAAATACTTGGAAGTCGCAGATGTTTGAGACAGAATTGGGTCCAAGGTCCTGCGGGTGCAGTTGGAAAGCAGCAAGAACATCCCGGAAAAACTTTGAACTGGGGGGAGAGAAGCCTCGAGATATATGATCCAAAAACACAATGACCTCCCCGGATCTGGGAGTAGGGGGGCATTCATTACCCGGAGCCCGCCACTTTAATTCAGACTGGGGTCCTAATGTGCCAATTTCAGACATCTTGATTAAATCGTCCTCAGTGATGACGGAAGGAACCCAATCGCAGGAGACATACTGCTTAGCCATTGCAACGAAAGAGCAAAGTACTGGAAAAGGTAAAATACAGAAAACGGATTATGAAGGTATAGCGGTGTAAACCGGAAACTATCTATGAAAGTTGCGCAACGGTTTAAATTGAGGACTAATGGTGTGGTTAAACCGGCAATTATGACAAGCTATATCATTTCCGGTTAATGGCAGTTGAAGAGGAACGGCTAAACCGTCGCGTTAAGTCACAGAGTTTCACAAGAACAGGGCATGTCAACTTAAACCGGAACATACTTAGCAGATTTACCGAGGAGAAAAACAGGTTTTCAAAAGACAACTAAGGAGGAATAGATCTGAGCATATACTAGGAAAAGAAAAACAAATCTAAGAGTATGCAGGGAAAGCTACAAGGACCTTATACTAAGCGGATGGATCTTCAGGCTAGATAGGAATGGCGAAGATCTGAAGTATTTACAGCAGGATAAAAACACAATTCAAAAGCAAGATCTGAAGGACAACATTACTAAAAGTCATTTGCTTGAAGGTTGAACAAAATGAAGTTTCTATCTAAGTTCTAATGGCGGAGGCGTGGAAGGAAACCTTAGAAGTTGCGTATTTGATAATGGAGAAGACGGATGTACCTGGAGCAGCAAAGATCGACGGCGGAGTTTTTCTGGTCGAATTCAGGGTGATGCAGCGGCCAGGTGAGGGCTTGGATCCAGCGGTCGTCGGCGGCGGGTCGAGCTCAGGCGGCGACGGAGGAAGAAGACGGAAGAAGGAGACGGAGCGAGAAGAAGATAATGAATGAGGGGTGGCGGTATTTATAAAGGAGAGTCAGATCTGAAGCGACAGGTGCGGGATTCGAGGAGGCAAAAATCGGATAAAGATATTCTGGCGCCTCGATTCTTGGGATAACCCTTAAACAAAACTACAGTACAGCTCACGGCGTTAAATGCGGAGATGATGTCATGGTCAGATTTAGTGATTCTCGACGATGACGTCAGAGCCGGTTTACAAAAATATGAAGACAAAGAAGAAAAGTATACAAGACAAGGAAGACTAATATGAACCAGTTCAAATCATTCTGGGGCCTAATGTCAGGGATATGATTAGCAGGTATGAACCGGCTAATGTAAACCGGCTTAGGTATATTATACTTGGTTGTAATGTTTTTAGTAAAGGCTACGGCCCATGAGATCTTAAGGCCCATGTATAGAAGTGTGGTTTGCGAACCGCCAAGCGATGTAACTTGAGAGATAAGAAAGAAAGACAGAGACCGAGGCGGACACAAGTATGAGCCGGCCTCGGGACTCTGTAAATCGGACCAGGCGTTACCTCTATATAAAGGGACGACCTAGACGGTTCAAGGACAAGAAACAATCAACCCGTCGAGACACAGGCAAAGCGAATCCGCTCCCTGTAATCCGACGCCCAGGCAATACCAAACCAACTAGACGTAGGCTTTTACCTTCTCGGAAGGGGCCGAACTAGTATAAACCCTCTGTGTCCTTTGTGCGCTATGAACCCTTTCAAGCTAACCCGTGCGATGGTTCCTTCATCAAGTCCATTAAACCGGACATCTGCCGTGTTATTTCCACGACACTTGTCGAAGATAGCAACAACTTGATAGTTCTTGTAATTCCAAGAGCGGTTGGGAACTCGAGAAATTGCTATCTTCCGCAGACGACAATCACCATGATCATATTTGAATGTACGTAGATCATCTGTGTGCTCAACCACAGGGCACTCAGAGTTTTTTGGAAGTAGAATCCGCTGACGAGTGTACACATTCAAAAGTTCCCACTCGCAATTGTACCCAATACAAAAAACCCAATCTCCATTTGCGCCTTCCCAATCCTTGCCCTCAAGCGATGGCATCTTAACATCACATGTATCATTATCAAGCGACATCAACTTGCACAAGGCGAGGCTTCCCTCGTCCCCGTGCCAGCCAGCAGGGTCACGACGAAGAAGATAGGGGAGATCAAACCGCTCCTAGACCCTTGGGTTCCTTGTAATGATGTTATTAGTTGAGTCGAGAATGTTCTTGAACGAACCCGCCATGCTAGCCGAGGTGATGACGTTGCACCGATCAATGAGTCCCCCCCACCACGTCATCTTTCAGATCGGGGCAAGAATAACGGGGTCGTTTCCGGCTTGTTCCCTCCATGGAGAAGACGATCGAACAATGTCAGAAGGAAGGGTGAAGTCAAATGGAGGAGGGAGGAAGAGCGTGCGACAGCAGTTCCAAATCGAGAGGGAAAGGCGAAGAGTCAATGGACGGTTGCCAGATTGCCACGGTACACGAAGAGGTGCCCCGGCCTACACGTCCTTTCGGAAATTGTACAAAAGGACTCGTCGTCGTCTCACTGACATGTTGGAATGGGACCACATGTCAACGAAACATGGTGTGTAATTTCTTGTGCAAAATGCGATCTGGCCGCGTTGGCCCGAGGTGTCGCATTAGTTATCGACCTTTATTTTTTTAACATACAATCTGGGTGGATAGCTCCTGTGGTCATCACATGTGAGCGCATATATAGGTGGGTAGGCGGCAACAATCTAAGTGCTAAAAGAGTTGATCCAATGCTTGGTTTTGTTTGGATTTTCCAACTATGACCATTGAATAGAGTGAATCAATGGCTTACGTTCAAAGTTATTTTCATACTATAGAATGGTATAGGAACGTGGAGAGATTTGGTTGATTTTATATTGCTAAATAATATAAAATATTATGAGTGCAGACGCTCCACCCCAAGGTTTGTAGCTCCTTCTCGGTCGTCGGGAATCTATGTTCTTCCACTCTTTCGTTTAAGACATGAGCTTTGTTCATCCTGTTGCCAGCACGCGGGACATCTATATGCCTCCATTTGACAAAATTATACTATATGCCTCCATGACACACGGGATATCTAGCATCAAGGTGGCATGTCATGCAAGAAAATGGAGATATGAAGTGCATAAGTGAGTCGTGTACTTCGATGGCACCTAGTACTACGCAATATTTTTTCTCCTCGATGGCACATGAATAGTGCACGTACTCAATGACAGAGAACGGGAAGGTAGCCATGGATATGGTCGGCCCTTTTCGAAGAGAGTACTAATAAATATGTAACTTTGATGTGTCCCGTCAACTCGCAGAACGACTAGAAGCTTGCTTACTACGCCTTCTCCCTCGTCAACGCATACGTAGTGGCTCGCAGCACAAGGAGAAACTTTTGCTTACAAGCGGTGGACGTGCAACAGTTCATTTGGTGTCAGATTGCCAGAAGTAGTACCATCATTATTGTTCGACCTTCGGAAGAGAAGAGCCAAGCGCAAGGTCACCTACTAACCTATAGTAATACTATAGCCAAAGCTGGTCCACCTTTTTAGAGCATGGTTAATTAATATAGGCGGCCCTTGCAGCGGCACATCATTTAGAGCAAGTACTCTCTTCGTAGGATCGAAGGAAGTGAAGCAAAGTTGGAGTGGGTGCTAGATTGCCAATTAAAACATGATTACATGGGGGAAAAATCCTATAGCACTCTATCCTATGAATCAAACGACCAATGTAAGAAAATTATGAATGGGGTCTCTCCAACAGTGTTCCTCGGCTCGCACCTAGCATCACAATGGTCGAACTTGGAGTCATTCATTTGGTACACGGGACCACATGTCAACGAAACATGTTGTGTAATTTCTCGTGCAAAATGCGATCTCGCCGCGCTGGCCCGAGGTGCCGCATTAGTTATCGACCTTTATTTTTTTAATGGCGTGCCGTTCAGTTTTGAAGCACGACTAACTGGTACTGTTTGCAGAGAAAATATAAACTACTCTGCCACTACTCCACCTCTAGTACTAGTAGTATGAAAAAGATATATAGGTTGGAGCTTCAGAGCTTTCTTGCTAAGGGCTGCCCACTTGCTTCTCACACTATCACCCTCTCTCCAGATCTAAAAAAGACGACCTCTCTCTCCCTCCTCACCGGCGGTCACATATCCACCGGGGAAGAAAAGGACGTGCAGCGTTGATGCACTCGTCGTCGGCAAGCGAGGTCACGCACTGACGACAAGGCCGTCCTCTCAGACCTAGCGCCCGCTTGGGATGGCCTCCGTCCCCAAGCTCGCTGCCGTAGTGCATGCGGAGGACGACGACCACGAGCGAAGCCACTTCCCGCCGACCCTTAGGTATGCTACCTCTTTTCGAACCATACCCTTGTTCTATTGCCCCATCTGCCATGTTGTTGCATGTGGATATTTTTCCACTCCACCATCTTCCCAATTTTCTATCCTCTGCTCTGCTGGTCACACAAATGAAAATATTAATTTGCACTATTAAAGGAAACCCTACTTCATGCAGACTAAACCATGTCTGGGTTGAATAAGGAAAGGAAGAGAGACTGTACTATCCAAGAGAGGAGGCATCGAACCCGCATCTAGGTTGAAAAGGGGAAAATCAGTAGCTAAGGAACGAGTCTCGTGTCTCTTGGTTGAAGAAGGGTAGAAAGGCATGACAACACAATAGAGAATGACCAGGACGATCGGTTTGTTGTCCTCACGTAGGAAAAAGGTGGCTGAACATAACAAAAATGGGACGTAATCCACATATGCTGCCTGGATATTTGTTGCTCTGGGAAGCCATACCTCCCTCACCACTCCATGCGTCCATGGAGGTACATCGTACTGGTGCACCCACTGTCTGAATGGGTCTCCCATGCTCTTATTGCCACTTTTTTGCTGTTAGTATAACGCCAGCGGTAAAGTCAACCAATGCTATTATTGCTAAAGTGATGCCACATTTAACTAATGCCGCACTCAGTCTAATGCCACCGATAAATTTAAGCAATGCCATTTAATGTCTCTGGATTATTTCAGGGTTAGCTGTTGATTGTGGATGTATTAAAGATTTTTCAGCTAAGGCATTTTAATGTTGTTGCACAGCCAGTATACCAACGATGAAACTTGTTACTACCTTCAGATTTTTGCACTGTTAATGCTTATAGATTACATACCTCACTTTCATGAGATAAGTCAATTTTTTTGTACAGTGTCACCAAAATGCCAAGGCGCTGATGTCATTTTATTTTGGTTAAACTGCACAAAAAATAATCAAGACAAGAGGAAAGGTCAAGAGTGGGCACCTCCATATCCGGCTGTTCTCTTTGATTCAATTGGTCAAGTTTTATGTTTAATCGACTATCAAGATTGGGATAGCAATTTTCAGGTCCTCTCGAGTTCGAAATGATATATACCTTCAAGGTACATGGTTTGCAAAAAAAATATACTATCATTAGTTCATAATGCTAGTTACTTTCAGACTTTTGTATTTGGTTTAATGTTGTTGCCAGCTAGTATACTAATGCTGAAACTTGTTACCTTTACATTTTGTATTGTTCATTCTTATAGAAATCTCCCAGTGCTAGAGCTTATGGAAATCTTTTCAGTAAAACCATTGTACTATACCCTGTAATAAAATAACTACTCTACTGTTGCACTAGCCACTGGATTAGTGTATAATTGTAGTATTCGAAATTTCGAATGGTTTTGCATTAGCGTATGGATATAAATAAAGTGTGGCAAGCTTTCCCAGATATGTGCTCAAGAAAACTACTACCTTTTTTTCTAAATACTAGACGTTTGGGTACTTTAAACTGAACCGCAAAAACGTCTTATATTAGGGAACGAAGGGTGTAGAGTTCACTCAAATTATCCCGGTAAAGCTAGTCACATCTTTGTTAAAATTAATGTTCATTATGTTATCGGAGGAGGTCTGTAAGTTTGTCTCTAATGCGTGTCGACTACATACCTGACATCATGATGTAATATTAAGTCATTTCCTTTTGTACAGTGTCACTGAATTGTCAAGGCGGTGATGGCATTTTATTCTAGTTGAACTGCACAAAATATGCTTAAAAGAAGAATCGATCATTCTTTCAGAAAGAACTATATATGCCTTTCTGACATCAGCCGTTGTTGCCTTATTTATTCCTTCGAACAGGTGGATAGAAACAGTCTTGCTACCTTTTCCCATTAAGAAATTGGAGTGCTTATATTATGGAGTCTATGCTTCAACTAGTGCCATTTTTATAGTAATCACACTTTCAATATCTATGCAAACAGGGATGCTCGATTTTAGTGGAATTGCATAAAAAGTCCAACTGGTTTAAGATTAGGAGCATGTTTTCTTCCAAACCTTTATATCCAATTGGTGGCACTATGAGCTGTTCATTAAGAAGCTACATGGTTTGCTACTATCTTGCTACTCTTTTTGTACTGTCATTAGATAGTAATACTAGTGGTTTGCATGTGAATTTATTGACAGGGTGGACCTACATTGGAGGTGCAGGGCAGGATTCAATGATTGGATGCTCAATTTCGGTTGTATCGATTTCACCTCTTCCATCACTGCGAACATGGATATCCTTGGCCTGATGAAGAATAGGCGCTATATTCCTGCTCTGAACAAGCAAATCAATTCAATATGAAAATGTCCAGGGCAAAACATGACTGTATCAAATTGTCCAGTGCAGAACATGAAAGATGCTAAGCGGAAGAGACATGTTTAAACCGAAAATACAAGGTGGGGTATATGTTTACTAGCTGTTTGATATTTGTGCAGACAGAGATGTCTGCCCGTTGCTATTTGGCAAACACACAAAGTGACCGCAATTTTGGTTGAACTGCACAAGAGAATAGTATAGTCACTGCATGCAGTGCCATTTGAAAATAGACACAGAAAGATTGGATAGTCACTTCATGGACTGCAGAAAAGTAGTACTGTACTATTTATTGACCAACACTAGGTGCTTCATTGCTTTGGTCTGATTATACAATGGGCATCATTTTGCCTAAGTTAAAGTTTGTATTCCGAAAATAGTCTCGCCGTGTGATCGAGAGAAGACCAAATCATATTGCAGTGGATGTTCCTCCATCATGTGTGGTTCATTATGATGGTTCCAGCTGTTGGTGAAACCACTTACATTTGCAAGAGGAATTGTAGACTTCACAAACAATTTTTTCTTTCAGTCTGTACTAAATGTTGGACAAGAGAAGCATCCATGTTAGTAGGAAGACCATATGTTTTTCTAGATCTTTGCTTTTGGAGCTACATATTTGTATATGATCTGTGAATTATTGAGATGCATTAACATGTTGATCTTATGTATGGGAATCGTACTAGTTGGTTTTAGTTGTGGCTGATCTTTGCTTTTGGAGCTACATATTTGTATATGATCTGTGAATCATTGAGATGCATTAACAATTCCTTATATCTGTTCGCTCAGTGTTTACAAGTTACTGATCGATCACTATCTAGCCTACTAATGCGCTTCTGGCAGTTTTAGTTGCGACGCAAGATCTGAAGTGGCAGTTTTTTGAATAAAAATGCCTACCTCTGAAGAAACTGGCAAGCTGCTATGAAGAAAATGCCATGCGAATATGAAGAAACTGCCAGCAAAAACGTTCGCAAATGCCTTATCTCCTAGTGAATGTTCATCAGTTAATGCGATCGTACACGTACACCATCCGACCTACTCGATCCTACACATACACTATCCGACCTACTTGATCCTACACGGATAAATAGCGAATCACCCACGCACTACATCCTCTCTGGTTTGCAGGGCTCAATTCAAAAAACGACCTACTCGATCCTACACAAATAAATAGCGAATCACGCATGTACTATCTCCTTTTTGGTTTGCAGGGCTTAATTCAAAAATCTCACCAACCAAGGTAGATGATGAGTGGTGGAATGATTTTTGACAAGATGGGAGTACCCCATCTGGATGATTCGAGTTCGCAAATGCCTTATCTCCCAGCTAAAGATCATCAACTAATGCCCTCGGTTGCGACTCATTGCATGCGGCTTCGCGTACTGGCTGCGAGTGATCTTGAGTGCCTGCATGCAGCCGGCCGTAATTAAGGCAGCTAACTGATGCAAAAAAAGATGCGCTTTAATTGTTGCATGCCTTTTAAATCCGTGGAATCATTATTGACAAGGAGGGAGATGATTCGAGTGCACTTTTTTGACCGTCATGCCAGCGTGCGACCCAGCACGGACGGAACGACACAGTCAGAATTTCAGTTTCTCTAGTTTTCCACGGCAAGCTGGCACGCTAAGCCATGCCTGCTTAATTATGCATTGAATTCCGATGACCGTCGCACTACCTTCCGCCTATAAGTACTGTTTCCCGGCCTTCTATTATAGCACCATGACCCAACTCGCCCTATCCTCATAAGAACCCACCGGCCCGACGCCGCTCGCCACTTATCCTCGCTCTCGCCACGTCAGCCATGCCCCCGCCCGTCCGCGATAGGCGAGGCCGGAGGCGGTCACCGCCGGAACTAGTGTTCGGTTCTTCATCGGAAGGCAGACGGAGGGAGGAGGCATTCTATCGGTCTTTAGATGGCAATGCGGAGATCGAGAACTTGTTGGAGCGCGACGGCCTGGCGGAGGAGCATGAGTTGTTGGAGCGCGACCGCTTGGCGGAGGAGCAGCGTATCGCCGATTTGCACCGCCAGCGGGACATGGAGCAGCAGCGCACCGACGCTCTGAGTCGCAAGCAGAGCGCCCGCAACTGGGCCAACTACATGGAGGCCGGCGCCTGACAAATAGCCCTGGAGGCACGCATGCGTTCGCGACGCCGATTTTTACTACCAGCTCGTCAAGTGGGTTTTCCGCTTAGAAGCCGAAGCTTCGGTGGACCACGCCGGCATGGAAAGGGCCAACGCGCGCGAGGAACACACCCTATCGCACCTCTGGCAAGTCCGAGGTGAAGCGGAGGACGCCGGTGCCGGTGTTTAGCGTGTACCACAGATGGCGGCCGACATCGTCTAGTTAGCTAAGAGTAAGTTAGTACTTGTACGCTACTAGAGTATTAGTGGGAGTATATAGTTAACTTGGCTATGATGGTTGTCAACGTGGAAGTTCAGTACTCTATATGTGGATCAAACATGTTACTTTGCTCTGAATGTTGAACTTTCCGTTTGAACGTATGGAATGGGCTGTTATTTTTTTAAATGGGTTGTATTTGTCCTCCACGGGTTTAGAGGCTGACTTATGGGCCTACCAAGTTGACGCGTACACAATCAGGAGATGATTGTACGTGGAGAGGATGACAGCAGGGACCCGCCAAGGTCATGGCAGTATGCAAGCAAGTGCCTCCTTATTTCAAACCAATAAAAAAATGGCTCCTCCTAATGGATTTCTGATATCTGGATCCCATGCCATTGTCAACGTAGTCAATAAACGAGAGAATTGCACAACGAGCGGCCGACACCAGGGACCCAGCAGCTCACCTAGTTATTTTTGTTTTGGGTTAATTTGATAAATGCCACTCCAAATCTGGTGTTTCTGAGCAATGCCACTACAATTTACATAATTTGAAAAATGCCATTTCATGCCATTTCCAGTGGCATTTTTCGAAGTCTGGAGTGGCGTTTTTCAAAGTTTGCAAATTGCAATGGCATTTTCCAAACTTTACAATAATTGCAGTGGCATTTTTCAAAGTTTGGAAATTACGGTGGCATTTTTATGAATCACCATAATTGGAGTGGAATTTATCTAATTTGTTTTTGAGACAGAAGCAGGGTGTCAACTGGGCTGTGCGGGGCACTCTGGCCTGTCTAGACAACCGTCTCTTTTATATTTACCACCGACTAGCCCAGTAGTTTTTTTTTTCTTTTTGAAAATGGCTAGCCCAGTTTTTTTGTGATTTTCCAAGTAAGTCACTTTGTCAGGTCTGTTGGGCTGGAAATCTTTCAAGACGAGGAGAGCTTCATTCGGCTGGACGAGAAAATGGCCTATCAGTAATGAGAAATGGGCTGTACATTTTTAAAACACATCAAACCGACAATTAGTTTCAAATTTCTTTTTTTTATTTCGAGATTTTAAATTGCATTAATTTTTATGCGTGGACAATTTGTTGGATTTTATATTGATATACATTGTCACAACCCTAGTTCTGGTATGCACTAGGTTAGTCTTGTGGTTTGCATCATGTTTAAATTTCAAATGAAATTGAATTGAGGATTTGTGAAACCCTCAGAAAACCTTTTTGAAAATGACCCAAATAAAAATTGCTCCAAAAAGGTCCAAGAAAATGTTCATGTGGCCCTCTAAAAATATTTGTTAGAGATAAAAATCAAACCAATATTATTAGGAGCTCATAAGTATTTATTTTGGGCATTTGGAATTAATGCAATAGGTTTTTGCATTGGATATATATATATTATATATTTTATATATGTCCAAAATTCTGGTTCTTTATTTTGAGGGGCTTGGATTAATTCCTAGGTCCCTGCAAAATAAATATGTCAGCAGAAAATAATTGATTTAATTTAGAAATTAAATCAAAACAAATGTCAGAAAAATAGAAAAGCAAATAAAAGGAAATAGCTTACCTGGCTTACCTGCAGCCCACCAGGAAGAGCTGGCCCGGCCCACTGGCCAAGCCAGTCATCACCTACCTCGCGCCAGTAGGCCGAGGCGTGTGGCCGGCGTGCGCACACGGCGGGAGCGCCACGCGAGCTGCCTGCTTCACTCCCCCTCGCCGCCTGGTCGCTTCTGGAGGCGCCACGCGACCTCCCCGACCCTCTCGCACTCTCCTGGACCTCTCCCCTCCTCTCCCTCGCTCTCTCTCGCAACCCCCGAACGCCGCCGTCGCCGTCGATCGCCGTAGTCGTTGCCAGAGCCGTCCCCTCGCCCTTCCGTAGAGCCCACGAGCTCCGCCACGACTCCCTCGTCCTCTTCGTCAAGCCACCAGACGCCGGACGCCCTGTGGAGCCGCCGTCGTCATCGTCTTCCTCCCCGGACGCCGTCGACCGCCGGCGACGAATTCGCCACAGCAGAAGCTTCCCCGAGCCACTGAACCCCCCAACAGAACCGCGGTGAGCTCCCGGTTCATTTCCCCCTTCTCCCCTAGTCGTTTGCGACCTCTAGCTCCTACCCCCGCAGATGCCCGACCTCATCGCCGCCGGCGATGCCGCCGCCGTGGCCACAGCCACGCAAACTCCAAACTGAGCACGCCACCGCATCCGCCGCTTCACCAGGAGCCCATAGCACCTCTCCGTTAGCCTCCCCGTGCCCCATAGCTCCAACCCCGACGAGGCCCGAACTCCGGCGCCGCCGCGAGCTCGTTTCCGGCGAGCTCCGGCCGCTCTAGCTGCTGCCGCTGGCTGGGATGGATGCGGGTGAGCTCCAGCTCCCCGTAGATGGTCTCAGCTGCGCAGAAGACCCCCGGAACAGAAATCCCGATGCCCTCCGCCGCGTTTGCTGCCGCCGGCGGCTCAACGCCGGCGTGTTAGTTGTGGTTTGACCCGGATTTGACTCCCTAGGTCAATGACAGGTGGGCCCCACCCCTTTTAGTTAGTTGACCGTTAAGTTAATTAATTAGTTTTAGTTAATTAGTTTAGCCACTGACATGTGGGCCCAGCCTGCTGATTTTTCTGTTAGGATTAGTTTAGTGTTAATTAACTCAGTTAATTAACCGAGTCACTCACCAGTGGACCCCACTGTCAGGTTTGACTCTGGACCAGCCCCTTTGACCTGCTGACGTCATGCTTGTGTCATGCTGATGCAGTAAACCAGTTCTGGTATTTAAATAAATCTTAAATGATTTATTTATTTCAGAAATTGGCTTAAACTTCAAAAAATCACAGAAATTCAACCGTAGCTCATAATGAAATAATTTATATATGAAAAATTATCAGAAAAATTAAATCTATCCATCTGTACCATTTTCATGCATGACAAATGAAGTTAAACCTACTGTTTATATGAAAACACATATATGGCATTTAGAAATACTTATTTTAGAGTTGCATTTGAACCCTTGGTTCAAATGGAGTTCAACCAATCAAAATGCTAGTTGCATTAGCTCAAACAACATCATAACTTTATGCCATATTCATGCATAATATTGTTGCATATGCTTGTGTTTGATTGTCGGCACCGTTCTTCTCGATAGGTCCAGCTCCGGAAACCGATCCAGAGTACCTGTCAGAGGAGCAGTGCTCTGCACGTTGTTTCACCAGGCAAGCAAACCCCCTTGTTCATCCCGATACAACCCCTTTCTCGCTCCTGCTCCCTGTTATTGCATTAGGACAACAACGACTTCAACTGCTACTTTATGATGCGGTAGTTGAACCCATTCCTCTGCATGACCTGTCTTTCCACAGTAAATAGTTGAAACCCACTAGCATGTGTAGGAGTTGATTGAAGCCATGTTGTGATCTTACCATGCCTTGCTTGCTATTGCTTAGAGTGTGTCAGATCTGATTCATCGGGAATGAATTGGAGTACAATGATATGTTCTGATGCTGAGGGTTAAGTGTGTGAACACGTTTTGGTAAAGGTAGTGGTGAGAGGCCATGTAGGAGTACATGGTGGGTTGTCTCACTAGAACCGTCCCTAAGAACTGAGTTCTGTGTATGTTGTCCAATGACCAGCTACTACCACGCATTGGAATGCTTAAGTGTCCCTCTCGACTTATTAACCGACTTGGTCTCTGTCCAGGAGTTGCAACTAGTTTCTGGTGTTTGTAGGTAGTGTTAGTAGTCTACCAAGTGGCACTCGGCCAGTGGGCTTGGGACAGACTAGGCACCATGGCACGGTGTACCAAGCGTAGATCCACTCGGCGAGGTGGGCTTGGGAACCCTGCGCACATCATTTGGGGCCGTGAGCGACACCCCGGCCGGATCTCCCCACGGATGGAACCCGAATAGGCGATAAACCTGGACTAGAGTCTTGTGTGGTTAGTCAGGTCGTGGCCGACACCCTCGCCAGGCTTCCGCTTGAAGGTTGCCGAGATACAGGAGATGTACATGGCGGTAAGTGGCGAGAGCGTGTGTGAAGAAGTACACCCCTGCAGGGTTAACATGATCTATTCGAATAGCCGGGTCCACGGTTATGGACTTCTTGGATGCTTACGTGGTACATAGACAACTTGAAGTGGATACTCTAAAATACTCAAGACAAGTGTGAGTGCTATGGATGGCCTTCTCGTAGGGAGACGGGAATGAATCCATAGTGGTGTATTGTGTGGTGCTTAGTGGACTCGTGTGCGCCACCTCAAAGTTACCAGCAATCGTAGTACAGGATAGCCACTGAGTCAAAGCTGGCTTGCTGCAACTAAACCCCACTTTGCCTTCTTGATACAAGTGCATGTATGATAGGATCTGATGTAAGTCTTGCTGAGTACCTTTGTACTCATGTTTGCTTAATTTATGTTTTGCAGATAGGATTGATGTCTCACTAGTAGTTCCGCTTGGACTTCGACAAGTAGCTTGTACCTCAGCTACGATCTTGGACGAGTGTTGTAGATAGTCAGGCTCTTCAGCCTTTTTCATTTGTAGATGTCTGTACTCAGACATGTGGTGCTTCCGCTTGTTGCTTGTATGCTCTGAATGCTGGGTCGTGAGACCCATGTTTGTAATATTTGGCTCCTCGGAGCCTAATGAATAAATACTTTGTTTATTAGAGTCTTGTTGTGATGCCATGTTGTATTTGCACATATTGAGCATATTGTGTGTATGTTATTGAAATGCTTGGTATGTGTGGGATCCGACACCTAGTTGTTTACCCTTGGTAGCCTATCTTACAGGGAAATGTCTCCTAGTGTTTCCACTGAGCCTTGGTAGCTTGCTACTGCTCCGGAACACTTAGGCTGACCGGCATGTGTCCTTCTTCGTTCCTGTGTCTGTCCCTTAGGGGAAATGTCACGCGTTGTTCCTTTAAGTCCTTGTAGCTTGCTACGACTTGGGTTCATACGTTGATGACCGACACGTTCGTTGCTGGGTCATGAATGCTTGTCTCTGTAATTTAGTGCCACTTTTGGTTTATAACTGGTCATGTCGGCCCGGGTTCTCTGTCATATGGATGCTAGCGACACTATCATATACGTGAGCCAAAATGCGCAAACGGTCCCGGGCCAGGTAAGGTGGCACCCGTGGGGATACCGTGCGTGAGGCCGCAAAGTGATATGGTGTGTTACATGCTAGATCGGTGTGACCTAGGATCGGGGTCCCGACATACATTTATTTTTAAAATTAGTTTGAATGTGACTCGAAATTTCGGGATTAAAAACAGTTCGGACCGCACCGAAATATGCAAAATTTCGTACAATTTTTTAACCGTGGCCACAATATGGGCTGTAATGCTAACAAAAAGAATATGGGCTCCAAAAAAACTTAAGAATTAGCAAATGGGCTGTAAATTATTAGAAATAATGGCAGATGGGCTGTATGCCGTTTTCCACAGATTTGAGGCTTTCCTAAAAAAGGTTGACGCACAAGCAGTGACTGTTGGATGTCCATCCAGCGGCCGTCGTGCTTCTTCAATCTCTGCTCTTCCTGCTCCAGCTGCTCAAACAAGCGCCGGCGGGACTGCCTGCTCTCTCCTCCCCGCGGCCGGCTATGCTGTCGCGCAGGCCTCACCGCCGCACTGTACTCCCATCGCTGGCCTAACCATCCCTCTACTCACCCACACATGCTGTTATTCTCCGGCGACGGCACACAAACCAGTAAACTCTCGTACAGTCGTACTCCCCTCCGCGTGGGAAATAACTGCCGAGTCTTCCCTGCCTCCGTGTCATTCCCTTCCCAGGCCTTGCCGTCGTCCATCGCCCTGGTCCTCTCCACGTGGCCTGGTCAACGACCGACATGCATCTGAAGTGGACTGTACGTGGAGAGGCTGATAGCTGGGTCCACGGCCACACGCAAGGAAACACCTCCTTATTACGCACAAAATAATGATTCCTCCACCTGACATCTGGAACCCACCGAAAGGGCATCTGTATTTCGCGTAAAAATGTTACCGCTGGTGACAGCTCGGACCCACCAGCTATATCTTTGCTCGCAAGCAAGTGCGTCCTTATTACGCACAAAAAAATGAATACCCCCCTACTAGCTGGGACCCAGTATAGTGGCAGGCTGACTTGTGGGCCTACTAAGTTGACGGGGACGGAGGGCTTTGTCAACTTAGTAAAATGCACGATTCTAGCTCCAGTGACCGTACAATGTCCATCCAACGGCCGTACGTAGTGCTTCTTCAACCCCTGGTCTTCTTGTTCCAGGTGCTCAAACCAGCGCCGGTCGTGCCTCGTGCTCCTACCTCCCGTGGCCGGCTGCGATGCGGCGGAGGCCTCACCGCCCCTACTACTCCCACCGCTGGCCAGGCCATCCCTCTACTCACCCACACCCCTGTTATTCTGCGGTGACGGCAGCCTCACACCGCAGCGAACCAGTGAACCCTCATACTCCTCTACGCGTGGGCATCCACTGCCGCGTCTTCCCCGGCTCCGTGTCGTCCCCTTCCTAGGCCTCGCCGTCGTCCACCGCCCTGGTGCTCTCGACGCGGTGTGGTCAACGTGGTCAAGGAACGACTTCCATCGGAAGAGTACTGTACGTGGAGAGGCTGACAGCTGGGTCCACGGCAGCCGCAAGGAAGTGCCTCCTTATTACGTGAAAAATAATTATTCCTCCACCTGACAGCAGGGACCCACTGGACGGGCCACCGTATTTGGCGAAAAAACGTTCCCCCCTGACTGCTGGGACCCACCGGATGGGCCACCGTATTTTGCGAAAAAAACGTTCCCCCCGCTGTCAGCTGGGACCCATCGGAAGTGCTGCCTTATTATGCACAAAAAAATGAATACTCCCCCTGCTAGTTGGGACCCACCTTAGTGGGTGGCTGACTTGTGGGCCTACTAAGTTAACGAGGACGAAGTGCTTTGTCAACTTAGTCAATATGAACGATTCTAGATCCAGTGACCGTACGATGTCCATCCAACGGCCGTAGTGCTTCTTCAACCTCTGCTCTTCTTGCTCCAGCCGCCCAAAGCAGCGCCGGTCGTGCCGCATGCTCCTGCCTCCCGTGGCCGGTTGTGCTGCCGCGGAGGCCTCAACTCCCTACTATTCCCACCGCCGGCCAGGCCGTGCGGCGATGGCAGCCTCGCACCGCAGCCGAACCAGCGAACCCTCATACTCCTCTCCGCGCGGGATTCCACTACCGCTTCTCGCCCGGCTCCGCGTCATCCCCTTCCTAGGCCTCGCCGTCGTCCACCGCCCTGGTCCTCTTGACGCGACGTGGTCAACGTGGTCAAGGAACGACTTTCATCGAGAAGAGTAATGTATGTGGAGAGGCTGACAGCTGGGTCCAAGGCCGCAGCAAGGAAGTGCCTCCTTATTACGCGCAAAATAATTATTCCTCCACCTGATAGCGGGGACACACCGGACGGGCCACCGTATTTCGCAAAAAAAATGTTTCCCCCTGACTACTGGGACCCACCAGCTACATCTTCGCACGCAAGGAAGTGTGTTCGGGCAAAAAAAAACGATTCGCAGCCCTGACTGCTGGGACCCACCAGCTACATCTTCGCACGCAAGAAAGTGCCTCACAGTCAGGACCCACCTGGTCGAAGCGTACACAACATTCTCATTCTAGTCGCGAACATGTACGTACATACTGGTCGATGTAGAGGCGCGCACGTGTCGTAGTAGAGGCGCGCACGTAGCATGTACACGTACGTACATCGGCCAGTGTGCAAGAAAGAAAATACGGCCATGTACATACAAACGGGCAAGGTCTCGAACGCCTACTCGCGCATACGTACGGCCAGGGATTGTGTACATGGCTGGGTCAGAACGGAGAAACAGCGTCGTCGTCGTGTTCATGGGAGCCAACTGGCTGGGTCGGAACGGAATGTGTCGTCGTGTTCATTGGGAGGGCTTGGACGGAACAGTCGATGGAAATGAGGCCTGGCGTACCGCAGAACGGAGGAAACGACCTTGTGTTCGACCGGCCATGTTTGAAACGGGATCCTGTTCATCGGTAGGGGTCTGGCGTACCACAAAACGGAGGAAACGGACCTCCTACGGTCAAAACGGGGGTCCTGTTGATCGGGAGGGGTGTGGTGTATCGTAAAACGGAGGAAGCAGACTTGTGTTGGAGCGCTACGGTCGAAACGGGGGTCCTGTTCATCGGGAGGGGTGTGGCGTACCACAAAACGCGACTCCACGGGATACTGTTCATCTCCACACCATCGACCCCCTCCAGCCTCCATGGGCTACTGTTCATCCACCGTCGACCTCCTCCAGCCTCCACCTGAGACTGTTCATCCACGGGCTCCTGTTCATCCAGCCTC
The DNA here is from genome assembly GCA_902687465.1 of Secale cereale. Taxonomy (NCBI): domain Eukaryota; kingdom Viridiplantae; phylum Streptophyta; class Magnoliopsida; order Poales; family Poaceae; genus Secale; species Secale cereale. The sequence goes on from LR738714.1 coordinate 562,595,510, forward strand.
CATCACGCGCTACTCCACCAGCTACTGTTCAACCAGCCCTCTCCACGGGCTCGTGTTCAACCACACCTCCACGGGCTACTGTTCATCCAACCCTCCACAGTATACTGTTCATTCAGCCCTCCACGGGGTGGTCCAGTTCATCCTGCCCTCCACGGGGTCCTGTTCATCCAGCCCCAACCGGCTCGATCGATCGGGGTCCTGTTCATCCAGAGGCAACACCATGGGGTCCTGTTCATCCACCCCCACCGGGAACTGTTCATCCGACCCCCAGCAACACTCACTGTTCATCCAGAGGCAGCATTGATCGGCTTCAGTTAGCAGCAGTAGCGAAGGAATCACTCGATCGGGTTCAGTTAACAGCCATTGATCGATCGCTCGGGTTTAGTAACGCGTAGCCTGCAATGCAATCACTCGGGTTCAGTTAGAGCCCAACGCCTCGCTCGGGTTCAGTTAGAGCCCAACGCCTCACACCCACGTGCGTGCATGTACGAGAGAAACGCGCATCGCTCGGCCCCGACCACCCACCATAACCGGGAACACCCCGATATTTTCCTCGCCCTCGCTTCTACCATGGTTTTTTCCGTCATGGACGGCCCAAAGAATGTCATGCAGCCGCGTCTCCGGCCCGCCCAGGACAAAAAGCCCATTTTCTGTCATGATTTTCTGTCATAGAAGTAGGACCCCACCACATTTATGATGATACCATGTTTTGTCACAATTATTGTCATAAGTATGACAGAAAAAAAATCGTTCGGCCCAAAATGTCACGGATGTGTCTTTTTTTGTAGTGAGAAGAGGTGAGTCTTCTTGGGGAAGAAGACCCCCTTATATAGTGGGTGGACCAATCCAACCGTTATGCAGCCCGCAGCCCGCATCAGGGCGGTACTACCGTTGCCACAGCGGTACTACCGCTCAGGCAAGCAGGCATAGGGCACACATGACAGAGGAAGGAGGAGTACACGCACTACCGCAGTACTACCGCCACGGGGGCGGTACTACAACTTGTAGGCGGTACTACTGCTCCCTACTGCCGCTGGGGAGCAGAGGAGTGCCGTGGCCGAGCATTAGTTGGATGGTAGTAGAAGCGGTACTACCGCCTATAAGCGGTACTACCGCGCCCTACTGCCGTCCCTACTACCGCTCCTTGTGTGGTGCTTTACGGAAACCCGACACGAAAATATTGAGACCACGGCAGGGGCGGTAGTACCAGCGGTACTAGGTAGCGGTACTACCTCCTATAGGCGGTACTGCCGCTTAGCACACAACACCCCTCGAGTTGCATAACAAGGATACTCCAGAGGAGCAAAAAGAAGGCTAGGTGTAGGATCGAAAGTATGTCTAGAGGGGGGGGTGATTAGACTACTTGACAATATAAAAAATCTGCCTTTTGATCATGCAAAGTTTTTGGCAGTTTCACAGTTAAGATCAATTCAAGTATCACCCTACACATGCAATTCTAGAGTAATAGCAGCGGAAAGTAAATTGCACATGTAAAAGAGAGGTGGAGAAGATCAAACGCAGTTTGGTGACACGAAGATTTTTGTCGTGGCTCCGATAGGTGGTGCTATCGTACATCCACGTTGATGGAGACTTCAACCCACAGAGGGTAACGGCTGCGCGAGTCCACGGAGGGCTCCACCCACGAAGGGTCCACGAAGAAGCAACCTTGTCTATTCCATCATGGCCTACGCCCACGGAGGACTAGCCTTACTCGGGGTAGATCTTCACGAAGTAGGCGATCTCCTTGCCCTTACAAACTTCTTGGTTCAACTCCACATCTCAAAGACGGAGGCTCCCAAGCGACACCTAACCAATCTAGGAGGCACCACCCTCCAAAAGGTAATAGATGGTGTTGATGATGATGAACTCCTTGCTCTTGTGCTTCAAATGATAATATCCCCAACACTCAACTCTCCTCACTGATATGGCTGTGGTGGAAGAAAGGATTGAGTGGAAAGCAACTTGGGAAGGCTAGAAATCAAGTTTCATATGGTAGGAATGGAATGGCTTGATCTCAACACAAGGGTAGGTGGTTCTCTTCTCAGAAAGTGTATGGTAGGAGTGGTAGACTTTCTGATGGCTCTCTCCACGAATGAAGAGGGGGTGGAGGGGTATATATAGCCTCCACACAAAATCCAACCGTTACACACATATTTGGGCAATCTCGGTGAGACCGAAGTGAAAACTCGGTCAGACCGAAAGTTCAAATATAGTGAACGTTGGGATTTTCGGTGGGACCGAAAATACCATCTCGGTGTGTCCGATGTGAGTCAAAGGTAGGAGCTTGCCATTCTCGGTGGGACCGAAATTAACAACTCGGATATTCCGAAGTGATGTCAATTGGTTACAGAAGGTTGGCAGTCCAGTTTCGGTGAGACCGAAACTCAAAATCGGATGGACCGAGAAATTAGGGTTTGGAAGAATAACTGAGGTGGTTCATCTCGGTGGGACTGAGTTTGCAGAATCGGTTTGTCCGAGATTACTTATGAGTGTGTTAAGTAGTGAAAGTTGCTGATAGTTGAGGGAGCTAGATCACTAAGCACTTGAGCAACCAGATCATCAACACAACCTCATCCCCTTTTAATAGTATTGGCTTTTCCTATGGACTCAATGTGATCTTGGATCACTAAACCAAAAATGGAGTCTTGAGCTTTTGCCAATGCTTGCCTTAGCATTTTGAGGGGTCCACTTCTTCAGTCCTTTTGCCATACCAATGTGATTGGATTTCCTGAAACATACTTGATAAAAGCATTAGTCCAACCACAAAGTATGTTGTCATTAATTACCAAAACCACCCGGAGAGCAAATGTGCTTTCAATCTCCCCCTTTTTGGTAATTGATGGCAACACACTAGAATCACACTAAACAAGACATCAAAGCTTATTGAAAGAAAGACAGAATTATCATGAAAGCTTTGACAAGCATGTAGTACACAGGCTCCCCCTACAAGTGTGCAAGATTTTCATAAATTATGGTTTTGGACTACCACAAGCACACAAGAGAGATAAGCAAGATGTGCTACATGCAGCTTGGCTATATGCATCAGAGCAGAAGAAAAGGAATTGAGTGATAATGCATATGTGCATGGTGATTTCTTGCAAACAAGTATTTACAAGCAAGTCACCATCATGCACATTCTGCAAGATGCATATACTTACCTTGAGGTTCCTTGACATTGTACCTGAAGGGATAAACTTGAGAAAACAAGGTTAGATAACACAAGAGTATTCCTTCAACCAACTGCAAGAACATCAAGAGTACCAAGCCAGGGAGGACATGTATAAAGAGTGTCTCATATTTGAGCACAGGCTTGAATCAGCAAACATGTCTCCGAAGCTAAAAGATTTTCAATGAACTCTGAGAGATTTTGCTTTTCATAGGATATCAATTGTGAAGATTCCTCTAAGTCTTCTCCCCTTAAGCTAAAAGATTCCATGAGATACTGTAGGATCGAAAGTAGGTCTAGAGGGGGGGTGATTAGACTACTTGACAATATAAAAAATCTGCCTTTATATCATGCAAAGTTTTTGGCAGTTTCACAAACAAGATCAGTTCAAGTAACACCCTACACATGCAATTCTAGAGTTTATGCAGCGGAAAGTAAATTGCACATGTAAAAGAGAGGTGGAGAAGATCAAACGCAGTTTGGTGACACGGAGATTTTTGTCGTGGTTCCGATAGGTGGTGCTATCGTACATCCACGTTGATGGAGACTTCAACCCACGGAGGGTAACGGCTGCGCGAGTCCACGGAGGGCTCCACCCACGAAGGGTCCACGAAGAAGCAACCTTGTCTATTCCATCACGGCCTACGCCCACGGAGGACTAGCCTTACTCGGGGTAGATCTTCACGAAGTAGGCGATCTCCTTGCCCTTACAACCTTCTTGGTTCAACTCCACATCTCAAAGACGGAGGCTCCCAAGCGACACCTAACCAATCTAGGAGGCACCACCCCCCAAAAGGTAATAGACGGTGTTGATGATGATGAACTCCTTGCTCTTGTGCTTCAAATGATAATCTCCCCAACACTCAACTCTCCTCACTGATATGGCTGTGGTGGAAGAAAGGTTTGAGTGGAAAGCAACTTGGGAAGGCTAGAAATCAAGTTTCATATGGTAGGAATGGAATGGCTTGATCTCAACACAAGGGTAGGTGGTTCACTTCTCAGAAAGTGTATAGTAGGAGTGGTAGACTTTCTGATGGCTCTCTCCACGAATGAAGAGGGGGTGGAGGGGTATATATAGCCTCCACACAAAATCCAACCGTTACACACACATTTGACCAATCTCGGTGAGACCAAAGTGAAAACTCGGTCAGACCGACAGTTCAAATATAGTGAACGTTGGGATTTTCGGTGGGACCGAAAATACCATCTCGGTGTGTCCGAAGTGAGTCAAAGGTTGGAGCTTGCCATCTCGGTGGGACCGAAATTAACAACTCGGATATTCCGAAGTGATGTCAATTGGTTACAGAAGGTTGGCAGTCCATTTTCGGTGAGACCGAAACTCAAAATCGGATGGACCGAGAAATTAGGGTTTGGAAGAATAACTGAGGTGGTTCATCTCGGTGGGACTGAGTTTGCAGAATCGGTTTGTCCGAGATTACTTATGAGTGTGTTAAGTAGTGAAAGGTGCTGATAGTTGAGGGAGCTAGATCACCAAGCACTTGAGCAACCAGATCATTAACACAACCTCATCCCCTTTTAATAGTATTGGCTTTTCCTATGGACTCAATGTGATCTTTGATCACTAAACCAAAAATAGAGTCTTGAGCTTTTGCCAATGCTTGTCTTAGCATTTTGAGGGGTCCACTTCTTCAGACATTTCCATACCCATATCATCGAACTTCTCTGAAATGATTCTCAAGTAAATATTAGTTCAATGATATATATGTTGTTATTAATTACCAAAACCACCCGGGGATTAGTTGCACTTTCAATCTCCCCCTTTTTGGTAATTGATGACAACATATAGATCAAAGCTTCGACAAAGGATATAATCAATGAATAATATCGTTGCTTTGAGAAGTATGTGATAAACAAGAGCTCCCCCTAAATTTGTGCATTATTTAAAATTTGCGTTTGAATGCAAATGCACAATCGATTAGGATTATGGGTCACTCTTCCATGTCACATACATCTTGGTGGAGCGCACAAAATGATAAGAATGAATAACATGCACTCAATCACCAAGACAAGAGTAAATAGCCATACAATAAGGAATAGCATATGATAAGCATTAAGCACACATTAAAGCATAGTATGACTAAGCACTCATTAAGGTAGCATCAAACGTAGTAGCAAGCACACTTAAAGTTTCAAGAACCAAAAGAAACCGAAGTATCTCAAAGAAACCGGCAAAAGAACGAAAGACGAAAGAGCACTCTCTCTCTCGAAGCCCTATGATCTATAACAATTTCTCCCCCTTTGGCAACAAGTTACCAAAAAGTTCGAAAAGGTATAGAGCTAAGCGCCACTGCGGGCTCTGCTGGCGGCTCCCGTCTGGGTAGATGTCGGTGTAGAGATAGCTGCATCGGCGAAGATTTCTGCTGATGTCTGCGCTGGAGGAGTGGATGCTGGAGCTGGAGCAACTGCTGGAGCTGTAGCTGGTGCTGAAGTGGTAGCCCTGGAGTCAGTCACTGGGATAGCTGCAGATCTGGATCCTCTGGGAACCTGAGCAGTCTGGCGATGAGAGTCCTGGACTAGATCATCCTGCATGAGCTCTGCTCTCTCCTGCCTTGTCTCCTCCATGTCTGCCTCAAGCTTGTTGACAGACACCTGAATCTCAGTCAGCTTCACGTCCAGAGCGTGGATCTTGTCCTCAACAATCCTCTCTAGGCTCTCCTGAGATTGCTCAATGCTGGCCAGGCGTTGTTCAATCCTCTGGGTAGCTTCAAGAATTTGTTCTCCAAAGCTCTTTGGCTTAGCTGCTGCTGCCGCTGCCTCTTTGTCAGCTTTAGCCTTCTTCGCAGCTTCGATTTTGGCTTGTCCTTCAACTGAGGTAGGATCCTCTTCATCCATCACAACTACGTTGTCCTCATGCTCTGGCTGCAGTGGCAAGTGCTTCCTATCCAACATGAATTTGCCCGTGCCAAACTTGGCGTTGATGAGCATCTGAATCTGCGGGGCAAACCCACACGACCTCTTCTGGTCAGCTGCAGTCCTCTTAATGGTCTCTACCATCAAGTCCATCACCTTGAAAGGTGCCTTCTCATCGAGAATGTGCAGCATGTTGATAGAATAGCCTCGAATCATGCGGTGGTCTCCAGACTTAGGCATTAATGTATGCCTCAGAATAGTGTTAGTGGTGGGCAGACCTGCCTGGAGATAGTACACTGAGCCAAGCTTCCATCCTTCCAAATCAGCAGCGGGGATCTCCTTGTACATGTTCTTCATGGAATCATGACTCTTCTTAGGAATCCCATAGACATCAATGTCGTCCTCTCTCTGCACTGGAGCGTTCAGAAGTTCTGCCCATTCTTCAACAGTCGAAGAAAACCTTTGACCTTCAGTCATCCAGGTGATCTTGCCATCAGGATAGAAGTGGGCTATGGCGTAGAACTGCATGATCATCTCGTCATTCCAAGCTGTCAATTCTTGACCCACAAAATCAGCAACTCCACATGCAGTAAAGCTCTCATGCACATGGGGAAAGAAGTCCCGGTGCTCTTCACTGTCAATATACTTCCAGTCAACATACCTGGTGTCAGCAACAATGGGCTTCTTATCCATCAGCACGGTCTCATAGAAATCCTGCTGCTCTCTGGTGTGGAATCTAGGATCCACAGCAGTCCTTCTCCTTACAGCATATGGATCAGACTGTCTCCATAGCCTGAGACCTTTATCCTTCCTTGCCTTCATGTCCTCAGCTTGAGGATGAGCATCATTGTGGAGAGGCAACTTGGGACGGAGCTTAAGCAACACATGCTCTTCATCTGATTCAGACGGTGGCATCTCACCTTTGTTCTTCTCAGAAGCTGGAATGCTTCTGGTTGTTCTCTTGGGCTTGGCTGGAGCTGCCTTGGCTTGAGCAGGCTTCTTGGGCTTAGAGGAGGCTTGAGCCCGAATAGCATCACCCATGAACTTAGCTTTCTGAGGAGGAAGCTGGGGTGCATCTTCTTCTTCTTCTGCAGCAGCATCAACTTGAGGTTCAGCATATACTACCCTCTTCCTTTTGGAAGTCTTCTTCACCTTGCTTGGAGCAGGCTCTTCGAAGTTGAGCTTCTTTGCAACTGCTGACTGCTTTACTTTGCTTGTGCCTTTCCTTGTCTGCTGCCCTTGGTGCTCTTTGGCAACCACATTCCTCTTTGGCTTGGAGGTAACTTCCTCAGCAACAAAGTCAGAGTCCTCATCATCAGAAGTTCTCTTCTTCCTGGTTCTGGTGGCTGCAGGAGGCAAACCACTAGGGGTGCTCCTCTCACCATCATCACTGGAACTGCTAGCAGGACTTGTATCTGCCTCTGGAATCTCAGCAAAAGGTGACTCAGACCTGTTCTGGCTGTCACTGACATCTGACATGGCTGAAAACCTGTGAAAAGATAAGGTATAGGCAGAGTAGAAGAGTTATCACAACTGCAGAGGTTTTTGCAAAAAAAAATGAGTTCAAAACTTAGTTTTGAGTTTTCACAGAATGTATTTCGGTCAAACCGATTTTAAGTTTCGGTGAAACCGAAGTGTTCAACAGAAACCTACCCACCACTTTCGGTCAGACCGAAATGGGTTTCGGTCCTACCGATAACTTAGGGTTTCACTGAAACTACGTTTCGGTCATTCCGATTTGCACAACTCGGTTAAACCGAATGATGCAGTGCAATGGCCAGAGGCCAAATCGGTCATTCCGAGTTTCAAAATCGGCTTCACCGAGATGCGTTCCGTGGAAACCTAAACCTAAGAATTTTGCTCGAAACTAGAGGATCTGAACTAATGTATAGGGAATATCTCAAACGTGGATTGAATCATGGCAAGCCTATCATGCAAGAATCAGATGGGGAGCACGAAAGGGATCGGGACACACCCTAACTTGGTAGAGTCCCTCTACGGCGGCAACGGTGGAGATGATTACCGTTGACGGCGGCGGAGACCTGCGGCGAGGGCGCACAGGCGACGACGGCGACGATCCGTAGACCAGGGCGACGGCAGCAGGGGTCTTGGGGGCGAACGGTTTGAAGAGTTAAATCGCGCGCAGCCCTCAGGTATATATAACCCCATGCTGTCGGTGGGACCGAGTTGAAAAACTCGGTGTCACCGAGATGTATAACTGCTGTGCAGTTACGCATATCGGTCAGACCGAGATTTTGAACTCGGTTTCACCGAGATGAAACCTAGATCAGTCTAAGCATTTCGGTTGGACCGAGATTGAGAAGCCGGTCAGACCGAAATGGACTTAGAAGGTTTTGGAAGTCAGCCTTAGACGAATCGGTGGCTCCGAGTGCTCCTCACTCGGACTGTCCGAAAAAGACTTGTTCAAAGTTGTGATATGAGCATGAATAGAATTTGAGATAAGAAAGCATAGATAGCTAGGGAAGGTGCTTAGGCATTCTTGTCCATCCATTTGGCCAGAAAAATCAAAACAATCAAAACAACAAATGGATGTCCTTGAATGGATAAAATCATGCATTCAACATGCTCACACAATAAGATAGCAACTGAAATATGTGTCAAACATGCACAACCAACACTCTAGCTACTAGCACACAATTTGTCGATGACTAGGTCATCTATATATGAGTATATTGACTTAGGAGCCAAATGAGAACATTTGATCATAGGTCATACTCATCGTTTAAGCACAAGTGGGGTTACCACTTTTACATAAAGCATTTATGTGTTCACATCATTTGGAGATGCTTTAGCTCAATTTTTAGAGCAAAGCTCCCCCTAGATGTGAGAAGCCCTTTTAAAGGGTCAAACTAACCTTGGGTTGTCGTAGAAGACTTCATGTAGATGTTGAAGATGTGGATACTCAATGTTGATGTAGATCATCAAGAGTTGGGAGCTATCCTTTGGATTAGGGCACTTTCAATACCTACATGGGTTAGTCCCACAAGGAACAAACAGGAATATCCATAGACATAGATTGAAGTTCACAAAAGATGATGTCCATGAAAGCAATGATTACCTTGTCCCTTGACTTACCAACAAGAGGGTTTGTGACTCCATGAACTAGTGCATGATGTGGAAGTTGATTGCACAAGTTCTTGCCAAAATGAATATGAGTGAAGTTTGTTGGCGGAGTCACCCTCAAGAACCTTCTACTTCTTCTTCTTTGGGATCCACATCATCTTGATGGGAATCCTTGGTGTTGTAGTTGAGCTTGACGAAGTAGAACTTGATGTGTCCTTGGGAACCCACTTGACCATGGCTTGAGGTGCTTCAATGAATGCATCAATCTCCTTTTGAAGCTTGTCCTTGGCCTTTAGCTTGTGGTCTTGTGGTGGAAGATCATCTTGAGCTTGTTCCACATTGGAAGAAGTAGGATCATACTTCTCCTTTTGTGAAACAAACTGTGGAGTAGGGTATTGACCTTCTTCCCACTCAACACCTTCGACGTTGAACTTTCGCTCAAAACCAATCCCTTGATTCTTCCGGTGTCTTCCTTGTTTGCGAACAATCTCCTCAAAGTTCTTGCTTCCGGTAAGACTCTTGTAGACACCTTTCTCTATGATTTCCTTCAATAAGCTATTTTCTTGCTCAAGTGTAACTTGGCTTGAAACATTGTTAGTGGAATCAAGAGAACTACTAGAAGCAACAATATTGGATTTAACATTGTTATTGTTACTACTAGAGGAAGAATTTTTCTTATGCTTGTCATGCTTAGTCTTAATAGGTGGCAAGAAATTAGACAAGAGAAGTCGTTTGGCAAGATATGAAGAACTCTTCTTTCGAAGATCGTCATTGATCGCTTTTAGAAACTCATGTTCTTGCTCTAGAGTGAGCTTCTCGAAGCGTAGCTTCTCATGAGATCTTAGGAGCTCTCTATGATCTTCTTGAGTTGTTTCATGAGCTAACTTAAGAGTGTTTAGTTCTTTAGTTAGACGCTCAATCTCCTTCATAGCATTGTCATTTGACTCTTCTCGACTATAAAGACTACTAGCATTTTCATCATTACTAAGCTCACTAGATTTATCATGCAAGAGCTCATCTTCACCAAGTAAGTCATCCTCATCACTATCAAAGTCAATGAATTCAGGGTGTGTTACCTTGGGGCCTTTAGCCATGAAGCATCTTCCAATTCCCTCATTTGGTGAATCAAATAAGTCGTAGGAGTTGGATTGGACAATACGAGTGCAAGTCCGGCAACACCTTCATCTTGACTATAGTCGGAGTCGGAGTGATAGCTTCCATCGGATTGATTGTCGGAGTCGGAGCCGGAGACCCATTCACCTACATGAGCTTGATGTATTCTTCTTGTGTAGCTTCTTGATGACTTGTCTTTCCTCTCCGAATCCTTGCTTCTCCGAGAGGGTCTTCGTTCATAACGATCATCTCTACTCCTTCTCTCTCTCCGAGGTGACTCATCTCTTGCTCTTCTTCTTGGAGATTCTTCTCTTCTCTTGTGGGGAGCCGTACACTCATTTGAGAAGTGTCCGGGTCTTCCACAATTGTAGCAGTTTCGATCACGACTAGAAGATCTCTTTTCATCATATGATCTAGACTTTGAGCTTCTTTCTTTGCCTCTATTCTTGTAGAACTTGTTGAAGTTCTTGACCATTAGGCTTATCTCTTCATTGGAAATTAGCTTGTCACTTGAGGTAGTAGGAGCATCACTTGTAGCCTTGTAAGCACCACTTGACTTATTGTGAAGCTCTTCCTTATCCTTAAGTGTCATCTCATGAGCAACAATTCTTCCAATGACTTCAGTTGGCTTGAGGGTCTTGTAGTTTGGCATCATTTGAATCAAAGTGCACACGGTGTCATACTTTCCATCCAAAGCTCTGAGAATCTTCTTAATGATGAATCGGTCGGTCATTTCTTCGCTTCCTAAGCCGGCAATCTCATTTGTGATGAGAGCAAGCCTAGAGTACATTTCAGCGACTCCTTCACCATCCTTCATCTTGAACTTGTCAAGTTGACCTTGAAGAATATCTATCTTTGATTCCTTCACAGATTCGGTACCTTCGTGCATTTCAACCAAAGTATCCCAAATCTCTTTAGCATTCTCAAGACGGCTGATTTTGTTGAACTCTTCGGGACACAACGCATTGAAGAGAATGTCACAAGCTTGAGCATTGTTTTGCAACATCCGCAACTCTTCCGGTGTAGCTTCGCGATCCGGAACTTTTCCTTCTTCAAAGAAATCACCTTGCATACCAACACAAATAATGCCCCATGCGGCTGGGTTATGACCAAGAATATGCATTTTCATTTTATGCTTCCAACTAGCAAAATTTGTACCATCAAAGTAAGGACCTCTACGATAATTACCCTCACTAGACGCCATACTCTCCTAGGTTGTGAAACCAAGCTTATGGAGTCCAATGCAATGGAAACCAAAACAATGGAGACCAAAGCTCTGATACCACTTGTAGGATCGAAAGTATGTCTAGAGGGGGGGGGGTGATTAGACTACTTGACAATATAAAAAATCTGCCTTTTGATCATGCAAAGTTTTTGGCAGTTTCACAGTTAAGATCAATTCAAGTATCACCCTACACATGCAATTCTAGAGTAATAGCAGCGGAAACTAAATTGCACATGTAAAAGAGAGGTGGAGAAGATCAAACGCAGTTTGGTGACACGAAGATTTTTGTCGTGGTTCCGATAGGTGGTGCTATCGTACATCCACGTTGATGGAGACTTCAACCCACAGAGGGTAACGGCTGCGCGAGTCCACGGAGGGCTCCACCCACGAAGGGTCCACGAAGAAGCAACCTTGTCTATTCCATCATGGCCTACGCCCACGGAGGACTAGCCTTACTCGGGGTAGATCTTCACGAAGTAGGCGATCTCCTTGCCCTTACAAACTTCTTGGTTCAACTCCACATCTCAAAGACGGAGGCTCCCAAGCGACACCTAACCAATCTAGGAGGCACCACCCTCCAAAAGGTAATAGACGGTGTTGATGGTGATGAACTCCTTGCTCTTGTGCTTCAAATGATAATCTCCCCAACACTCAACTCTCCTCACTGATATGGCTGTGGTGGAAGAAAGGATTGAGTGGAAAGCAACTTGGGAAGGCTAGAAATCAAGTTTCATATGGTAGGAATGGAATGGCTTGATCTCAACACAAGGGTAGGTGGTTCACTTCTCAGAAAGTGTATGGTAGGAGTGGTAGACTTTCTGATGGCTCTCTCCACGAATGAAGAGGGGGTGGAGGGGTATATATAGCCTCCACACAAAATCCAACCGTTACACACATATTTGAGCAATCTCGGTGAGACCGAAGTGAAAACTCGGTCAGACCGAAAGTTCAAATATAGTGAACGTTGGGATTTTCGGTGGGACCGAAAATACCATCTCGGTGTGTCCGAAGTGAGTCAAAGGTTGGAGCTTGCCATCTCGGTGGGACCGAAAATAACAACTGGGATATTCCGAAGTGATGTCAATTGGTTACAAAAGGTTGGCAGTCCATTTTCGGTGAGACCGAAACTCAAAATCGGATGGACCGAGAAATTAGGGTTTGGAAGAATAACTGAGGTGGTTCATCTCGGTGGGACTGAGTTTGCAGAATCGGTTTGTCCGAGATTACTTATGAGTGTGTTAAGTAGTGAAGAGTGCTGATAGTTGAGGGAGCTAGATCACCAAGCACTTGAGCAACCAGATCATTAACACAACCTCATCCCCTTTTAATAGTATTGGCTTTTCCTATGGACTCAATGTGATCTTTGATCACTAAACCAAAAATGGAGTCTTGAGCTTTTGCCAATGCTTGTCTTAGCATTTTGAGGGGTCCACTTCTTCAGACATTTCCATACCCATATCATCGAACTTCTCTGAAATGATTCTCAAGTAAATATTAGTTCAATGATATATATGTTGTTATTAATTACCAAAACCACCCGGGGATTAGTTGCACTTTCACTAGGGTGCAAGGAAAGTGTGTACGTGCTGATTCCACCCATACTCTTCCGATATGGACCCCTCTTGATAGTACGGTTATCCCTACGACTCAATTCCACCGGAAAGAAATGAAGGAAAATAATCCGTCTATAGAGAAGTCCTTGAGGGGAAACTATCGTATAGTGCCCTTATATTAGGTAACCTGGAAAGCTTAATGCACACGATTAGTCCGCAAAAGTATTGTCATCAATCACCAAAACCAACCAGGGAAAAACTATGCCCTAACAAATAGGAGATATTGCACCAATATACACGATGAAAGGACAACAAGCAACCTGCGGTAGAAAGAATAAATGGCTAAGGAGGGGAAACAGAAATGAAAAGAGTGTGTATAATAACCATACTACACAAAGGATAGGTTAATTAAGACTGCAATCACCATGAATAGAATTAGCAACAATTATCTATCCGTTACTTGAATGGAACGCAAGTGAATGCATCTCCAATAAGAGAAGAATAGTTAGTGAGCACATATGTTTGCACTTTGCACATGTAAGTAATTGGATCAGGTTATCAGGTTTGCCAATGAGGTTACAACAAAAATTTGGTGTCAAATATAACTTAAGACAATTGTAGAGGAAATGTTTTTTTAAGAAAGGCACTCTGTAAGTAATTTCTTCTGGTCAACACAGATGCAAAGCAAAGGTGTGAAAACATCTGTTTATCCTGGTTTTAAGGCCTATTATCAAAAAACATGTGAGTGTCACAAAAATAGGGAAGTAGGTAAAATCTAGGAGTTATTCAACTAAGTTTGACAATATACAATTTGTTTCCGGTGAAAAATACATCCTTTGGTTTTCATTTTCGGAAGATCCAACTTACAAATAACACCGAGCATACGTTCATAGGAAATACATAATGACCACCGGCAATGGCGTGGAATGCAAAACTCAACAACTGGTTTAATACACCCACCACTGATCCTTGCACCTAGAGCAGAGAAACAGTTACAAGTAACACTATGTTTGGATGTATGTATTGGAAGCCTCCGTATTGAATTAGTTTCAATACCAATTCAATAAGGAAACTGTAATGGACATGAATACGAATGCTCTTGTTTGGATACTCATTGAATTGGCTCATGGAATCTTGATGAGGTTTCAATACCAAATCCCGTTTGGATGACAAACTATGGAATTGCATAGTGTTTTGTTCTTTTTACATCAAATCAATGTTTGTACAATGTGTGACTATTGAATGAACTCTTCACCTGAACGTGAGCATTTTATCGTCTGTCCAACTGAACTAACCATCACCTCTCGACTGAGCAATTACAAGAAGTAACTTGTACAGAACTATGTAGAACAGAGTACAAAACAAAAGTTGCAGAGGAGATGGGAACGAGCAGAGGAGATGGGATCTGGCGGCAGAGTAGATGGGAATGAGCAAAGGAGATGGGAATTGAAGGCTGAGGAGGAGAAGGTCCGGTGGCATGGGAGGGATGCCGGAGCAGGGGTAGAGCAGGAGGAGCGGTGGTGGATTAGATCTAGGTCGTGGCGTCCATGGAGGAGATGGTGCGACAGAGGAGATGGGGCGGCCAAGGGATGACAGGAATGAGTTGCGACGGCGGGGATGCATGTGCCGGAGTAGTAGGAGGAGGAGGAGGAGGAGGGCCGGCGATGAGAGATCCAGGGGCGCCGCCGCCAACTGGCTTCCATGGGCGGATCCTCTTTGCCAGGTCGCGCGGCCGTACATGGTTGAACGGTGGAGTGGGGAGAAATAAGGAGCGAAGAGTTACCTTTTGTGGGACGGGAGATTTCCAGCCAAAATGGAGCTGGAGGGCTCGGAAACGTGGGAGATCTCCGCGCATGCAAACGATTTTGTCTCTGTATTTGTTTGATTTCCAACGGTTGTTTCAGTGCGCATGCCAAACAGCCGAATTGGAATTTAGGGGGTTTCAAATCCAATTCAGAACCTCATTACAGACATCCAAACGCAGAAAGGAAAGCGGGAACGATTGTTAACGAGGTATTTCTATCGAGGATGTCAACTACAGTCTCCCAAAGCACAAGAACAACATAAATTAGGGGTTCACTAAGTGTATTATGTTAACAATCTGGTCGCACATACATAGCCTAAGTATATACTCACATGCGTGTTCCTTAGTATATAACTAATTTCAAAGAGGCATTGTCGATCAATTAAACCAAACTTAATAGTGCAACATGTTGTTCGTAATGTCAAGTGATATTGCAGTTTTTTCTGGGATAAAAGATGGTGTAATCTTTTCTCCATGGTCTTTAGTTTTCATCTGTCAGCCTATGTATATGACGTTTAGGTTGACCTGCGCTTCAATTGATAGTTTGGTAAGGCCTTGTACTAAAGATGAGAAAACAAATTGGTGGTTAGCATGTACTGCTCCAATAAACCCGGACCACCTTCTAAATGAAAATGCACCTAAAGAAAGGTGTATCACAATTTCTAAGTCCATTCTCATTCATGGTATTGTCCCTAGTGATTTCTCAAGGTGTTTCAGTACAGATCCTTGGCCACATATGACCACTACAAAGCTGTTACATGACATGGACCATATGGTACATTATCACATATATTAACAAACTATCTTCAGAACATTGGATGCAAACCTCCTAACATAAGAAAATCTTTTGATCTAATAGCTTTAGAAATAGTTGAAGCGTGTTTCTTCTAAGCCGGTCAACAAATTGGACCCTCACAAAAGAGCTAACATAGCAAGATAAAAACTAATGAACTGAAGACGACCTCAGTTAGGACCTATGAACATCTCAGATGTCATGGAGGCAAACTATCATATACAGATCATTGCCAACATTCGTCTTGAGTGTAAGTAGGACATCCATACCAACCTCGTGTCATGTGGGGAAATTTCTCGCATCCATGCTTGAACAAGATGTAGATATCATATGATTGTTCGTCTTACTCAGTCCTAGCTAGTGAAGTGTTGCTTGCCAAACTGTAGTAGCACCAGTCAGTGCTTGGGATATTCAAATGACAAGCTACTTCCTTTGGTATTTCATGGGTGACCACATATTACATACAAAAAAGAGTGAGTGTTATGATCCCAGTTACGAAAATGGCACAAGAACAAAAGGAGAACAACTCAGAAAAATAAATGCATCCTATAGGGCGAAATAGATCAAAAAAGTGTGTGCAACAAAATGGATGTAACTCAACCTAAGGTGACCAGATCACACATTTAAATATTTGAAATTGAAGTAGACACGATAATGAGCGAGATACATGAAATGCATGTGTTCAGTGAAGTAGCTAAAGAAAGTGAACCCGTTGTGAGACAGGGGATATATATATGTAATCATTGAAATAGTTCATAAAGTGAAATTGAAATAGGCATGCAATAGGAAAGACTAGGAGAAATAGAGAATTCTAAAGAGCAAACACCAACCTTGGTAAGCAGAGCAGCAAACGAAGAGCAATCATATGACAAGGTGAGGAGATCATGTCGAACGAAAAACCTAGCACATGCCGTAGAGGGGATCAGCAGGGTACAATGGAACCCAAATGAATCAAGAGAGTATGCATTGAAATAATAAGATGGGCCATTGAATTATGCAAACCATAGATTTATGCATGCAGTTACCATGAATGTATAAGTTCCAACAATAATGGCATACCTGTAGCAGAGACACATCCTCAGTAAACAACACTCCTAATGAATGTTGTCATATTTGTCCATAGTAAATAACCCATTACAGCAGAAATCAGAAGCCAACATCAGTGTGGTTCGCAAGAAGAGGAAGCCATTCTGTTCATGCCTAGCACAACAACAAATCAAAGACAACTTACTTTACATGACATAAAATTGAAGTAAGAAAATCTAATGTGATATCAAACTATATGGATACACTTGAGTTGTTATAATTACTTCAGAATTCAAAAATGCCAAACTTTAAGCAAGAAAATCAAACTTGAATTGTTGTAATTCCTTAGAAATTCAGACTATTGCTTTTCATGTAGAGGCCCTATAACCTGAATAATCATAGCTGCCCAAAAAATCAAGTAAAAAAACCTTTAGTAGATTTATGAAAGGCAGATGTCAAGATAAAAATCTGACATAATTGTCCAGATTTTGTACCAACCTCTCATATATATACAATCATTTTGCGTATATAAACAACATTGAAATGTGGAGTAATCAATCTGCAAAATTTTAAATTACAAACAAAATATCTAAGAGTAAGCTTTTGTTGATGTATTCTAGAGAAGTTCATTTTGGCGAAGCTAAGGAAGCAAAGGTCCGAAGATTCTAGCATTCTAAAGGTCGTATGATTGTGTAAAACTTACACACCTAAAGGGATTATCTAAGCACAAACCAACACGAGATGCAAACTAATCGGGCATGATAAATTTATTTAAAGGAGAAATCAAACCATGACAACACTAATTGGACAAGATATACAGAATCAGTAAATTGCATTGTTCTTTCGATGAATATTGCAAAAATGGTACAAAAAAGGGCAGGTTCAAGCGCGCAATTTCTATAGCATGGCAGGCACCAAAATAATAATAGAGAAAGAAGTAACTTAATATTGTATATACCTCACTGTGTATTTGGACCCATTTATATAGAGAAAGAGCATACGAGAAAAGAAGTTTATCTCATGAAACAAGTTAAATTACCAGTATGCCAAGGAAGCATCAATGGATAGTACCTCTACACATGATCTGAATAATGAAGGCTACAATTGTTAATACTCTAGAGAATCCTGCAATGTTTCCATAACGTGAAGGTTAGGACAATCAACACACTTTTTTTTGTGAGGAGACAACTAACACACTATGTATTGGAAGAAAATTTTCAATTCAAATTTTAACTGAAACCTTGACTGAGGGAAGTGAAACACCACCATATAATGCGGTAGCCAAATCTTCACAAGATGTGCAGATATAGTACCATGAACTACATGAACAAGTCAGACTGAATAACCATCCAGTTCCATAATTGCATCGGACCTATTTTTTAGAATTAAGATATTGAGGAAAGGCTAAATATCCTTTCACTAGTGCAGAATCGGGCTATAGCACCGGTTCGGAGGGGCCTTTAGTGCCGGTTCTGTAACCGGCACTAAAGGGTGGGGACTAAAGGTTCCCCCCTTTAGTACCGGTTCAACACGAACCGGCACTAAAGGGCCACCACGTAGCAGGAGCGAGCGCCGGGGGCGGGGATCCCTTTAGTACAAAATGCTTTAGGTGGTTTTGGATTCATGATTTCTTTTTCTTTAATTTTGTGTTTTCCATTTAATTCTTTTTCGTTTGCTGGTATTTATTGTACACATTATGCATCTTATATTTACTAATTGGAAGCACCATATGAGGCTCCATGTTAATTCTAGAGAAACAACAATAATAACCGCAGGATTTTCTAATATAGGACTAGGATTAAAAGAAATCTAGATGTTTCACATAAGAGTCTTCTAAGATTACGCAATAGAAATGGGCCCATCCACAAGTCAAAAGAAAAAAAACAATTACGACCAGTGTCGTGGAATTAACACGGCAGATGTCCGGTTTAACGGACTTGATGATGGAACCATCGCACGGGTTAGCTTGAAGGGGTTAAAAGCACACAAAGGACACAGAGGGTTTATACTAGTTCGGCCCCTTCGATGAAGGTAAAAGCCTATGTCTAGTTTGGTTTGGTATTGCTTGGGCGTCGATGAACAGGGAGCGATTTGCTTGCCTGTCTCGACGGGTTGTTTCTTGCTTGTCCCTGAACCGTCGCCGGGTCGTCCCTTTATATAGAGGCGACGCCTGGTCCGGTTTACAGAGTCCCGAGGCCGGCTCATACTCGTGTCCACCTCGGCCTCTGTTCTTTCTTCCTTATCTCTCAAGTTACATCATTGGGCGGTTTACAAGTCGTAACTCTATACATGGGCCCTAAGATCTCATGGGCCGTAGCCTTTACTAGTATTACAACCAAACATATTATAGTAATCCGGTTTACACTAGCCGGTTCATACCTGCTAGTCATATCCCTGACATTAGGCCCCAGAATGATTTGAACTTGTTCACATCAATCTCCCCTGTCTTGCATAATTCTTCTTCTCGCATCTTCTCATTTTTGTAAACCGGCCCTGACGTCATCCTCGAGAATCACTGAATCTGACCGTGACATCACTTCCGCATTTAACGCCATGAGTTGTACTGTAGCTTTGTTTAAGGGTTATCCCAAAAATCGAGGCGTCAGAGGATCTTTATCCGATCCTTTGCCTCCTCGAATCCCGCACATGTCGCTTCGGATCTGTCTTTCCTCTTATAAATACCGCCGTCCCCATTCATCATCTTCTTCCGCTCTTTCTTCCTCCTCCGTCGCCCGACTCCATCGTCGCCCGAGCTCGAACCGCCGTCGTCAACCGCCGAACCCAAGTCCTCACCGGCCGCTGCATCGACCTGAGCTTGACCAGAGAACCTCCGCCGCTGATTCCTGCTGTTCCAGGTATGTCTTTCCTCCTCCTCGTAGATCCGTAACTTCTAGGGTTCTTCCTCGCGCCTCCGCCATTAAAGCTTCAACGGAAGCTTCACCTTATTCAACTTAAGCAAATAGTTTTCAATGACCTTTACCTTTAGATCTTGCCCTTTAAACTTTGTCTCTACTCCGCTGTACATGCTTCAGATCTTCGTCATTCTTGTTTAACCTGTAGATTTATCCATTCTGCATAGGACCCTGGTAGTTCTTCCCGTATATCCTTGCATTTATTTTTATTTTTCTTGCATGCTCAGATCTGTTCTGCCTTAATTGTCTGTGAAAATATGTTTCTTCTCCTTTGTAGATCTGTTAAGTATACTCCAGTTTAAACTGTCATACGCGACGGTTTAGCTCTTTCGCTATTGCTATCATGAACCGATAGTTACCTAACCCCCTGTTATTGCCGGGTTAGCCATATCATTAGTCCCTTGTCTAAACCGTTGCGTGATCTTCGTATATATCTTCCGGTTTATGCTGCTGTACTTAAATAATCCGGTCTTTACACTTTATCTTTTTAGCGCTCGCTCTTCTGCTGCCATGGCCAAACAATTTGTGTCTTGCGATTGGGTTCCTTCCATTATTACGGAAGAAGACTTGGTCAATGCCGTTGCCATTGGTACTTTAGGCCCTCAATCCATTTTAAATGGCGGGCTCCAGGAAATGAATGCCCTCCTACTCCCAGAGAGGGGGAGGTTATTGTTTTCTTCGACCACATAGCCCGAGGCTTCACACCTCCTGGTTCAAGATTCTTCCGAGATGTGCTTGCCGCTTTCCAACTCCATCCTCAGGACATTGTTCCCAACTCCGTTTCCAATATCTGTGACTTCCAAGTTTTCTCAGAGGTATATCTGCAAGAAGAGCCCTCTGTTGACCTGTTCCGGGATTTCTTTCACCTGAACCGGCGTACTGAGTTCACCAGCGGACCGCATCAGGAACTCGGCGGGGTTAGTATCCAGAAAATGAGAGATGCAGTCTTTCCCCATGCCGCTCTCCACACGCACCCAAAGGAGTGGAACAAGTCTTGGTTTTACTGTATTGACACTTCTCCTGAAGGGGAGATCCCACTGCCGGGTTATCGCGAGCACCGTCTTCCGGAGGATCACCCTCTGCCACAGCGACTCAGCTCTGCCGAACGGCCCCGATTTGCTTCTCAGCTTGCCAGACTGAAAGCTTTTATGGCCAACGGTTTAATTGGAACCGATTTTATGCGATGTTGGCTCTCTTGGAGTATCCTTCCCTTGAGTCGGCGACCACATTTGATGTGCAAGTATTCTGGTAAACCGGACGACCCTCAACGATTTACCAAGGATAAATTTTTTGAATCGGAGGTCATTGAATCGGCTAAGAAGATGCTCAACGTCTCCTTAGAGGATTGCAGCAAAATCGGATTGGCTCCGTATTACAAGAAAAACAAGCTGCATGCAGTAAGCCTAGCTTTCTTATATATATTTTTTAATCCGTTTATATAAACCGTCTTCTAACTGTCTCTTTTCTGTCTGAATATGCCGATGATCCTTTCTGGAAAAGAAAGCCTCAGGAGAAACCCGGAAAACAAACCCGTCGGAAAACCTTTGCTAGTAAGAAGAGAAAAGCGGCTGGTGGCTCTAGTTCTCACGCTGAGGATGACGATCCGGACTCTGAGGTATGAATTTATCCGGCTTTAACTTATTTGCTTTTACTCATATCTGTATCTAATGATAACTTTTCACAGGAGTTGGCGGAAGGAGATAAACCGACCGCTGTTGAGGTAACTATCCTTTCTTCCGATTCAGAACCACTTCCACAAAAAAGTCGTCGGACAGTCTGGAAATATCAGTTTTTTCACCCTTATGCTCAATTGGATCCTAATTTTCTTTTGAAGAAACAACAACATGAAGCCCTTCGCCGGACTACTCGCCATAGTGGTCTTGCCGTGGAGTCATCCGAAATATCTCTTACTCCGGCTTGGAGGCGCCGCTCTGAGGTTATACTCTCTCCAACCCTCCTTCATCCCAAGGCCGGGCTTATACGCAAACCTCTTAAACCGTCTGATCCTGATTATCAGGAGACTCCACTGTCCTCTTCCGGTGAATCAACTGCAACGCAACTTCCACCCCTGAAAACTATCCCAGGGTAAGTCTTTTAAATTTATCCGGTTTATGATTGCACTTTATCTTACAGTTCTAACTTGTTTCTCCAACTTCCTTCAGCAAGCCAAAGCCTAGTAAAAAACCAAAGGCCAACCAACCAACTGCTGAGTCTGTTATCGATGATCCGGCGGCTGATCCGGAATCAACTGTTCCTCCAGAAGGCGAACCTACAATTCCAGTTGATGATCCTACTCCTGCCGATCACACTACTATGCCTAAGAATCCCAATGCTGAAGATGTTCGTGAACCGGCAAGTCCTGCCCGGGCCAATCCTCCTCAGACCAATCCGGCTCCTCCCAGTCCGGTTCGCACTGCAACCCCTCCACCAACAACTGCTTCTCCGGAGGTAGAAATAACTCATACGGCTTATACCGCTCCTGCTGAGCCCACTGTCTTAGCCAAACATACGGCTAAAGCGGAAAAGCTGCACAAGGAAAAGGGTAAATGGAGTACCGAACTGTCCAGCTTTGCTGAGATGAGTGCCCAGGAGCTCTATTCCGGGTACTTGAACCGGCTCCACACTGGTCGAGATTATGAAGCGGGCCTGATTAACATGATGAAGGACAAGTATGAGGTAATCCCTTGCATCTTCTTTTAACTTTCAATGTACTTCTGTCCATATCATATCAGCCCCCAAGTTCTGGTTTAGCTGTGTTTACAAGGTGAACCGGTACTTCCTGATGAATCGAATGATCTTACATTAGCCCCCAAGTGCCAGGGGCATAACCCGGTTTATGTGCCTGGGACTTGCTTTACTTTTCCTTTGATACTTCAATTAGCCATTAGTCCCCAAGTGTCAAGTAGACAACTTGTTTGTATGCTTGATACTTTGTATTTAAATCGCTGTTGTTTAACACTTCAATTGCCCATTAGCCCCCAAGTGTCAAGTAGACAACTTGTTTGTGTGCTTGAGACTTTGTTTTTGATTTATGTCCGCTTATTACTTTATCATCCTTGCAGGCTGATTTAAGCCGGAGTGCTGACGAAATCAATGAACTCCGGAGCCGACTTGCTGAGACGGAAGCTGCTGCCTCTAAAGCCAAGAAAGATCTGAAGCTGAGTTTGAAAACTGCTGAACAGCTGAAGAAATTCTTTGAAGAAGAGCGGACTGCCTTTGAGGTTCAGAAGAAAGAGCTAGAGAAAAGGGCCAAAGATGCTGAGGAAGCGCTTAATCCGGTTACTGAAGAGTTAACCGGTTTAAAGCGGCAAATTGAGTTAATGACTTCTGCAATCTTCGGTAAATATATAATCTGTATTCCTATTTTCATCCTTGTAATTTTCCAGCCGTGCCGGTCTAACTGTGATACTCATATGCAGGGCGCCGTGTCACCCATCTTGGGGATGACTTACGGAAAAAACTTAAGGCATGTTACACTTTGGTCGAGCAGCTGTATTCCGGCGCTCAGAGGATCATAAGTGCAACATCATTCAATAAACCGGCGCCCACTACCATCCAAGGCACGCTAGAAAAGCTGTCTGTTTTGCCAGTGCATTTGGAGGAAGTTAAGAAATCTGCTGCTCGAGCCGGTGCCCTCATGGCACTTACTAGGGCTAAAGCCTGGGTCCCGGATCTTGATCCGGAAGAAGCCTTGAGTGGGTATCCCGACACTAAAGAAGACGGATCAACTTTTACTGCAAAGGACCTCCATGCTCTGACGAAGGAGATGCGTCCACTCGCCAGCAAGCTTGCAGCCGAATCCGATTTATCCAGGTATCATCCGGGGTACGACTTGCAGAACGAGCGGGTGGAGCGGCCGGTTTATGATACCGTCAATTTAATCCCACCAGTGCGCCCTCATACCTTCGCTCCAGATATCGAACCTTCTGAACTCATCAATGAAGAGATGTACTTCCGTGCCTTAACGAAGATCGACTGGTGTGTTCCGGACTTCCAGCCGCTTCAAGATGAAGAGGAGACTCCGGATTAAGTTGATGCCCAGCCGTCTCAGCAGGAAGGAGCATAGCTCATAACTTATTGTTGTAGTTGCAGTCCCGCTTTACCAAACAATCTTTAATCCGTCGGGCTTGCTATGCCTTGTAATAGGATAGCTCAAAATTGTGTCTGTTTTGATCCGGATACTTCTTGCTTTAATATTACCAATTTGGTCTGACATGGGTTATCTGATATATCATCTGTTCCTGCATAGATAATGAAGATACGTCCTAACGGCTTTACCGTTGAACCCATTAAATCGTTCTCACAACATATTAAACAAGTGTATACTTATCAAAGAATAACTTTATACCTGAGATCAAGTATGCTTGATACTCTTAATCCGGCGGATTTTGCCTCTTTGAAGGGAGTCTTTCAACATACTCAATAATAATCCTTGGTCTTATATGAACTGCTGGTTTAAAGCATGCTTGGCTTGTCTTGTTTCTGCGTGATGAGTGTTCCGGGTTATGATAAACACCGGATTAACCCAAACTTTTTACTCATGCTGGTGCTCATGACCCAGACTTTTCAACCTTGCAGATGTGTGGTCAATTTCTTGAATTGTCCCACTCCGGATTAAAGAACCATAACACATAAAAATCAGAAATGCAAATTTGCAAATAAAACCATGTAGTCGAGGCTTTTTATGAGCTGCCAGGCTCAAAGCAAGGTTCAGCCAATCACTGGATGCGGGTAGTGTCGTCTTTCCAGAGGGCCGGTCAATGGATGCGGGTACCATCCATAAGAACCATAAGAAAAACTTTAGCTAATCACTGGATGCCCGTAGCTTTTCCAGAGGGCCTCCATGGTTCCATGAAACCATGGGTAAATATAAGCCAATCACTGGATGCCCGTAGCTTTTCCAGAGGGCCTCCATGTCTCCATGAAGCCATGGGAAAATATAAGCCAATCACTGGA
>LR738714.1:562631073-562657375 GCA_902687465.1 Secale cereale
TAGTCGTGCTTGATGTGCCTTCTTGATTTGGCGCTCATAGTCTGAGTCAACAGGCTTGGGAGCTGGTTTTCTTGACATATGAATAAAGTGGTCAACAACTTTCACAGACACTTTCTCCTTTGGCGGTGGTGGCGGTTTCGGTCCAAAATGGGCATCCACTTGGGCCTTCACTATGGCTATGGTTTCCTCGTCGTTCATGTCGTAAGGCCTCTGAGGAAGAGGAGTGAGGCTTGGACCATATTGAACTCGCTTGCCTTCGCCTGTACCTCCTGTACTACCTTGACTTGTTGCGGTGGCTCTCTTCCGCGACTGCTGAGGCGGCGGAGACGGCTGACGTGGCTGAGTCAGAGCAGGAGGAGTGGCCTGATGCTGTGTCGGACTTGGAGGAGCGGGAGTCTGCTGACGTGGTGGCGGACTTCGAGGAGGAGTCGACTGACGCTGTGCTGGACTTGGAGGAGGAGTCGGCTGACGCTGTGCCGGACTTGGAGGAGGAGTCGGCTGACGTGGTGGCAGACTTGGAGGAGCAGGAGTCTGCTGACGCAGTGGAGGACTTCGAGGAGTCGACTGACGTGGTGTCAGTGGCCTTTGAAAGATGATGCAATCCTTTCTCCATAGGATGATACGATGTATAGCCTCTCCCGGTGTGTACTCGTCGTCACCTCCAGGAATGTCAAGCTCTAGCCCCGAATATTGGTCCACCACCTCATCAACCTGGACACGAGCATAGCCGGCTGGAATCGGGTTGCAATGGAAGCTTGCTTCGGGGGGATTTGTATAAGCAATGATGTCCGCCACCTTCATGGATATGTTCTTCATTTTGAAGTGTAGCTCACAATTAGTGTTCTCGACGATGTCATCCACAGGGTATCTATCCAGCAGTGCGTCGCCCGGGGTGGAACCCACGCTGCTTCTCGGCATGGATGGGATGCTGCTATCCAAAGCTGGATCATCCGCTAGCTACTGCCGCTGTTGAGACCCCCTTTCCTGGCTAAGTGAGTCGATTTGCTGCTGCTACTACTACTGCAATTTGAGCGCCAACTCCGCGTGCGCTGATTCTAGGCCTTTTAGGCGTTCTGCTTCCTTCTTCCTCTGCTCCTCCTCCAGGTTCTTCCTTCTCACACGGCTTCTGTAGTCGGCCCTCCAGTCCGAAAAGCCTTCATACCACGGAATAACGCCCTTGCCCCATGTTCTTCCCGGGTGTTTAGGATTTCCCAGGGCGCGCGTAAGCTCATCGTTCTCTCTGTTGGGCGTGAATTCCCCATTTCGAGTTTCTTCTATTGCATTAAGTATCTTCTTTGTGGATCCTTTGAGAGATGCCTTCGTCGAAACCTCGCGTGTCTTCGGGTCCAACGCCCCCCATGCGCATAGAACCAAGTCCTGCACCTGGGGGGCCAGCTCAGTGTAACTAAAGTGACCCCCTGCATTTATCATCTCTTTCTCAGAGAGATCCCACTTAGGCATTGCCACCGCGTAGCCACCTGGCCCAGCCTATGGAACTGCTCCTTTTTTGCGGCATTGGCCTTGTTTTTTTTCGACCGTTCCTTAGATAATTCCGATTCCTTGAATTTCACGAAAGCGGGCCAGTGTTCTCTTTGCTTCTCTAGTGTTCCCTTGAATTCTGGAGTCTTCTTTCCTCCTCTGACGTAGTTGGCCCATACAGTTTTCTTATGGTTGTTCAATGCAATTGCCATCTTCCTAAGAGCAGCATCCTTGACTTTCTTCTGGTCATCCTCTGTGAAATGATCTGGTAGGGTGAAATGTTCCATGAGTTTTTCCCAAAGCAGAGATTTTGCTCTGTCGTCGACAAAAGTAAGATCTGGACGTTTCTTTGCTGGCTCTTTCCATTCTTGAATGGAGATCGGGAGTTGGTCCTTCACAATAACTCCGCACTGACGAACGAACTTGTTCGCAACTGTCGTAGGCGCTACTGGTTGGCCATCAGCTCTGATGGCATCGATGTTGTACTTTACGCCCTCCTTCAAATTTTTGGCCGGGCCTCGCACTGTCTTGCTGCTTGTAGATTTGCTCGATCTGGAGGGCTGAAAGAAGAAAGATATCAATTCGTTAATATATCTTCAAATCATTCAAAACATGTGATGATCACCAGATGCCTGCATGTATAAATATACCTCGTCGGTCTCTATTGTTTGAAGATCAACATTTTTGGCGTCATCATCGATATCATAGTTCATGACTTCATCAATTTGGTCATCGCGATCGAATAGATTATCACCCTCCCCGGTATTGTTCAGATATTGGGATCCGTCATCTGCTTCATTATGATCATCTGGCCCGCAAGGGGAGCGTATGATCTCGAACATGGCATCTTCTGCCTCTCTGCCGGTATTGTCCGCCATAGTTTTTATTTAAATAATCCAGAAGAAATATAAAACAATTTAGTATTCAAATTACAATGCATGCATGCAACCATTAAGGAAAAACTGAATCATAGTATAATATGCATCGTATCGAATAATATATAACCTCGAATAAATCATCTCAAATAATATATAATTCCGAATACATGGTCTCGAATAATATATATAATCTGGGATACATTGATCGTCTCGAATATCATATGTCGAATACATCACTAGCTAGCTAGCTAATAAATATCGAATACTACACAATAAGCTAGTTCACTCTCTGTTCCCGAGGCGCGGGCGGTGGACACCCAAAGAGAAGGAACCATCACAGGATCATAGCTCCGGTCATCTACCCAAAGAACCTGCCAGGTATTGGAGAACCTGACGTCCATAGCAGCCATGTATTGATGGACGTGCTCCTCCTCCTCCCTGACACGGCGACGCGGCACCTCCGGCGGTGCCGGCTCCCTCGGCACCGAAAGTGGCCCACGCGAACGCCACCAAAGGAGCTCAGGGTCGATGACGGGACCCAGGGCCACGTTCCTCACCAAGCGGCGAGCCCCTGAAGGTAGCACCTCCCAGTGCCAGCCTGGCGGAGCTGATACGTCTCCAACGTATCTATAATTTTTGATTGTTCCATGCTATTATTTATGATGTTTTGGATGTTTAATGGGCTTTGTTATACACTTTTATATTATTTTTAGGACTAACCTACTAACCCGAAGGCCCAGTCGACGTGAGACTATCTCCCTCCTTTTTGTCTTCTCCACAACCACCTCTCTATTCCACCCATAGTGCTATGTCCATGGCTCACGCTCATGTATTGCATGAAAGTTGAAAGGTTTGAAAGAATAGAGTATGAAAACAAGTGCTTGGCTGAAATCGGGGTTGTGCATGATTTGCATATTTTGTGTGATGAAGAGGGAGCATAGCCAGACTATATGATTTTGTAGGGATAACTATCTTTAGCCATAGTATTTTGAGAAGACATGATTGCTTTGTTAGTATGCTTGAAGTATTATTATTTCTTATGTCAATATATACTTTTGTCTTGAATCTTTCAGATCTGAACATTCATGCCACAATTAAGAGAATTACATTGAAAAACTATGTTGGTTAGCATTCCGCATAAAAAATTCTATTTTTATCATTTACCTACTCGAGGACGAGCAGGAATTAAGCTTGGTGATGCTTGATACGTCTCCAAAGTATCTATAATTTTTTATTGTTCCATGCTATTATTTATGATGTTTTGGATGTTTAATGGGATTTGTTATACACTTTTATATTATTTATGGGACTAACCTACTAACCCAAAGGCCCAGTCTAGATTGCTGTTTTTTGCCTGTTTCAGGGTTTTACAGAAAAGGAATATCAAACGGAGTCCAAATGGAATGAGACCTTCGGGAGAGATATTTTGGAGAAAATCACGCACGGGAGAATTGAGAACCACGGAGTCGGGCACACGTGGCGCCCACGAGGGTGGGGGCGCCCCCCTATAGGGCGCGCTCCCTGCCTCGTGGGCCCCATTTTGGCCCCCGGTGCCCTCCTTCCTCCTATATATACCTACGTACCACGAAACTATTAGAACAACAGAGAAAACCCTAGTTCCACCGCCGCAACGTTCTGTTCCCGTGAGATCCCATATTGGGGCCTGTTCCGGAGCTCTGCCGGAGGGGGGATCTTCCATGGAGTGCTTCTACATCATCATCATCATCGCCTCACCATGAGTTGTGAGTAGTTTACCACAGACCTTCGGGTCCATAGCTAGTATCTAGATGGCTTCTTCTCTCCTTTTGGATCTCAATACAAATTTCTCCTCGGTCTTCGAGGAGATTTATTCGATGTAATCTCTTTTTGCGGTGTGTTTGTCGAGATCCGATGAATTGTGGGTTTATGATCAAGATTATCTATGAGAAATATTTGGTTCTTCTCTGAACTCTTTATGTACGATTATAATATCCTTGCAAGTCTCTTCGAATTATTGGTTGGGCTTGGCCTACTAGATCTATAGTTCTTGCAATGGGAAAAGTGCTTGGCTTTGGGTTCAATCTTGCGGTGTCCTTTCCCAGTGACAGTAGGGGCATCAAGGCACGTATTGTATTGTTGCCATAGAGGATAAAAAGATGGGGTTTATATCACTAAGTTTGAGTTTATCCCTCTACATCATGTCATCTTGCTTAAGGCGTTACTCTGTTCTTATGAGCTTAATACACTAAATGCATGCTGGATAGCTGTCGATGTGTGGAGTAATAGTAGTAGATGCAGAATCGCTTCGGTCTACTTGTCTCGGACATGATGCCTATATATAGTGATCATGCCTAGATAGTCTCATAATTATTCGTTTTTCTAACAATTGCTCGGCAGTAATTTGTTTACCTGCCGTAGAATATGGCTATCATGAGAGAAGCCACTAGAGAACACTATGGCCGCCGGGTCTATTCTCAACATATCAATCTACAATCTACTTTACTTTTCTGCATTTACTTTTTGTTCTTATAACCAAAAATACCAAAAATGTCAAACTATCATCTCTATCAGATCTCACTTTCGTAAGTGACCGTAAAGGGATTGACAACCCCTTATCGCGTTGGCTGCGAAGTTCTTATTTGTTTGTGCAGGTGCGAGGGACTCGCGCGTGGTCTCCTACTGGATTGATACCTTGGTTCTCAAAAACCGAGGGAAATACTTACACTACTGTGCTGCATCTCCCTTTCCTCTTGGAGGGAATACAACGCAAGCTCGAGAAGTAGCAAGAAGAATTTCTAGCGTCGTTGCCAGGGAGGCTTATGCAAAATCATATACCAAGTACCTATCACAAACCCTTATCCTTCGCATTACATTTTTGCCTCTCATTTTTCCCCCACTTCACCCTTGCCATTTTATTCGCCCTTCTTCTGCCATGTGTTTACCGTTCGCTTGCCTCTCGTTTGCATGTGTTGCTATGTGCCCTCAATTTTCTTGTGTCTTTGCTTGCTAAAAATCTATTGTTATGGATCACCTTAAAGTGTTCTATTTGGATCATCTTCGATCCTTATTTGCTCGTGCTGAAACCCCAACTAGCCTAGTTGATGAGAAATCTTTAGATGAGCATGCTCATTTTGTGCGTCACCGTTTGTCTGAAAAGGGAAGACTCTTGTGGGATCAAATAAACAGATTGCTATGTTATGCTTGGAATCTTTGTGAAATTTGTGATTTTACTTGTTGCTCTAAGAACCCTAAAAAACACCTCCCCTACCTATGTGAGTTTAATGATAATGAATTCTTATCTTCTTATGCAAAGGGTGTTTATAGTCACTACGATACCGAACAAATTGAAGAATTTGTTGCTTTTAAGGGTGCTTATGAAATTGCTTATTTGATTGAAAAGTGTGATATTACTCTCTACGAATCTGAAAATTTTGACATACATAAATATTGCTTTGAAAACTATGCTAATAATGTCTATGTCAAAGAATTTATTGAAAGAATGACCGCTGCTTTGAAAGAAAATAATGATATGCATGAATCTATAGATAATTATGATTCCAATGATTTGATTGAAATATCCCTTGATGAACATGATGCTTGCGATTCTTGTGGCCATGAGGCCAATATTTATGAAGATGAATTTGCTATAGTTCCTTGTGTTAACCATGAGACCGTTGCTATTCCACCCATACTTGATAGTTCCTTCGATGAAAAGCATGATTGCAATGATGTTATTATAAATTCTCTTAATGTCAGTTGTGTTAATGATATGCAAAACCTCAAGCTCGGGGATGCTAGTTTTGCTATTACTTCTATTTGTTGCAATGATCATGATTGGGGTGATTCTTCGTATGATGTTGAAAATTTATTTAAGCCCCATGATGAATATGAGATTGATAATAATGTTTGCAATAATATTGAAAGTGGGTTTGGAAGATTGTCAACTTTAGATCCCACATATTTGGAGAATGTTCAATCTTATGAATTTTTTGATAAAAGTGGGTTTGGAGAGGTCATGACTTTAGTTAATGTTGATCCCACTATTTTGGAAGAGTGTCAACTTCGCATGCATGTGGATCGTGTTGAGAATATGTTATGTGATAGCTATATTCTTGAATATGCTTATGATCCTACAAGCAATTATTATGAGAGAGGAAAATATGGTTGTAGAAATCTTCATGTTACTAAATTGCCTCTCTTCATGTTGAGACTGCTATTGTTTCTTTCTTCTTCCTTGCATATGCTAGAATTTGATTGCCTTGATAATTTGTTTTCTTATAAGATGCCTATGCATAGGAAGTATGTTAGACTTAGATGTGTTTGTCACATGTTTTTATGATGCTCTCTTTGTGCTACAAATCTTGTCTTTCGTGTGAGCATCATTGAATTATCGTGCCTAGCTAGGGGCGTAAAACGATAGCGCTTGTTGGGAGGCAACCCAATTTTATATTTTTTTTGTTTTTGCTTCTGTTTAGGAATAAATATTGCATATAGCTTCTGTTTAGATGTGGTTTTGTGTTTTTTTTTAGTGTTTGTGCCAAGTAGAACCTTTGGGAAGACTTGTGTGAAGTTTATATGATCTTGCTGTGAAAAACAGAATCGTTAGCGCTCGCTAGAATGATCACCAGATTTTCCTGTAGCATGCTATTTAGTTGATTCTTTTTGCAGATGATTAATAGACAAATTCCTCACGTTTAACAATTTAGTTTGATTTTTTTGGAGTTACAGAAGTATGCGAAAACTGCAGATTACTACATACTGTTATGTTTTTGACAAATTCTGTTTTTCGTGTGTTGTTTGCTTATTTCAATGCATCTATGAGTAGTATTGGGAAGTATGAATCATAGAGAAGTTGGAATACAGTAGGTTTAACACCAATATAAACAAATAATGAATTCATTGTAGTACCTTTGACTAGTGGTTTGCTTTCTTATACTAACGGAGCTCACGAGATTTTTGTCTAAGTTTTGTGTTGTGAAGTTTTCAAGTTTTGAGTATTGCTTTGATGGACTATGGAACAAAGAGTGGCAAGAGCCTAAGCTTGGGGATGCCCATGGCACCCCAAGGTAAAATTCAAGTACAACCAAAAGCCTAAGCTTGGGGATGCCCCGGGAAGGCATCCCCTCTTTCGTCTTCATCCATCGATAACTATACTCGGAGCTATATTTTTATTCACCACATGATATATGTTTTACTTGGAGCGTCTTGTATAATTTGAGTCTTTGCTTGTTAGTTGTCCACAATTATCCTTGCTGGACACACCTATTTGAGAGAGTTAAATATGGCCTACGAATTGATAGAACACTCTATGTGGTTCACTTATATCTTTTGAGTTGAATAGTTTTTGCTCTAGTGCTTCACTTATATCTTTTAGAGCACAGTGGTGATTATATTTTGTAAAAATTGTTGAACTCTCATTCTTCACTTATATCCATTTGAGAGTCTATTAAAACAGCATGGTAATGTGCTTAGGCTATAAAACTAGTCTTCACATGATAGACATCCAATATCAATGTAGTAAAAACTTTCACACTAAGTGCATTGAATATGATGAGAAGTTGGATGCTTGATAATTGTTTTGAGATATGAGGATAGTGATATTAGAGTCATGCTAGTGGAGTTATTATGAAATTGAGAAATACTTGTGTTAAGGTTAGTGATTCCCGTAGCATGCACGTATGGTGAACCGCTATGTGACGAAGTTAGAGCATGAGGTATTTGTAAAGTGTCAAACTTTGTGTGGAGGTCGGGGGCGCGCGATGGTTAACTCCTACCAACCTCCCCCCTAGGAGCATGCGTTGATTGCTTTGTTTTGATGACTCGTAGATTTTTGCAATAAGTATATGAGTTCTTTATGACTAATGTTGAGTCCATGGATTATACACACTCTCACCCTTCCACCATTGCTAGCCTCTCTTGTATCGCGCAACTTTCGCCGGTACCATACACCCACTATATATCCTTCCTCAAAACATCCACCATATATATTCCTCAAAACAGCCACCATACCTACCTATCATGGCATTTCCATCGCCATTCCGAGATATATTGCCATGCAACTTTCCATCGTTCCATTCATATGACACGCATCATATTGTCATATTGCCATGCATGATCATGTAGTTGACATGGTATTTGTGGCAAAGCCACCATGCATAATTTTTCATACATGTCACTCTTGATTCATTGCACATCCCGGTACACCGCCGGAGGCATTCATATAGAGTCATACTTTGTTCTAGTATCGAGTTGTAAATCAATAAAAGTGTGATGATCATCATTATTAGAGCATTGTCCCATGTGAGGAAAGGCCAATAAAAAAAAGGGGGGATGGCCAAAAAAAATAGAGAGGGGCTAAAAAAAAGCCCCTCCAAAAAAATGAGAGGAAATAGAGAAGGGACAATTGCTACTATCCTTTTCCACACTTGTGCTTCAAAGTAGCACCATGTTCTTCATGATAGAGAGTCTCATGTTTAGTCACTTTCATATACTAGTGCGAATTTTCATTATAGAACTTGGCTTGTATATTCCAACGATGGGCTTCCACAAATGCCCTAGGTCTTCATGAGCAAGCAAGTTGGATGGACTCCCACTAGTTTCTTTTGTTGAGCTTTCATACATTTTTAGCTCAAGTGCATTCGTTGCATGGCAATTGTAGGATCGAAAGTAGGTCTAGAGGGGGGGTGATTAGACTACTTGACAATATAAAAAATCTGCCTTTAGATCATGCAATGTTTTTGGCAGTTTCACAATTAAGATTAATTCAAGTATCACCCTACACATGCAATTCTAGAGTATAAGCAGCGGAAAGTAAATTGCACATGTAAAAGAGAGGTGGAGAAGATCAAACGCAGTTTGGTGACACGGAGATTTTTGTCGTGGTTCCGATAGGTGGTGCTATCGTACATCCATGTTGATGGAGACTTCAACCCACGGAGGGTAACGGCTGCGCGAGTCCACGGAGGGCTCCACCCACGAAGGGTCCACGAAGAAGCAACCTTGTCTATTCCATCACGGCCTACGCCCACGGAGGACTAGCCTTACTCGGGGTAGATCTTCACGAAGTAGGCGATCTCCTTGCCCTTACAAACTTCTTGGTTCAACTCCACATCTCAAAGACGGAGGCTCCCAAGCGACACCTAACCAATCTAGGAGGCACCACCCCCCAAAAGGTAATAGACGGTGTTGATGATGATGAACTCCTTGCTCTTGTGCTTCAGATGATAATCTCCCCAACACTCAACTCTCCTCACTGATATGGTTGTGGTGGAAGAAAGATTTGAGTGGAAAGCAACTTGGGAAGGCTAGAGATCAAGTTTCATATGGTAGGAATGGAATGGCTTGATCTCAACACAAGGGTAGGTGGTTCACTTCTCAGAAAGTGTATGGTAGAAGTGGTGGTACTTTCTGATGGCTCTCCTCACGAATGAAGAGGGGGTGGAGGGGTATATATAGCCTCCACACAAAATCCAACCGTTACACACACATTTGACCAATCTCGGTGAGACCGAAGTGAAAACTCGGTCAGACCGAAAGTTCAAATATAGTGAACGTTGGGATTTTCGGTGGGACCGAAAATACCATCTCGGTGTGTCCGAAGTGAGTCAAAGGTTAGGGTTTGCCATCTCGGTGTGACCGAAAACAACAACTCGGATATTCCGAAATGCTGTCAATTGGTTACAGAAGGTTGGCAGACCATTTTCGGTGAGACCGAAACTCAGAATCGGATGGACCGAGAAATTAGGGTTTGGGGAAATAACTGAAGTGGTTCATCTCGGTGGGACTGAGTTTGCAGAATCGGTTTGACCGAGATTACTTATGAGTGTGTTGAATAGTGAAGAGTGCTGATAGTTGAGGGAGCTAAATCACCAAGCACTTGAGCAACAAGAACATTAACACAACCTCATCCCCTTTTAATAGTATTGGCTTTTCCTATGGACTCAATGTGATCTTTGATCACTAAACCAAAAATGGAGTCTTGAGCTTTTGCCAATGCTTGTCTTAGCATTTTGAGGGGTCCACTTCTTCAGACATTTCCATACCCATATCATCGAACTTTTCTGAAATGATTCTCAAGTGAATATTAGTTCAATGATATATATGTTGTTATTAATTACCAAAACCACCCGGGGATTAGTTGCACTTTCAATCTCCCCCTTTTTGGTAATTGATGACAACATATAGATCAAAGCTTCGACAAAGGATATAATCAAAGAATGATATCGTCGCTTTGAGAAGTATGTGATAAACAAGAGCTCCCCCTAAATTTGTGCATTGTTTAAAATTTGCGTTTGAATGCAAATGCACAATCGATTAGGATTATGGGTCACTCTTCCATGTCACATACATCTTGGTGGAGCGCACAAAATGATAAGAATGAGTAACATGCACTCAGTCACCAAGACAAGAGTAAATAGCCATACAATAATGAATAGCATATGATAAGCAATAAGCACACATTAAAGCATAGTATGACTAAGCACTCATTAAGGTAGCATCAAACGTAGTATCAAGCACACTTAAAGTACCAGGAACCAAAAGAAACCAATGTATCTCAACGAAAAACGGCAAAAGAACGAAAGACGAAAGAGCACTCTCTCTCTTGAAGCCCTATGATCTATAACAATTTCTCCCCCTTTGGCAACAAGTTACCAAAAAGTTCGAAAAGGTATAGAGCTAAACGTCACTGCGGGCTCTGCTGGCGGCTCCCGTCTGGGTAGATGTCGGTGTAGAGATAGCTGCATCTGCGAAGACTTCTGCTGAAGTCTGCGGTGGAGGAGTGGATGCTGGAGCTGGAGGAACTGCTGGAGCTGTAGCTGGTGCTGAAGTGGTAGCCCTGGAGTCTGTCACTCGGATAGCTGCAGATCTGGATCCTCTGGGAACCTGAGCAGTCTGGCGATGAGAGTCCTGGACTAGATCATCCTGCATAAGCTCTGCTCTCTCCTGCCTAGTCTCCTCCATGTCTGCCTCAAGCTTGTTGACAGACACCTGAATCTCAGTCAGCTTCACGTCCAGAGCGTGGATTTTGTCCTCGACAATCCTCTCAAGGCTCTCCTGAGATTGCTCAATGCTGGCCAGGCATTGTTCAATCCTTTGGGTAGCTTCAAGAATTTGTTCTCCAAAGCTCTTTGGCTTAGCTGCTGCTGCTGCTGCCTCTTTGTCAGCTTTAGCCTTCTTTGCAGCTTCGATTTTGGCTTGTCCTTCAACTGAGGTGGGATCCTCTTCATCCATCACAACTACGTTGTCCTCATGCTCAGGCTGCAGTGGCAAGTGCTTCCTATCCAACATGAATTTGCCCGTGCCAAACTTGGCGTTGATGAGCATCTGTATCTGCGGTGCAAACCCACACGACCTCTTCTGGTCAGCTGCAGTCCTCTTAATGGTCTCTACCATCAAGTCCATCACCTTAAAAGGTGCCTTCTCATCGAGAATGTGCAGCATGTTGATAGAATAGCCTCGTATCATCCGGTGGTCTCCTGACTTAGGCATCAATGTATGCCTCAGAATAGTGTTAGTGGTGGTCAGACCAGCCTGGAGATAGTACACTGAGCCAAGCTTCCATCCTTCCAAATCAGCAGCTGGGATCTCCTTGTACATATTCTTCATGGAATCATGACTCTTCTTAGGAATCCCATAGACATCAATGTCGTCCTCTCTCTGCACTGGAGCGTTCAGAAGTTCTGCCCATTCTTCAACAGTTGAAGAAAACCTTTGACCTTCAGTCATCCAGGTGATCTTGCCATCAGGGTAGAAGTGGGCTGTGGCATAGAACTGCATGATCATCTCGTCATTCCAAGCTGTCAGCTCTTGACCCACAAAATCAGCAACTCCACATGCAGTAAAGCTCTCATGCACATGGGGAAAGAAGTCCCGGTGCTCTTCACTGTCAATATACTTCCAGTCAACATACCTGGTGTCAGCAACAATGGGCTTCTTATCCATTAGCACAGTCTCATAGAAATCCTGCTGCTCTCTGGTGTGGAATCTGGGGTCCACAGCAGTCCTTCTCCTTACGGCATATGGATCAGACTGTCTCCATAGCCTGAGACCTTTGTCCTTCCTTGCCTTCATGTCCTCAGCTTGAGGATGAGCATCATTGTGGAGTGGCAACTTGGGACGGAGCTTAAGCAACACATGCTCTTCATCTGATTCAGACGGTGGCATCTCACCTTTGTTCTTCTCAGAAGCTGGAATGCTTCTGGTTGTTCTCTTGGGCTTGGCTGGAGCTGCCTTGACTGGAGCAGGCTTCTTGGGCTTAGAGGAGGCTTGAGCCCGAATAGCATCACCCATGAACTTAGCTTTCTGAGGAGGAGGCTGGGGTGCTTCTTCTTCTTCTTCTTCTGCAGCATCAACTTGAGGTTCAGCATAAACAACCCTCTTCCTTTTGGAAGTCTTCTTCACTTTGCTTGGAGCAGGCTCTTCCAAGTTGAGCTTCTTAGCGACTGCTGACTGCTTCACTTTGCTTGTGCCTTTCCTTGGCTGCTGCCCTTGGTGCTCTTTGGCAACCACATTCCTCTTTGGCTTGGAGGTAACTTCCTCAGCAACAAAGTCGGAGTCCTCATCATCAGAAGTTCTCTTCTTCCTGGTTCTGGTGGCTGCAGGAGGCAAACCACTAGGGGTGCTCCTCTCACCATCATCACTGGAGCTGCTCTCAGGACTTGTATCTGCCTCTGGAATTTCAGCAAACGGTGATTCAGACCTGTTCTGGCTGTCACTGACATCTGACATGGCTGAAAAACCTGTGAAAAGATAAGGTATAGGCAGCGTAGAAGAGTTATCACAACTGCAGAGGTTTTTGTAAAAAAATGAGTTCAAAACTTAGTTTTGAGTTTTCACAGAATGTATTTCGGTCAAACCGATTTCAGGTTTCGGTGCAACCGAAGTGCTCAACAGAAACCTACACACCACTTTCGGTCAGACTGAAATGGGTTTCGGTCCTACCGAAAACTTAGGGTTTCACTGAAACTACTTTTCGGTCGTTCCGATTGGCACAACTCGGTTAAACCGAATTATGCAGTGCAATGGCCAGAGGCCAAATCGGTCATTCCGATTTTCAAAATCGGCTTCACCGAGATGCATTCCGTGGAAACCTAAACCTAAGAATTTTCCTCGAAACTAGAAGATCTGAACTATTGTATGGGGAACATATCAAACATGGATTGAATCATGGCAAGCCTATCGTGCAAGAATCGGAAGTGGAGCACGAAAAGGGATCGGGACACACCCTAACTTGGTGGTGTCCCTCTACG
Organism: Secale cereale; assembly: GCA_902687465.1. Taxonomy (NCBI): domain Eukaryota; kingdom Viridiplantae; phylum Streptophyta; class Magnoliopsida; order Poales; family Poaceae; genus Secale; species Secale cereale. The sequence goes on from LR738714.1 coordinate 562,644,659, forward strand.
GCGGCAACGGTGGAGATGATTACCGTTGACGGCGGCGGAGACCTGCGGCGAGGGCGCACAGGCGACGAAGGCGACGATCCGTAGACCAGGGCGGCGGCAGCAGGGGTCTTGGGGGCGAACGGTTTGAAGAATGAAATCGCGCGCAGCCCCTCAGGTATATATAACCCCATGCTGTCGGTGGGACCGAGTTGAAAAACTCGGTGTCACCGAGATGTATAACTGCTGTGCAGTTACACATATCGGTCAGACCGAGAGTTTGAACTCGGTTTCACCGAGATGAAACCTAGATCAGTCTAAGCGTTTCGGTTGGACCGAGATTGAGAAGCCGGTCAGACCGAAATGGACTTAGAAGGTTTTGGAAGTCAGCCTTAGACGAATCGGTGGTTCCGAGTGCTCCTCACTCGGACTGTCCGAAAAAGACTTGTTCAAAGTTGTGATATGAGCATGAATAGAATTTGAGACAAGAAAGCATAGATAGCTAGGGAAAGTGCTTAGGCATTCTTGTCCATCCATTTGGCCAGAAAGAGAAAACAAAACAATCAAAACAACAAATGGATGTCCTTGAATGGATAAAATCATGCATTCAACATGCTCACACAATAAGATAGCAACTGAAATATGTGTCAAACATGCACAACCAACACTCTAGCTACTAGCACACAATTTGTCGATGACTAGGTCATCTATATATGAGTATATTGACTTAGGAGCCAAATGAGAACATTTGATCATAGGTCATACTCATCGTTTAAGCACAAGTGGGGTTACCACTTTTACATAAAGCATTTATGTGTTCACATCATTTGGAGATGCTTTCGCTCAATTTTTAGAGCAAAGCTCCCCCTAGATGTGAGAACCCCTTTTAAAGGGTCAAACTAACCTTGGGTTGTCGTAGAAGACTTCATGTAGATGTTGAAGATGTGGATGCTCAATGTTGATGCAGATCATCAAGAGTTGGGAGCAATCCTTTGGATTAGGGCACTTTCAATACCTACATGGGTTAGTCCCACAAGGAACAGACAAGAATATCCATAGACATAGAGTGAAGTACACAAAAGATGATGTCCATGAAAGCAATGATTACCTTGTCCCTTGACTTACCAACAAGAGGGTTTGTGACTCCATGAACAAGTGCATGATGTGGAAGTTGATTGCACAAGTTCTCGCCAAAATGAATATGAGTGAAGTTCGTTGGCGGAGTCACCCTCAAGAACCTACTAGTTCTTCTTCTTTGGGATCCACATCATCTTGATGGGAATCCTTGGTGTTGTAGTTGAGCTTGACGAAGTAGAACTTGATGTGTCCTTGGGAACCCACTTGACCATGGCTTGAGGTGCTTCAATGAATGCATCAATCTCCTCTTGAAGCTTGTCCTTGGCCTTTAGCTTGTGGTCTTGTGGTGGAAGGTCATCTTGAGCTTGTTCCACATTGGAAGAAGTAGGATCATACTTCTCCTTTTGTGAAACAAACTGTGGAGTAGGGTATTGACCTTCTTCCCACTCAACACCTTCGGCGTTGAACTTTCGCTCAAAACCAATCCCTTGATTCTTCCGGTGTCTTCCTTGTTTGCGAACAATCTCCTCAAAGTTCTTGCTTCCGGCAAGACTCTTGTAGACACCTTTCTCTATGATTTCCTTCAATAAGCTATTTTCTTGCTCAAGTGTAACTTGGCTTGAAACATTGTTAGTGGAATCAAGAGAACTACTAGAAGCAACAATATTGGATTTAACATTGTTATTGTTACTACTAGAGGAAGAATTTTTCTTGTGCCTGTCATGCTTAGTCTTAATAGGTGGCAAGAAATTAGACAAGAGAAGTCGTTTGGCAAGATATGAAGAACTCTTCTTTCGAAGATCGTCATTGATTGCTTTTAGAAACTCATGTTCTTGCTCTAGAGTGAGCTTCTCGAAGCGTAGCTTCTCATGAGATCTTAGGAGCTCTCTATGATCTTCTTGAGTTGTTTCATGAGCTAACTTAAGAGTGTTTAGTTCTTTAGTTAGACGCTCAATCTCCTTCATAGCATTGTCATTCGACTCTTCTCGACTATAAAGACTACTAGCATTTTCATCATTACTAAGCACACTAGATTTATCATGCAAGAGCTCATCTTCACTAAGCAAGTCATCCTCATCACTATCAAAGTCAATGAATTCAGGGTGTGTTACCTTGGGGCCTTTAGCCATGAAGCATCTTCCAATTCCCTCATTTGGTGAATCAAATAAGTCGTAGGAGTTGGAGTTGGAGGATACTAGTGCAAGTCCGGCAACACCTTCATCTTGACTATAGTCGGAGTCGGAGTGATAGCTTCCATCGGATTGATTGTCAGAGTCGGAGCCGGAGACCCATTCACCAACATGAGCTTGATGTCTTCTTCTTGTGTAGCTCCTTGATGACTTGTCTTTCCTCTCCGAATCCTTGCTTTTCCGAGAGGGTCTTCGTTCATAACGATCATCTCTGCTCCTTCTCTCTCTCCGAGGTGACTCATCTCTTGCTCTTCTTCTTGGAGATTCTTCTCTTCTCTTGTGGGGAGCCGTACACTCATTTGAGAAGTGTCCGGGTCTTCCACAATTGTAGCAGTTTCGATCACGACTAGAAGATCTCTTTTCATCATATGATCTAGACTTTGAGCTTCTTTCTTTGCCTCTATTCTTGTAGAACTTGTTGAAGTTCTTGACCATTAGGCTTATCTCTTCATTGGAAATTAGCTTGTCACTTGAGGTAGTAGGAGCATCACTTGTAGCTTTGTAAGCACCACTTGACTTGTTGTGAAGCTCTTCCTTATCCTTAAGTGTCATCTCATGAGCAACAATTCTTCCAATGACTTCAGTTGGCTTGAGAGTCTTGTAGTTTGGCATCATTTGGATCAAAGTGCACACGGTGTCATACTTTCCATCCAAAGCTCTGAGAATCTTCTTAATGATGAATCGGTCGGTAATTTCTTCGCTTCCTAAGCCTGCAATCTCATTTGTGATGAGAGCAAGCCTAGAGTACATTTCAGCGACTCCTTCACCATCCTTCATCTTGAACTTGTCAAGTTGACCTTGAAGAATATCTAGCTTTGATTCCTTCACAGATTCAGTACCTTCGTGCATTTCAACCAATGTATCCCAAATCTCTTTAGCATTCTCAAGACGGCTGATTTTGTTGAACTCTTCGGGACACAAAGCATTGAAGAGAATGTCACAAGCTTGAGCATTGTTTTGCAACATCCGCAACTCTTCGGGTGTAGCTTCGCGATCCGGAACTTTTCCTTCTTCAAAGAAATCACCTTGCATGCCAACACAAATAATGCCCCATGCGGCTGGGTTATGACCAAGAATATGCATTTTCATTTTATGCTTCCAACTAGCAAAATTTGTACCATCAAAGTAAGGACCTCTACGATAATTACCCTCACTAGACGCCATACTCTCCTAGGTTGTGAAACCAAGCTTATGGAGTCCAATGCAATGGAAACCAAGGCAATGGAGACCAAAGCTCTGATACCACTTGTAGGATCGAAAGTAGGTCTAGAGGGGGGGGTGATTAGACTACTTGACAATATAAAAAATCTGCCTTTAGATCATGCAATGTTTTTGGCAGTTTTACAATTAAGATCAATTCAAGTATCACCCTACACATGCAATTCTAGAGTATAAGCAGCGGAAAGTAAATTGCACATGTAAAAGAGAGGTGGAGAAGATCAAACGCAGTTTGGTGACACGAAGATTTTTGTCGTGGTTCCGATAGGTGGTGCTATCGTACATCCACGTTGATGGAGACTTCAACCCACGGAGGGTAACGGCTGCGCGAGTCCACGGAGGGCTCCACCCACAAAGGGTCCACGAAGAAGCAACCTTGTCTATTCCATCACGGCCTACGCCCACGGAGGACTAGCCTTACTCGGGGTAGATCTTCACGAAGTAGGCGATCTCCTTGCCCTTACAAACTTCTTGGTTCAACTCCACATCACGACGGAGGCTCCCAAGCGACACCTAACCAATCTAGGAGGCACCACCCTCCAAAAGGTAATAGACGGTGTTGATGATGATGAACTCCTTGCTCTTGTGCTTCAAGTGATAAACTCCCCAACACTCAACTCTCCTCACTGATATGGCTGTGGTGGAAGAAAGATTTGAGTGGAAAGCAACTTGGGAAGGCTAGAGATCAAGTTTCATATGGTAGGAATGGAATGGCTTGATCTCAACACAAGGGTAGGTGGTTCACTTCTCAGAAAGTGTATGGTAGAAGTGGTGGTACTTTCTGATGGCTCTCCTTACGAATGAGGAGGGGGTGGAGGGGTATATATAGCCTCCACACAAAATCCAACCGTTACACACACATTTGACCAATCTCGGTGAGACCGAAGTTAAAACTCGGTCAGACCGAAAGTTCAAATATAGTGAACATTGGGATTTTCGGTGGGACCGAAAATACCATCTCGGTGAGACCGAAGTGAGTCAAAGGTTAGGGTTTGCCATTTCGGTGAGACCGAAAATATAAACTCGGATATTCCGAATTGATGTCAACTGATCACAGAAGGTTGGCAGCCCTTTTTCGGTGAGACCGAAACTCAGAATCGGTTTGACCGAGAAGCTAGGGTTTGGAGAAACAACTGAAGTGGTTCATCTCGGTGGGACTGAGTTGGAGAAATCGGTGTGACCGAGATTACTTATGGGTGTGTGTTAAGTAGTGAATAGTGCTGATAGTTGAGGGAGTTAGATCACCAAGCACTTGAGCAACAAGAACATTAACACAACCTCATCCCCTTTTAATAGTATTGGCTTTCCTATGGACTCAATGTGATCTTTGATCACTAAACCAAAAATGGAGTCTTGAGCTTTTGCCAATGCTTGTCTTAGCATTTTGAGGGGTCCACTTCTTCAGACATTTCCATACCCACATCATCGAACTTTTCTGAAATGATTCTCAAGAGAATATTAGTTCAATGATATATATGTTGTTATTAATTACCAAAACCACCCGGGGATTAGTTGCACTTTCACCGGGACCCTCCCGGTGGTCCCGGTACATTACCGATATCGCCTGAAACTTTTCCGGTGACCAAAACAGGACTTCCCATATATGAATCTTTACCTCCGGACCATTCCGGAACTCCTCGTGACGTCCGGGATCTCATCCGGGACTCCGAACAACATTCGGTAACCGCGTACATACTTTCCCTATAACCCTAGCGTCATCGAACCTTAAGTGTGTAGACCCTACGGGCTCGGGAACCATGTAGACATGACCGAGACAACTCTCCGGCCAATAACCAACAGCGGGATCTGGATACCCATGTTGGCTCCCACATGTTCCACGATGATCTCATCGGATGAACCACGATGTCAAGGATTCAATCAATCCCGTATACGATTCCCTTTGTCTATCGGTATAGCACTTGCCCGAGATTCGATCGTCGGTATACCGATACCTTGCTCAATCTCGTTACCGGCAAGTCTCTTTACTCGTTCCGTAACACATCATCCCGTGATCAACTCCTTGATCACATATTGTGCACATTATGATGATGTCCTACCGAGTGGGCCCAGAGATACCTCTCCGTCATACGGAGTGACAAATCCCAGTCTCGATTCGTGCCAACCCAACATACACTTTCGGAGATACCTGTAGTGCACCTTTATAGCCACCCAGTTACGTTGTGACGTTTGGTACACCCAAAGCATTCCTATGGTATCCGAGAGTTGCACAATCTCATGGTCTAAGGAAAAGATACTTGACATATAGAAAAGCTTTAGCATACGAACTACACGATCTGTGCTAGGCTTAGGATTGGGTCTTGTCCATCACATCATTCTCCTAATGATGTGATCCCATTATCAACGACATCCAATGTCCATGGTCAGGAAACCGTAACCATCTATTGATCAACGAGCTAGTCATCTAGAGGCTTACTAGGGACATGGTGTTTGTCTATGTATCCACACATGTATCTGAGTTTCCTATCAATACAATTCTAGCATGGATAATAAACGATTATCGTGAACAAGGAAATATAATAATAACCAATTTATTATTGCCTCTAGGGCATATTTCCAACACTAAGATTGCAATCTAGATATTGCGAATATAAGAGGAAAGCTTTATTGATCAAGGTGGGGTTCTGTGACGCCTTGGTCTGGTCGTTGAACACAAACAAAGTACGCGAAGTTGCAGCTATGGCGAACTTTTAATCTAAACAAAACCCAAAGTCTAAACGACGCCCTAAGGGCTGTATATATGAGGGAAAGAGGGGGGAATTTCGTGGCCCTTGGTGGAGGGGTCCGAAACCAACCCTAACTCTTGTTTCCCCACACATACGGACTCTAAAAACGGCCTATACTCAAGTATTTCGAAATTACATGGGCCTGGCCCAATAATAAGGTGACGCAGCACCTAAAATAGCCTCTGGACGAAATTTATGAAGTGGCATCTTGTATATTTCGTCCAAGGCTTCTCGCACTCATTATGGTGGCTTCAAAGTCCTGAAATCATCCATTGTAACTCCATTCTTGTCCCCCTTGCGCATGCCATCATCTCCATGCTTGATCTTGCTCCAATGTTCATCCTTCTTGTCCAAGCTAGGCCCTTCATTTGTAAGCAAGACAAATGTATCCAATTTAGGCAGCATCATATTCTCATGAACATTAGATTCATTACCAAGAAACGAAAGTACCTGGTAATTTAATTGGCGTGCGCGAGCTCTAGTAATAGGTCCTGTATATGTGTCAGTTGGAGCTGTGGGTGTAACCTTGTTAGTGATGTCCTCATCATCCTCCCCTTCTTGAATTGAAGTCGTCCTCGACGGAAGCTCATCTTCCTCACCCAAGTAAGGCTTCAAATCTGCAATGTTAAATGTGGGACTAACCCCAAAATCCGCAGGCAGCTCAAGTTTATATGCATTATCATTTATTTTCTCTAACACCTTGAAAGGACCATCAGCACGTGGCATTAGCTTTGACTTGCGCAAATTAGGAAACCTATCCTTACGCAAATGTAACCAAACAAGATCTCCAGGTGCAAAGACAACATGTTTTCTACCCTTATCTCCAACAAGTTTATATTTAGCATTCATGCGCTCAATATTTTCCTTAGTTAACTCATGCATTTTTAAGATCAATTCAGCACGTTGTTTAGCATCAATATTAACCTTCTCCGAAGATGGAAGAGGCAACAAATCAATAGGTGCACGAGGTATGAAACCATAGACAATTTCAAAAGGGCACATTTTAGTAGTAGAATGCAACGAACGATTATAAGCAAATTCAATATGAGGCAAGCATTCTTCCCACATTTTCTTATTATTCTTCAAAACAGCCCTAAGCATAGTAGACAAAGTTCTGTTGACTACTTCAGTTTGTCCATCAGTTTGGGGGTGACAAGTAGTACTAAAAAGCAGTTTAGTCCCCAACTTAGCCCATAAACATCTCCAAAAGTGGCTAAGAAATTTAGTATCACGATCTGAAACAATAGTATTTGGCACACCATGCAAGCGAATAATTTCACGAAAGAACAAATCAGCAACATTAGCAGCATCATCGCTTTTATGACATGGTATAAAGTGTGCCATCTTCGAGAACCTATCCACGACAACAAATATGCTATCTCTCCCCTTCTTTGTTCGAGGTAAACCCAAAACAAAGTCTGATACAGGGTGGAACCCTAATCAGCGGATCTTTCACGAAATGGAGGGGATCCCACGATGAACACGAAGAACACGAGAGGGGAACACGAGGGAAAACACGAGAGAATCACTCAAACCAACAAGAACAAGTCACACATATGCTAGATCCTCAAAACACAAAGAGATACAAGATCCATGATCAACAAGGGACGATACAAAGGGTAACCGGTTCTTCTCCGTGAGGAGGTCTTGATGATATCCCGTAGGATCTTCCCGCGAGGGGCCTTGAATCCCGTAGGATCTTCTCCGCAGAGGTCTTGAATCCGTGTGGATCTTCTCCGTGGAGGGGCCGCAGTCACTCACAAGGAGATGAACCACTAGATGAGCAAAGCTCTAGGTATCAAATGAGCTATCTCTAAGCTAACCCTCAAATGGAGGAGGGGGAGGAGTATATATAGTCTAGGTCCACGAAGGGGTAAGTGGGAGAGGGATACATGGGCCTCAGGCCCGTCTCTGCGCGCAGGCAGGCGCCGGATGTCCGGGCCAGGGGCCGGATGTCCGGCGGCTCGCGAGGAGCCGGATGTCCGGGCCTCTGGCCGGATGTCCGGGCTGAGCGTGGCCGGCTTCGGTTGCCTTCTGTGATGAGGGGCCGGATTTCCGGCGAAGGGGCCGGATGTCCGGGGCTTCGAGTGGAGCCGGATGTCCGGGGCATGGGGCCGGATGTCCGGGCTTGCGGTGCTAGCTTCTGTGAAGGGGCGCCGGATGTCCTGGCTTGGGGGCCGGATGTCCGGGGCCTGTAGATGCTGGTCCTTCTTCCTTCTCTTCCACGCGCACTTGGCCTTGGTCCTTGGGTTCTCCATGGTCCCCTTGGGTGTTCCTGAACATGCATAGCACATATATTTGAGGTAGTAGGCATGTCTCACATGTAGAAAGTGGAGGTTCAGAGAGGAGCGAGTGAACCTTGTGTCCAATTGTGTGTAGTTGAGGCCTCGTCGAGTGAACATGGGGATGATCATGGGATACTCCGTATCACCTTTCTTGCCTTCATATCCTCAGCTTGAGGATGAGCATCATTGTGGAGTGGCAACTTGGGACGGAGCTTGAGCAACACATGCTCTTCATCTGACTCAGAAGGTGGCATCTCACCTTTGTTCTTCTCAGAAGCTGGAATGCTTCTGGTTGTTCTCTTGGGCTTGGCTGGAGCTGCCTTAGCTTGAGCAGGCTTCTTGGGCTTGGAGGAGGCTTGAGCCCGAATAGCATCACCCATGAACTTAGCTTTCTGAGGAGGAGGCTGGGGTGCATCTTCTTCTTCTTCTTCTTCAGCAACCTCTTGAGGTTCAGCATATACAACTCTCTTCCTTTTGGAAGTCTTCTTCACCTTGCTTGGAGCTGGCTCTTCCAAGTTGAGCTTCTTAGCAACTGCAGACTGCTTCACTTTGCTTGTGCCTTTCTTTGGCTGCTGCCCTTGGAGCTCTTTGGCAACCACTTGCCTCTTTGGCTTGGAGGTAACTTCCTCAGCAACAAAGTCGGAATCCTCATCATCAGACGTTCTCTTCTTCCTGGTTCTCGTAGCAGCAGGAGGCAGACCACTAGGGGTACTCCTCTCACCATCATCACTAGAGCTGCTAGCCTCAAGACTTGTACCTGCCTCTGGAATCTCAGCAAACGGTGATTCGGACCTGTTCTGGCTGTCACTGACATCTGACATGGCTGAAAGACCTGTGAATAGATAAGGTGTAGGCAGAGTAGAAGAGTTATCACAACTGCAGAAGTTTTTGCAAAAAAAAATGAGTTCAAAAACTTAGTTTTGAGTTTTCACAGAATGTATTTCGGTCAAACCGATTTCAAGTTTCGGTGTAACCGAAGTGTTCAACAGAACCTACACACCACTTTCGGTCAGACCGAAATGGGTTTCGGTCCTACCGAAAACTTAGGGTTTCACAGAAACTTTAATTCGGACATTCCGATTTTCACAACTCGGTCAGACCGAACTATGTAGTGCAATGGTCAGAGACCAAATCGGTCAGTCCGAGTTTCAGGAATCGGCTTCACCGAGATGCATTCCGTGGAAACCTAAACCTAAGAATTTTCCTCGAAACTAAACGATCTGAACAATGTATTTGGATCATATCAAACGTGGATTGAATCAGGGCAGTCCTATCATGCAAGAATCAGAAGTTGAGCATGAAAGGGATCGGGACACACCCTAACTTGGTGGTGTCCCTCTACGGCGGCAACGGCGGAGAAGATTACCGTTGGCGGCGGCGGAGACCTGCGGCGAGGGCGCACAGGCGACGAAGGCGACGATCCTTAGATCAGGGCGACGGCAGCAGGGGTCTTGGAGGGCGAACGGTTTGAAAGGAATAGATCGCGCGCAGCCCTCAGTATATATAACCCCGTGCTGTCGGTGGGACCGAGTTGAAAAACTCGGTGTCACCGAGATGCATAATTGCAGTGCAGTTACGCATATCGGTCAGACCGAGATTTTGAACTCGGTTTCACCGAGATGAAACCTAGATCAATCTAAGTGTTTCGGTTGGACCGAGATTGAGAAACCGGTCAGACCGAAATGGACTTAGAAGGTTTTGGAAGTCAGCCTTAGACGAATCGGTGGTTCCGAGTGCTCCTCACTCGGACTGTCCGAAAAAGACTTGTTCAAAGTTGTGATATGAGCATGAAAAGAATTTTTGAGACAAGAAAGCATAGATAGCTAGGGAAGGTGCTTAGGCATTCTTGTCCATCCATTTGCCCAGAAGAAGAAACCAAAACAATCAAAACCACAAATGGATGTCCTTGAATGGATAAAATCATGCATTCAACATGCTCACACAATAAGATAGCAAATGAAATATGTGTCAAACATGCACAACCAATCACTCTAGCTACTAGCACACAATTTGTCGATGACTAGGTCATCTATATATGAGTATGTTGACTTAGGAGTCAAATGAGAACATTTGATCATAGGTCATACTCATCGTTTAAGCACAAGTGGGGTTACCACTTTTACATAAAGCATTTATGTGTTCACATCATTAGAAGATGCTTTAGCTCATTTTTTAGAGCAAAGCTCCCCCTAGATGTGAGAACCCCTTTTAAAGGGTCAAACTAACCTTGGGTTGTCGTAGAAGACTTCATGTAAATGTTGAAGACGTGGATGCTCAATGTTGATGTAGATCATCATGAGTTAGGAGCAATCCTTTGAATTAGGGCACTTTCAATACCTACATGGGTTAGTCCCACAAGGAACAAACAAGAATATCCATAGACATAGAGTGAAGTACACAAAAGATGATGTCCATGAAAGCAATGATTACCTTGTCCCTTGACTTACCAACAAGAGGGTTTGTGACTCCATGAACAAGTGCATGATGTGGAAGTTGATTGCACAAGTTCTTGCCAAAATGAATATGAGTGAAGTTTGTTGGCGGAGTCACCCTCAAGAACCTACTAGTTCTTCTTCTTTGGGATCCACATCATCTTGATGGGAATCCTTGGTGTTGTAGTTGAGCTTGACGAAGTAGAACTTGATGTGTCCTTGGGAACCCACTTGACCATGGCTTGAGGTGCTTCAAAGAATGCATCAATCTCCTCTTGAAGCTTGTCCTTGGCCTTTAGCTTGTGGTCTTGTGGTGGAAGGTCATCTTGAGCTTGTTCCACATTGGAAGAAGTAGGATCATACTTCTCCTTTTGTGAAACAAACTGTGGAGTAGGGTATTGACCTTCTTCCCACTCAACACCTTCGGCGTTGAACTTTCGCTCAAAACCAATCCCTTGATTCTTCCGGTGTCTTCCTTGTTTGCGAACAATCTCCTCAAAGTTCTTGCTTCCGGCAAGACTCTTGTAGACACCTTTCTCTATGATTTCCTTCAATAGGCTATTTTCTTGCTCAAGTGTAACTTGGCTTGAAACATTGTTAGTGGAATCAAGAGAACTACTAGAAGCAACAATATTGGATTTAACATTGTTATTGTTACTACTAGAGGAAGAATTTTTCTTATGCTTATCATGCTTAGTCTTAATAGGTGGTAAGAAATTAGACAAGAGAAGTCGTTTGGCAAGATATGAAGAACTCTTCTTTCGAAGATCGTCATTGATCGCTTTTAGAAACTCATGTTCTTGCTCTAGAGTGAGCTTCTCGAAGCGTAGCTTCTCATGAGATCTTAGGAGCTCTCTATGATCTTCTTGAGTTGTTTCATGAGCTAACTTAAGAGTGTTAAGTTCTTTAGTTAGACGCTCAATTTCCTTCATAGCATTGTCATTCGACTCTTCTCGACTATAAAGACTACTAGCATTTTCATCATTACTAAGCTCACTAGATTTATCATGCAAGAGCTCATCTTCACCAAGCAAGTCATCCTCATCACTATCAAGGTCAATGAATTCAGGGTGTGTTACCTTGGGGCCTTTAGCCATGAATCATCTTCCAATTCCCTCATTTGGTGAATCAAATAAGTCGTAGGAGTTGGAGTTGGAGGATACTAGTGCAAGTCCGGCAACACCTTCATCTTGACTATAGTCGGAGTCGGAGTGATAGCTTCCATCGGATTGATTGTCAGAGTCGGAGCCGGAGACCCATTCACCAACATGAGCTTGATGTCTTCTTCTTGTGTAGCTCCTTGATGACTTGTCTTTCCTCTCCGAATCCTTGCTTCTCCGAGAGGGTCTTCGTTCATAACGATCATCTCTGCTCCTTCTCTCTCTCCGAGGTGACTCATCTCTTGCTCTTCTTCTTGGAGATTCTTCTCTTCTTTTGTGGGGAGCCGTACACTCATTTGAGAAGAGTCCGGGTCTTCCACAATTGTAGCAGTTTCGATCACGACTAGAAGATCTCTTTTCATCATATGATCTAGACTTTGAGCTTCTTTCTTTGCCTCTATTCTTGTAGAACTTGTTGAAGTTCTTGACCATTAGGCTTATCTCTTCATTGGAAATTAGCTTGTCACTTGAGGTAGTAGGAGCATCACTTGTAGCTTTGTAAGCACCACTTGACTTGTTGTGAAGCTCTTCCTTATCCTTAAGTGTCATCTCATGAGCAACAATTCTTCCAATGACTTCAGTTGGCTTGAGAGTCTTGTAGTTTGGCATCATTTGGATCAAAGTGCACACGGTGT
>LR738714.1:562662994-562674621 GCA_902687465.1 Secale cereale
CCTTTAGTACCGGTTGGAGCCACCACCCGGTACTAAAGGTGGTGCGCTGCCAGGCGAGGGGCGCATAAGTTTAGTCCCACCTCACTAGTCAAAGGGGGCTCGCACATGCTTATAAGCCCCGCCACCGCTGCTGTCTCGAGCTCCTCTCTAAAGCAGGCCTTCTGGGCCTACCTCTGCCGCGTTGCCCCGTTGGGCCTACTGGGCTAGCTAGCGTGCATCCTGGCCCAACTAGAGGTTGAGTTTCTAGTCGTATGCAGGCAGCTATTGCCTAGTAGGCGGGCTTTTTCATTTTTTTTCTTTTTTGCTTTACTTATTTTCGTTTATTTATTTTTGAGTTGTTTTTTACCGTATTTAGAGTTTTTTTGTGAATATTTTTGCTCTAGGTACAAAAAAATTACAAACTTTCTGTTAGTGCCGGTAGTTTTTAAATTTGAATTATTTCAAATTTGTGTGAATCACTAGTTTGTGAATAACTTAACTTTAAAAATAGATTTTTCAGAGATTCTTTTTTCATATGTTTAGTATTAGTGTGTTTTATCATTATATTCAACTTGGTACTACTTAGGTTATATAAAAATGAAATGCCTTTGTAACAGATGACTTATCGTCCGAAACCCTGATATTTCGAATGAGATTGTCCATTTTGTACACGAAGTGCATCCAGTTTTTGTCGTGACCCTCTCTACTTTTTTGCACATGCTATGTGGGTGAAATTATGATACCATGCCAACTTTCAACCTTTTCAGAGTTCATTTGAAGTGTTTTTAAATTTCAAGGTCATTTAGCTGAAAAAATCAGTAAATGCATGAAAGAATTTGCACATAAAATTTCTTCGCGTTTCAAATGCCAAAACACATAAGTACCCTAACTATTACAAAGATTCCCTCCAGTTTGTTCGAAGCGGGACTTCCCAGATATATAAGTCCGGAAACTCACTAGAGAAGAAAGTGATGACAGTGAAGCCGATCACATCCTAGAGTGGGATCTTTGCGTGTGAAACTTTTTCTTTGCGTGTGTCCCTTTGCGCCGTAACCATGGACAATCTTCGTCATTTAACTAGATGCTCGGGTCAATATTCATTGTGAATGGGGCAATTTTATCAAACTTTTCATAATCTTCTGACATGTCTGTCTTGTCATCCACTCCCACGATGTTTCTTTTCCCAGAAAGAACTATGTGGCGCTTTGGCTCATCGTATGATGCATTCGCTTCCTTATCTTTTCTTTTTCTCGGCTTGGTAGACATATCCTTCACATATAAAACCTATGCCACATCATTGGCTAGGACGGATGGTTCGTCTGCATACGCAAGATTGTTGAGATCCACTGTTGTCATTCCGTACTGCGGGTCTTCAGTTACCCCGCCTCATTTCATATTGACCCATTTGCACCAAAACAAAGGGAACTTCAAACCACATCCATAGTCAAGTTCCCATATGTCCTCTATGTAACCATAATATGTTTCCTTTCCCGTCTTGGTTGCTGCATCAAAGCGGACACCACTGTTTTGGTTGGTGCTCTTCTTATCTTGGGCGATCGTGTAAAATGTATTCCCATTTATCTCGTACCCTTTGAAAGTCATTATATTCGAAGATGGTAGCTGGGAAAGCAAGTACATGTCATCTTCAATAGCGGCGTCATGCATGGCACGTGTCTGCAACCAGCCGGCGAAAGTCGTCGTTTGTTCACGTGTAATCCAGTCATCAGACTGCTCCGGGTATTTGGAGCGTAGAAAATTCTTGTGTTCATCCATATACGGAGCCACCAAGGCGGAGCTCTGTAGAACTGTGTAGTGTGCTTGAGTGAGAGAATGCCCATCCATACATATTATTTGATCCCCTCCTAGCGTGCCTTTTCCATCCAGTCTGCCCTTATGCCGCGATTCAGGAACACCAATCGGCTTAAGGTCAGGAATAAAGTCAATACAAAACTCAATGACCTCCTCATTTTCATGGACTTTGGAGATGCTTCCTTCTGGCCTAGCACGGTTATGAACATATTTCTTTAATACTCCCATGAACCTCTCAAAGGGGAACATAATGTGTAGAAATACAGGACCCAAAACGTTAATCTCTTCGCATAGGTGAACTAGGACGTGCGTCATGATGTTGAAGAAGGATGGTGGGAACACCAACTCGAAACTGACAAGTAATTGCACCAAATCATTTTGTAACGTTGGTATGATTTCTGGATCGATTACCTTCTCAGAGATTGCATTGAGGAATGCACATAGCTTCACAATGGCTAATCGAACGTTTCCGGTAGAAGCCCCTCAATGCAATCGGAAGCAGTTGCGTCATAATCACATGGTACTCATTAGATTTTAGGTTCTGGAACTTTTTCTCTGCCATATTTATTATTCCCTTTATATTCGACGAGAAGCCAGATGGTACCTTAATACTGAGCAGACATTCAAAGAAGATTTCCTTCTCTTCTTTGGTAAGAGTGTAGCTGGCATGACCCTGATGTATGCTGTCTTTTCCGTGCATAAGTTGCTGGTCCTCCCGTGCCTCTGGTGTATCTTTTGTCTTCCCATACACGCCTAAGAAGCCAAGCAGGGTCATGCAAAGATTCTTCGTCACGTGCATCACATCGATTACGGAGCGGACCTCTAGGTCTTTCCAATAGGGCAGGTCCCAAAATATAGATTTCTTCTTCCACATGGGTGCGCTTCTGTCAGCGTCAGTCAGAACAGGTTTCCCGCCAGGACCCTTTCCAAAGACTACCTTCAAATCGTTGACCATATCATGTACATCAGCACCAGTTCGGTGGCGAGGCTTCGTCCGGTGATCTGCCTCACCTTTGAAATGCTTGCCTTTCTTTCTTACGGGATGCCTGCTCGGAAGAAATCGACGATGTCCGAGGTACACATTCTTCCTACAATTATCCAAATATATATTGTCGGTATCATACAAACAATGCGTGCATGCGCGGTATCCCTTGTTTGTCTGTCCTGAAAGGTTACTGAGAGCAGGCCAATCATTGATGGTAACGAACATCAATGCCTTTAGATCAAATTCTTCCTGTATATGCTCATCCCACGCATGTACACCTTTTCCATTCCACAGCTGTAAGAGTTCTTCAACTAATGGCCTTAGGTACACATCAATGTCGTTGCCAGGTTGCTTAGGGCCTTGGATGAGCACTGGCATCATAATGAACTTCCGCTTCATGCACAACCAAGGAGGAAGGTTATACATACATAGAGTCATAGGCTAGGTGCTATGGTTGCTGCTCTGCTCCCCAAAAGGATTAATGCCATGTGCGCTTAGACCAAACCATACGTCCCTTGCGTCACCTCCAAACTCCTCCCTGCTGTACTTTCTCTCGATTTTTCTCTACTGCGACCCATCAGCGGGTACTCTCAACTTTCTGTCTTTCTTATGGTCTTCTCTGTGCCATCGCATCGCCTTGGCATGCTCTTTGTTTTGGAAGAAACATTTCAACCGTGGTATTACAGGAGCATACCACATCACCTTGGCAGGAATCTTTTTCCTGGGGCGCTCGCCCTCGACATCACTGGGGTCATCGCGGCTAATCTTATAGCGCAATGCACCGCATACCGGGCACGCGTTCAAATCCTCGTACTCACCCCGGTAGAGGGTGTAGTCATTAGGGCATGCATGTATCTTATGCACCTCTAACCCTAGAGGGCAGACAACCTTCTTTGCTTCGTACGTACTCTCGGGCAATTCGTTGTCTTTTGGAAGCATCTTCTTTAACATTACCAGCAACTTTGCAAATCCCTTGTGAGATACACCATTCTCTGCCTTCCATTGCAGCAATTCCAATGTGGTGCCCAGTTTTTTCTTGTCAGCTTCGCAGTTTGGGTACAACAATTTCTTGTGATCCTCTAACATTCGCTGCAACTTTAGCCTCTCCTTTTTAGTTGTGCAATTTCTCTTTGCATCGGCAATGGCCCGACCTAGATCATCAGCAGGCTCATCTGATGCCTCTTCTGCAGCTTCTTGTCGCATTGCCGGCTTAGCTTCTCCCCCCATTGTTGTACCATCGTATTCAGGGAACCCATGGCCAGGATAGCTGTTGCCGTCCTCTTCTTCTTCATTGTCTTCCATCATAACCCCTCTTTCTCCGTGCTTGGTCCAATCATTATCGTGGGGCATGAAACCGGACTCAAATAGGTGGACGTGAATGGTTCTTGAGTTAGAGTAATTGTGATCATTCTTACAGCCAGCACATGGACAAGACATAAAACCATCCGCCCGCTTGTTTGCCTCAGCCGCGTCCAGAAAAGTATGCACGCCATTAATGAACTCGGGAGAGCATCGTCCATCGTACATCCATTGCCGGCTCATCTTCATTACACAACACCGAAAATACCAAATTAATACAAGTTCATACAACACTTAAATGCAACATACAAATAACTCTCTAGCTAAATCATTTAGATGCAACAACAAATGCGATCAATATCGCAACTAAGGTAACAATTGATCTAACAACATAATGATACCAAGCCTCATTATGAATGGCATATTTTCTTATCTTTCTAATCTTCAAGCGCATTTTGACCTTCTCGATCTTGTGATCATCGACGACATCGGCAACATGCAGCTCCAATTCCATCTTCTCCCCCTCAATCCTTTTCAATTTTTCTTTCAAATACTCATTTTGTCTTTCAACTAAATTTAACCTCTCGACGGATATCAAAACCATGGCACTATGTATAACAAACAACGTACGGGTAAGATAATTATACCAGTAACTATATATCTAAATCACACAAACATGATTTTTTTAATATTAAAAAGATAAGAACAAGAGGCTCACCACAAGGTGGTGCCGGCGACAGGACGGTGCGGACAATCAATGGTGGTTAGGACGGAGACGAGAAGGCACTAAGTAAATCACACCTACAATTGCAAACTAAGTGTTATTTTGAGCTCAAATTGCATATAAATCAAATAAACTACCACATATAATTCCTTCCAAATTACTAAAACCCACAAATTAATGACTATATAAAGCATTGCAAGAGCTAATCTAGCAATGAGAGATGAAAGGACGAAGTTGCTTACCTTTGTGATCACTTGGATGGATGGGGTGCCTTCAAATCTTCACAAGTTTTGGCAAAATGGAGTGTGAGCTCGAGGTTAGTGGGGAAGAACAGAGAGGAGAGGGGAAATTGGAAAACCGAGCAAGCTCGTGTGGACGAAAGGTTTATGTAGGACGAAGTTTAGTACCGGTTCGAGGCAAGAACCGGCACTAAAGGTGCTGGAAGGGCCCCGGTCTGACAACATTCTGCCACCACTCTCTTTAGTACTGGTCCGTGGCACGAACCGGTGCTAAAAGTTCGGCACAAACCGGTACTAATGAGAGCGGCCCGCCTAGCCGTTGGAACCGTCACTAATGACCACATTAGTGCCGGCTCATATCATAACCGAGACTAATGATCTGAACATTTGACCCTTTTTCTACTAGTGTTTACTTCAACAAAAAATGGAATAAAAAGGTGTGTTGCCTACACTTTTATCAACAAAAATGCTTACTCATTTATATACCACACATAAGCAAGTAATCAACTAATAATAACTAAAACTTGAAGGACTAATTGTAATTAATTAGCTAGGCTGGTTTGCAAGAAGAGGAAGCCATTATTTTCATGCCTAGCACAACAGCAAATCAAAGACAACCCGATTTACATGGCAGAAAATCCAAGTAAGAAAACCTAATGTGATATCTAACTATATGGATACACTTGAGCTATTATAATTACATAGGAAATCAGAATGGGAAATTTAAGCAAGAGATGACACAAAAGTAGGCAAGATGAATATGTAGCAAGAATTAATTAAGAACGCCAATTAGAGCACATCTAACCTTGCAAATTGATGGAATTGATGCCGAGTGAACAAGCAAAGCACCTGGACAAGCAAGGAAACAAGCAACAAAAAAGGTTTTAGCTCACAGTCGTTCTATCGAATAGGACAAGAGCAATATCCACTTGGACTATCGAACTACAAGATTATATAAATGAAACATAATAACAATTGCAGAAACCAATTTACACCTTTTACATGAACTACAGTTAGCGTCTTAGGTACTAATTAACCCTGGGGTATACAAGAACATTTAGTCGAACAACTGAATCAAGGAAATTTTGACAGTGAGAAAAGGAATGAGGGTGTTTCACTACAACCATGCACACATGTACACGAAAAAGATACTTACAAAAATAAAGAACCCACCTGCAACATGAGCATTAGAGTATAGTAACCAAGAATCATAGAAAAACGAAGAGCAACAAATGGGAAAATGAATAACAAAATTGCACCAAATTACTATATGGAAAAGCAGGTTTGGCTTGCTCCTTACCACCCTCAGTAGCCTCCTCCCTCTCCCCTACAGGTCCACCCCACCGAGATGGGTCGCTGTCCCCGCTGCTTCTTGACCACGTCGA
The DNA here is from genome assembly GCA_902687465.1 of Secale cereale. Classification (NCBI taxonomy): domain Eukaryota; kingdom Viridiplantae; phylum Streptophyta; class Magnoliopsida; order Poales; family Poaceae; genus Secale; species Secale cereale. Next base: position 562,669,415 of record LR738714.1, read on the forward strand.
CGACTCCATCTCGGATTTGGTCTTGTTGCTCCTTCCTCTCACCGTGGTCCTTCCCTACTCTTAAATCTAAGTCATGAAGACGGCGCCCTGGTCTCGATCTATAACTAGGCACCGCCGATGGCCTCGAATAGGAGAAATGCATGGTGGATAAGGTACAGTGGGAGAGGAGCAACGATGGAGGAGGAAGAGGAGGAGGCAACGATGACTACGGTGGGAGAGGAGCAGCGATGGAGGAGGAAGAGGAGGAGGCGGTGGCTAGGAGGAGGAGGGCGCTCGTGCGGGTGGGGAAAAGGAGCAGCTTTCTCTCTCTCCCGCAAAAGTCTTCCGTGTCAGGAATAGTTCACCCTCTCTCGTGTGAACACACGGGGCCCAAACTCACGTCCCTCTTGCCCAGTCAGAAGAGAGCAAGGTAGTAGAATAACTCAACCCAACGCCTCAACAACCCAAGTTGCTGCATCATGGGACCGGACGGCAACCAGGACCACCAAAGAAGCTGGGTATAAGTATGACCGAGTAGATCACCAGAAATACATCCCTCACGTCGCTCTTGTTAGGAAATAACTAATTAGATTAATTATTAGTTAATAATCACTGCTATGTCGGTTCCACAGTTTGGTAACCGCTCCTTGTAAACCTTGTACTGGGGTATATATACCCAATCTTCAATCAATGAGAGGATTTTTTTTCCATCATTTGGTCTTCCTCTCTAGTTTTACTTTCACACGTTATCAGCACGCCTCTGCCGAGAGCATTAGGCCACGCAGCGAGCGAAAAGGAATGGAAGAAGATCAAGAGAAGAGGAACGGCGACGCCATGCTCACCCCAACGGCGAGACCGTGGTGCACGGCCGTGGCGGCGACCCTACCCGGCGTCGAAGACGCGACGACCCTCGGCCTTAATGGTGCTCCTCCTGGCGCTCCAGAGGCATTGCAGGGCGATTCCTCCCGACGCGGATCGCCGCATCGCGGTTCGCGGCAGCAACCTACGCTGGCAGCCACGGCAACCCCGCAAAAGAGAAGAATAATGAAGAACGGGGATCCTCGATCAGCCTGAATCCTGCCCACGACAAGAAACAATGGACATGCGTACATGCGTGAAAGAGGAAAAACTGGATCAGGATATTGTTCAATTTGTCTTTGTCTCCTTGCAATCAATCTAAGATCTAATAACAACTTGTATTTTGTGAATCGCCTCACTAATCGATTCATCCTAAACAGGAACAAGAAGAAAAGAAGAACGGGTGAAGGAACCACGTATTTACTCCACCTGCTCCATGCGCTCATGGTGTGGTGACCAGCGGGCACGGCGGCGGCAACCTTTAGCGCACCGGCGACGACGCCCGACAACGGAGGCTCTACTTCACCCGCATCAAGGCGGGCTAGAGCCTCCTGGACGGCAGCGGCGTGGTCCTCAGACCGGGCGGCGATAGGCCACGAGGCGCAAGTCGCTGCGGCGATGGCGCCCTCGGGCGCTTGGGCCATCGAGCCACAGCACGGCGGCAAGGCGCCTCACGCGCGCGGCCATCGTGGCGCTCCTCCCTCCGGGGAAGCACAACCCCGTCATGCGGCGCGCGGCCCTCAGGCACGGAGCAGCAGCGACATCCACGATCTCCATTAGCAACTGTACAGGAAAAGAGATGGGGAAATCTTATCCTTTCCTGTTTTGCGATTTAGTGCTCGGGTTTCATCTGAAATACATACAAGTACGTGCAAATATTTACATCACTCAGGTTTTCGTATGCAGGATATCCCACGGGTATGCTAAGTTCCTGTAATTTCTCTTTTTGGTCAGCCCTCAGGCTATCAAAATCTTTGTGTTTCACTAGATTACTATATTTTGTAATCAAGCCATCAGACCCTATGCACCTTGCAGTTTTAACACGACAACTATATTATTTCAAGGGATATTAATTTTCTTTGCCAATTTTGATGTAAATTCAAAACAAGGATTGTGAAGTGTCATACTTAATATGACAACATCATATTTTATTTGCGAATCACAAGGTATTGATGGCATCTACTGCATAATTTGCAGATTATCCATTACTACTGTGAGGTCTACATCTTGTCATTTTAACAAGATGACTACCTTCGAAGTGCTCTTCCAAATATTAATATTAAATGTGACTACCTCAAGATATCATAAGGTAATATTGGAATCTACTGCAACAGTTTGCAGACTATCCACTATTACTGCAAGGTCTACATCATGTCACTTTGACAGATGATTACCTTCAAAGTGATTTTCTTAAATATAGCATAACATAAGGTAATAGAGATATGAACATCTACTGACAAAAGTCAGACTATGTTTTCTATTACTGTGAGATCTACACCACATCTGGTGACTATCTTCAAAGTGTTATCCTATGTAAATTGAGGTCTACACATATGAGTGTATAGCATCAACTATCATAAAACTTGCTCATCTGAAGCAATTTTTGTTGTTCATTAAAATTATTTACTCTCATAGTAAATATTATTCATGCACAATACTATATGCCAAAATGGTATTTTTGTGCTAATATCAACTATTCAAGCCTCATTTTGCTTGAATAAATCATGGAACATTATGTAAATATTTGCATAATATGATATTTACCTTCTATTACATTAGCAAATCACAAGGCACTGAAGTCTATGTCACTATTTGTGATTATATTGTCGTCCACCCATCAAGGTGGACATCATAATTTATAGCGATGATCAAGTGTTTTCAAACAATGTTGCAAGATTCACATCACATTGTGGTTGTTATTTTCATAGTGACTAACCAATGTTAAACTTGCAAAGTCTATGTTCTGGATGTGACTCTAAAGTCATACTTTTCTTAAGAAAGAAGTCCAAAACACTAGCAACGTTTTCATCGTATGCCCTATATTGTAGGCTACACCCATGTTCACTAAGGATCACCTTAGCCATGATTGCACTCGATTAGATAATTTCATCCATAATATTTTTACTCTCATCAGTAAACTAAATAAATGCATGAAAAAAAAAATCCTACATCACAAGGTGCATATGCATTTTATTTATCATCAGATTCACTTAGTTCTCAAACTAAGCGTATAATGGATGAGTAATTATGTATCGTTGAGTATTTCCCTTAAGAGAAACATGCTGCCATGAGCACATCGGGAATGATCACCCACTAATTTTCAAGACCTCAAGTCTATCGCAACTTATAATTCTGTTACTTACAAAATCAACTTTAAGTTGAGATTTTGTGATCAAACATTGTCATATGTAGATCCGGTTGAAAAGCCCTTAGTACACTTTACATCCTCTTATGATGGTACTACCATTTCCATGGTAAAGAAACATATAATTTCTTAGAATCACGAGATTCACCCAACGGGTGCTATACCATCATTTGAAATCTTGCTAGTACCGAATACTATGCAATTCAGTGGCGAGGAAATATAATCATGAGGACTTCAAAGTAAAGTGGAGTCTAAAGAGAACCAAATACATAATTATCTCTTAATAGGGAATCGGTCATTTTCAAATGATCACAAAGACAACTCTCAAGTTTGTCAAATGTGTGGTTATACAAATATCATACATATGATTACCAAACCCTCGAACATATGGCCAAACCACACCACAAATTTATTAAAAGGCAAATAAATTATTGGATAAATTTGATATTTACAAACATACTACCAGAAAATATTTTGGTAAGTGATTGTTCTCAAAATATTCATCAGAAGGAGGACCAAATCTGGTGAGATAAAATGAGAATCATCTCATTTGCTTTCAGTAAATATAAGAAACCTCGGGTAATCTCCTAATTATCCCAAAATACCATTAGCCTATACTTGTACTACTACATATAGTAGGATGTCGAATATTATATTCCCGAGATATAATATTTGATAAATTTGAATGTATGATTCAATTCGTACTCAATATGTTGCGTACGTAATAATTTTCTAAATCTTAATAAATGAAACATCTGTCTTCATAGCCTTAACCATCCTGGTTCGGGGATGATTAGAACATAATTGACAAGTCTGTTGGTCAAAACTAAGAAGTTACAAAATTCCCTAAAATCATCAGATTTCATATGCACCACATGTCCCATTGGGGAATTTGTTTTAAGGCACTCTCACCTTAAAATTCTAAGCAAGACACTTATTCTTCCTTGAACACATTCAACAGATATGTCTGGATTGCTTAACCATTATTTGGGATAATTTAGATACTTCATGGTACTCATATACGCATTCATAAAATGTTTTTAAGTGTGTCTCTTATCACACACAACCATGCATGATCTTACTAAAAACAATTGCTCAACTTATCAAAGTAAGAGCAAATTCTCCTGAAAACAGGATCTATAAACCCATTCAAATGAACAATGTTGTTGAACTCATTCAATGGGCATTTTTTTTGCATTAAGTACTTTATGTACATAGCTAGAATGGTTTAGCTAAATTTCTTATCAAAGAGAGTTAAATGAATTACATGACCACTTTTAAAGAATTGTAAATTTACCAGCCTCTTGCTGCACACATACGGCCTTACGCACCGTAAGTATGATTTAAATCATACCAACTGCATATCATACTACTTTCCCCTTGTAGTTACTACGTGGAAATCAACAAAGTATTTCTTATCTGCGATAATTCGGTTACATGCCGATATCACCACTCCAGCGTACATCAATGGGCACTCACGAAAATTTGGGATCTATATGAGGAATAACAATTTATCCGTCAATCAAAATTATTCATAGCCCGTATGCTGATTGCATCAGCAATAAGGATATTTTCCGGCATTAGGGGGAGATAAGTACCACAAAGAATGCCGAGAAATAAATTAGAAATGTTATTGACATTCTATCCTTATATCCACTTACTCAAAGAATCTGAACTAAAAGTTTAGAGAATCATATATTTGCAACACATTGCAAATCTGCCACATACATTTACTAGATAACAAGGTGTCACTAAATTATATATTCCTGCAGTAAAGTATCAGAAAGAGTGGAGGTACCTGATAAACCACTCTTCTCCCCAAATGAGAGCAAGAGGGGGAGAAAATCTGACAAGACGAGATATAAGTTCTCATATGCTTCCGCGGAAACAGAGGAAATCAAATCCTCAACCAGTAAATGTAATCCAACATCAAGTTGAAAGACACCTCACTGGATGCTCATCATCCAAAGCCCGGCATAAATGTGCACAAATGTTTTGGTGCCGG
>LR738714.1:562674631-562688379 GCA_902687465.1 Secale cereale
AAATTCATATGGTACTACTGACTAAATGAGTTCCTTCTTCAAAAGGATTACTCGAATAATGATGATTATTTACATGTTTAATTAAGGAATCAATTTGATTTCCTTTCATCACCTAAGTGTATATTGATGACCTCATCATCAATGTCTATACACGACCTAAACATACACAAAATCATCTTAAGACGGAAAGTTTGGATTCAACCAAATTTAGCTTAAGGTTACAACTTGAGCATTCTCTCAAGAATACATATCAGTCTACATATATCCAAAACATATATGAGAAGTTCAATGTGGATATATCATACCAACAAAAGCTATATGGTCGATATGAGCAATATTAGTTTATATCTCGAGTTTACAATAAATCTTGGATAATTCCATCAGGAAAATCAAGATATGACCATGGTATGATATAATGGTATTGGCTCTTTATTTGATCCCAACAAGGTCATACCAATGACTGATTTGATGGAATAACCTTCTTATTGAAGTCATCTAAATGGGCTTTAATGGCTATTTCCTCTTATCATTCTGACACAATTGCTTTATCTAAAAGCATTGCAAAATATACATGGCTCAGTAAAATGATTAACCACACTCAAAATCATGTGCTCGAGATTCATCATAATCGCATAACTTGATTTATCAAGATGCTTCCACTTGTGTTACTCCATACCTACAGGTTATATGAAGAGCAATATCATAAAGCGCATTGCTCAAAAAATTACTTATCCTTGCGAATTATAGAAAAGTGAGGAAATAACTTGCAAATAAAACAGTGTGAAAATCCTACAGATTATTCACAATGTCATGATCATATCAATGAAATTGGTATGAGACATCCTTCGGATTTCTAAAGTTCAGGGGGAGTAATCTCCAAAAGTATAACCTGTTTACAATCATGAAATTGCACATATTGTACTCTTTTTCCCTTCATGAGTTTTTCCCTAATGGTTTCTCATTAAAGGTTTTTAATGAGACAATATGAACACAAGTGCCTGTATATGTCATATCATTTTCTCCTTATATTTTTTCCCACCGGGTTTTAAAGGAGTTTTCAATGGCATATCAGATCGCACTCTTTTCCCTTATGAGTTTTCTCTCAAAGTTTCTCATAATGGTTTTTAATGAGGCAATATCTTCTCAAAGATCATATGTCATTCTTTCTATTTTCCCTATCGGGGTTTTTAAAGGAAGTACTCAAGACATGTTTATTGTTCTCTAAACTCAAAGATGAATTTTCTCCTTCTACAAAGGTTTTTCTCAATTGAGTTCTCATGAGACAATAATCATTATATGTTGTATCATTTTCTCCTTATTTTCCCACAGGGTTTAAAGGAGTTTTAACAACATATCAAATACTATTCTCCTCATATTTTCCCACAGGGTTTTTGGAGGAGTCTTTCTCAAGATGAAGATGATGATCATTCTCAAAGGCAAGCACATACAAGGAGGAGTCTTCAAGATGATGTATATTCACATAGATAAGCATTGATTAGGGGGAGTGTTAGGAAATAACTAATTAGATTAATTATTAGTTAATAATCACTGCTATGTCGGTTCCACAGTTTGGTAACCGCTCCTTGTAAACCTTGTACTGGGGTATATATACCCAATCTTCAATCAATGAGAGGATTTTTTTTCCATCATTTGGTCTTCCTCTCTAGTTTTACTTTCACAGCTCTCACCCAACCACAAGCTAGACTAGGACGAGCCAATTGTTGACGCCGCACGCGCACCACCCACCCACTGGCCCTGGGACCCATAGGAGAACTGACTAACGGTCATACAACTTCGTTCTTGACACATGCGTGCAGCAGCGAAACCCAACGCACCCACCCAATCGCCTGACAGTCCTGGTGCGCTTCCTGTAGCACTTTACTCAACAAGGATAACAACTGAACGCACCCATTCCCACACCCAAGACCCAGTACATACAGACATGTGGGGCCACATTGGCTAAATCAAAGGGGACGCAGCTGGGTGAAACTCAGGACGGTGAAAAAACATCCACCCAAGGCTGGACTGCCTACAACCCGCAATCACGCCTGCCCAACCCACGATCGCGCCTGCCCAACCCGAACACACCAACGCACCGAACACATGCACACACACACACACACCATGTCGCTGCCAGACTGACCCTCGCGCAAGGCTGGCCCATGCGTTAGTCGCTCTAGCCCAATTATGCAGTGTACAGAAGAACGAGCGCTCAGATTTTCACCAGGTCGACATAAGGTATGCTGACAATGGCCAACGTGGCAGATCGAATGTACATGATTACTTTCAAATGTCGATGGCGCTAGAATGGCGGGTTGGCTAGCAACATTTATACGTTCAATTGGAAGAGGGTCATGTTCCAGGGTCCTTCGTTTTTCCATGGCCTCATGGTGCTGATCGCGGAGTATGATGACAAATGTGCACCAAAATTTGTAAGTGTGAAGAATGTGTTAGTTTGGGCACTGTCATGGTGATAACTTTGACCATAAGTAGTAGGGTCATAGGGATATGAATCAAGGCTGTTCCTAGCTATGTCGCAAGTGTGACACATGATTTTATGAGTTCGGGCCCCTCTCTGTGGAGGTAAAGACCCCGCGCATTGAGTTCTAGAGCTAGTTTTCTCTTATGTCTCGGAGATTACAATGGATTGCGAACCCTTATTCTGTAGTCGATTGGCGGCTTATATAGATTATGTTGGTCCCTTGATTGCTAATTCTAGGGGAGAGTAAAGTTACATTTACTCGCTATAAACATGGTAACCGACGGACTAATTGACAGTAACACTACAAAAAACCCACTTCTGTGATAATACGTGTTTGTCACAGTAGGTCACGTTTTCTGTCATGCATGTACACCCATGACGATTTTATGACTGAATCAAGATAGTCATACATGTGCTCTCGTAGAAGTGTTCCATGACAATACCAAAATTATCATCACGGAAGTGTTCACTTCCATGATGATAAATAGCGCATCATGGAAGTGTTTTCATCAAGGATAACCGACACGTGGCATCCACCGTAATGGCACAGCGTTAACCCTATCGGGTCCGGTTTTGGATCCGATAACCCATTAACAGCCAGGACCAATGGGGATTTTCCACGTGTAAAATTCTCATTGGCCGAACGAATCACGTGTCAGCTCCACGTGCGGACAGATGTCAACTAACCAATGGACATGAGGTGCCATTGATACGTCGACACATGGCACAGCCCAACGAGGGCACATTCAGGTCAAAAGGCCGGCCCATTTGACTTGGTCAAAGGATAACGGGCCGACCCATCGAAAGCCTGCTAACGGCATGCTCGCATATAGCCCATTCAGGTCCGGTAACTCACGACCCATTATGGCCTTTCCTAATTCGGGATAATAGCTTCATCTGGGTCGTCCAATACGATTCCACCCCGTCGTTACTTCGGCCTATGTATGGCCCATGACGTCTTTCGGCCCATATGAGGCCCTTTGTAACTCTTGGCCCAATAACGGCCCGTAGTGAAACTGGCCCATAATGAACAGTATGTCGCTTCATACCCATTAACGTCCCATTACTCCATTGGGCCGTTCCCAGCCCGTGTTATCTTTTAACCTTTTAAGGGCCCATTTATTCTTGGGCTGATTTGCAGCATTCATTAGCTCATGGTCCGTTACTGGCCTTTTCCACTCGTGGGCCAAATTCAGCCCGTGGTTAAAGGCGACCCATTTGTGGCCCGTTGACCCGTTGGGCCGTTTTCATAGCTTCATAAAAAACGGCCCATTAACGACCCATTATGCCTGTCGAGGGAATTAAGCCCGTTATACTCGTCGGCCTCTTAAAGGCCCATTATGGTCGGCCCATGAACGGACGTCTGCCACTCTAGCCCGTTTATGACCCATAACATCATATGGCCCGTAGAAGGCCTATTCATTCTATGGCTCGTAGAAGGCCATGGTGACAACGGTCCGCATGTTGCCCATGGTTATTGTGGCCTAGTTTTAAATAATAGATTATTGCGGGCACTAGCAAACCATGGAGAAAGAACTGCATTGACTACAAGCAAACAAATAAACAAATAAGCAAGCAACATACGCTAGGCTATTATGGATATTGCACATATTACAACCACTGGGCCTCAAAGTTCACCACCAGTGTAAATATGGGGAAGAAAGTAGCATATTACACACAATGTTGTCAAAGTTGGTGACCAGTGCAAATAAACACCGTAGCAAAACAAGTCCAGAACTGAAACCACTTCACAAGAGCTCAAGAAACAATATCCTAGGTATCCACCATGCCGGCAAGACACTTATCAAGCTTATTAGCTTTCTCTTGTTTGGCGCTTAAATCCTCCAGCACTTGCTGTTGCACCAGAAAGTATGCATCTGAATTCTGCAGGGACTTCCTCAGTCTTTCGGTTTCCTGTCGCAGCACATCTGATTGATGTCTTTCAACTTGAAGTTGAGACTCAAGAAGCCGAACTGATTCAGGCAGCGAGTTCGAAGAGGTTGTGCCAGCGGTAGTGGCCAGTAACTCAAACACTACATCAAGGCACGACTTTGGGGTTGTCTCACTATCTACAAGATAGTTTTTATCAGCTTTCTTGGAGACCAACAAGGTTGTCTCACTATCTTGAACCTTATCTGCATTACTTTCTCTACCACTGCATAATGGGGTGCTTTTGTCCAATATTCTGTCGGCATTCTACAAGAGGAACAAGCAGACACATCATAGGTTTACCATGTTGTATATGAAACTCATTTTGGTAAACCAGTTCAGTTGTAAGGTGGACAGGATAACATCATGAAACAAACATATATCTATGTATTATAGTCACTGTATGGTCTATATCATTCTAGTTTATATTGCCAAATCAAGATAGAGACAGTTCAAATCATATTTGTTTAAGACAAAGCAGCATAGACAAAATATAAGTGTGGGAAACTACACATCACTAACAACAATTGTAATGTGCATGACATGAGAACATAATTGTTTATTCAATTGAAACTGAAATCAACATAGAGCAAGTTACAACAACAAACCAGTTAAAGAAACGGGTTTAAAACATACTGATAACCCACACGTGTAGGGGATCGCAACAGTTTTCGAGGGTAAAGTATTCAACCCAAATTTATTGATTCGACACAAGGGGAGCCAAAGAATACTCTTAAGTATTAGCAGTTGAGTTGTCAATTCAACCACACCTGGAAACTTAGTATCTGCAGCAAGGTAATTTAGTAGCAAGGTAATATGGAAATAGTGGTAACAGCAATAAAAGTAACAGTAGTATTTTTGTAGTTTTTGTAACAGTAGTAGCGAAAAAGTAAATAAGCAACAAGCAATATGTGAAAAGCTCGTAGGCATTGGATAGGTGATGGAGAATTATGTCGGATGCGATTCCTCATGTAATAGTTATAACATAGGGTGACACAGAACTAGCTCCAGTTCATCAATGTAATGTAGGCATGTATTCTGAATATAGTCATACATGCTAATGGAAAAGAATTCGCTTGACATCTTTTGTCCTACGCTCCCGTGGTAGTGGGGTCCTAATGGAAACTAAAGGATATTAAGGCCTCCTTTTAATAGAGTACCGAACCAAAGAATTAACACATAGTGAATACATGAACTCCTCAAACTACGGTCATCACCGGGAGTGGTCCCGATTGTTGTCACTTCGGGGTTGCCGGATCATAACATATAGTAGGTGACTATTGACTTGCAAGATAGGATCAAGAACACACATATATTCATGAAAACATAATAGGTTCATATATGAAATCATGGCACTCGGGCCCTAGTGACAAGCATTAAGCATAACAAAGTCATAGCAACTTCAATCTTAGAACATAGTGGATACTAGGGATCAAACCCTAACAAAACTAACTCGATTACAAGGTAAATCTCATCCAACCCATCACCGTCTAGCAAGCCTACGATGGGATTACTCACAGCTCACGACGGTGAGCATCATGAAATTGGTGATGGACGAAGGTTGATGATGATGATGGCGACGATCTCCCCTCTTCGGAGCCCCGAACGGACTCCAGATCAGCCCTCCCAAGAAAGATTAGGGCTTGGCGGCGGCTCTGTATCGTAAAACGCGATAATTCTTCCTCTCTGATTGTTTTCTCCCTGAAAGTGAATATATGGAGTCGGGGTAGACATCGGTGGAGCAACAGGGGGCCCACGAGGCAGGGGGCGTGCCCAGGGGGAGGGGGCGCGTCCCCACCCTCGTGGATAGGGTGTGGGCCCCTGCCTTGGTTCTTTCCGCAGATATTTTATATATATTCCAAAATAATTCTCCATTGAAGTTCAGGTCATTTCGAGAACTTTTATTTCTGCACAAAAATAACACCATGGCAATTCTGCTAAAAACAGCGTCAGTCCGGGTTAATTTCGTTCAAATCATGCAAGTTAGAGTCCAAAACAAGGGCAAAAGTGTTTGGAAAAGTAGATACGTTGGAGACGTATCAACTCCTCCAATCTTAAACCTTTGCTTGTCCTCAAGCAATTCAGTTGATAAACTTAAAGTGATAAAGAAAAACTTTGACAAACTCTGTTTGCTCTTGTTGTTGTAAATATGTGAAGCCAGCATTCAAGTTTTCAGCAAAGATCATGAACTAACCACATTCACAATAACTTTGAGGTCTCATGTCTACTCATATCAATGGCATAATCAACTAGCGAGAAATAATAATAAACCTCGGATGACAACACTTTTTCAAAACAATCATAATGATATAACAAGATGGTATCTTGCTAGCCCTTTCTGAGACCGCAAAAATAAATGCAGAGCACCTTTAAAGATCAAGGACTGACTAGACATTGTAATTCATGGTAAAAGAGATCCAGTCAAAATCATACTCAATGCAAATTAATAGTAATACATGCAAATGACATAGGTGCTCTCCAACTGGTGCTCTTTTATAGGAGGATGATGACTCAACATAAAAGTAAATAGATAGGCCCTTCACAGAGGGAAGCATGGATTTGTAGAGGTGCCAGCGCTCGATTTTTAAATAGAGATGAATAATATTTTGAGCAGCATACTCTCATTGTCAACATAACAACCAAGAATCTCGATATCTTCATGCTACACACATTATAGGCGGTTCCCAAATAGAATGGTAAATTTTATACTCCCCCAACCACCAACAAGCACACTCCACGGCCATCCGAATCCATGGGGTACCGTCCAAACAAGCAACAACCCTAGGGGAGTTTTGTTTAATTATTATGATTGGAGCATGGGACTGGGGATCCCGATTACCAGCCATTTTCTCATGAATGATGAGCGGAGTCCACTCATCGTGAGAATAACCCACCTAACATGGAAGATATAGACAACCCTGGTTGATACATGAGCTGTTCGAGCATACAAAACAGAATTTCATTTGAAGGTTTAGAGTTTGGCACATACAAATTTACTTGGAACAGTAGGTAGATACTGCATATAGGAAGGTATGGTGGACTCATATGGAATAACTTTGGGGTTTATGGGAGTGGATGCAGAAGCAGTATTCCCTCTTAGTACAGGTGAAGGCTAGAAAGAGACTGGGAAGCGACCAGCTAGAGAGCGACAACAGTCATGAGCATGCATTAAAATTAATCAACAATGAATGAAAACATGAGTAGGATATAAATCACCATGAACATAAATATCGTGAAGGCTATGTTGATTTTGTTTCAACTGCATGCGTGAACATGTGCCAAGTCAAACCACTTGAATCGTTCAAAGGAGGATACCACCCTATCATACCACATCACAACCATTTTAATATCATGTTGGCACGCAAGATAGACCATTATAAACTCTTAGCTAATTAAGCATATCATGAGAAACTATGATCTCTACTTGTAAATGCAAGCATGTTTAATTCATAATAAGCCGAATCAGGAACGATGAACTATCATATTTACAAAAACAAGAGAGGTCGAGTTCATACCAGCTTTTCTCATCTCAATCAATTCATCATATATCATCATTATTGCCTTTCACTCGCAAGACCGAATGGTGTGGATAATAATAATAGTGCACGTGCATTGGACTAAGCTGGAATCTGCAAGCATTTAATACAAGGGAGAAGACAAGGTAATTTGGCTCAAGGTTAAATCAACAATAAAGCATACGAGAGCAACTAGACATTTTCATCATGGTCTTCTCCTCTTGACCCCCAAAGAAAAGAAAAGAAACTATCTACACGTGAAAGCTCCCAACAAGCAAAAGAAGAACGAGAAATCTTTTTGGGTTTTCTTTTGATTACTACTACTACTACAGGCATGGAAAGCAAACTAGCTAAAAACTACAACTATTTTCTTTTGTTTTTCTTAAGGTTTTTCTAACACACAAGAAAAAGACTAAGAAAAGAATTGAAACTAGCATGGATAGTACAATGAAAGAGTGTGAGCACCGACTACTGGAATAAGTGTGTGAACATGAATGTAATGTCGGTGAGAAACACATACTCCCCCAAGCTTAGGCTTTTGGCCTAAGTTGGTCTATGTCCAATATTGGCTTGATGGATATCCAAAGTCGTAGTTGGGGTTGTACTGAGATGCAGCGGCTACTGCCTGGTGAGCTGCATCCTGGAGACGGGCTGCTCTCATTGTCTCCTTATACTCATTTGCCTCCTCCGTGGTTATAATATATCTCCCTTTTGCCTGAAAGTCAAAGAAGGTAGGAGCAGGGAGAGCAACATGGATAGTGTGACGCCTATCAAAGATTAGTCAATACTGGAGGGATTGTTCATCCCTATCTATAAAGCGATGGCTGGCCATAACATTATAATATAAGTAGACAGGTGGTAATAGTGCATCATTTTCATGTATAGGCACACCAAGACGATGGGCTATGCGAGTGGCATAAATCCCACCAAATAAATCTCCATTTATACCATTATGATGTAGCCTACATGCAATAATGGCTCCCAAGTTATATTGTCTATCACCTAATACAGCACTCTTGAGAACACTAAGATCCGGGACGCACATATAGCAAGCGTCATCTTTACCGTTGATGCTTCTACCAATAAAGAGAGCAAAGTAATGAATAGCAGGAAAATGAATGCTCCCTATGGTAGCTTGTGTGATCTCTCTAGATTCCACCACAGTGATACTAGCCAGGAAGTCTTTATATTCAGATTTGCGAGGTACACTAATATTGCCCCACTGCGGGAGCTTACAAGCATCATTAAAATCTTCTAGGTCCGTGGTATAAGATTTTTTATAAAGATCAAACAGGACAGTGTGAAAATTACGTGAAGATGAAAATTTAAACCTTCTCACAAAGGTATCAGTTAAGTAATGGTACTGAGGGCACTTATCTAGCATGAAGCCCTCGAGGTCAGCATTACACACATATGCGTCAAACTCCTCCTTAATACCTGCCCGGATCATAAATTCCTCCAACGGCCATTCACAAGGCCGCACTTGAGCTTCTCTCGGCAATTCATCGTCTGGCTCACGCATCGCGAGCCTTGGTTCTTGCTTCCTTGAGGAACCACCTTGGAAGATTTTCCTATGCATTTTTCTGAAATTTTCGGAAATTTTTAGTAACTCAAAATAAAAGTGAACCAAACTCAACAAGATTGATAGCAACTACTCCTACAAGTGCCTAGAGACTATATCATGCATTAGAACTACTTGGGACCAAATAAATTTAACATGCAAGCTCAAGAACAAGGTCACCACAATAGCAAAAATGTGCAATAAATAAAGCACTAGAACAAAAACTAATTGGACCAATGGAGGAGTCACATACCAAGGAACAATCTCCCCAAACAGTTTTGTGAATGGAGCTTTGAGCAAGGAGATCGAAAATGGCAGCAAGATGAGCTAGAACTCGTGCTTGAGCTGGATAGTGATTTTTTGGGAGGAAGAAGGATGTGTGGGTGCAGGAATAAGTGGAGGGGGGCACGTGGGGCCCATGAGGCAGGGGGCGCACCCAGTGAGGGTGGGCGCGCCCTGGACCCTCTTGGCCAGGTGTTGGCTCCCCTTGTTGTGTTCTCTGTGCCAAATATTCTCAAATATTCTAGAAACAATCATACTTCATTTTCAAGGCATTTGGAGAACTTTTATTTTCAGGGTATTTTTCTATTGCACGGATAAGTTTGGAAACACACAGAAAATACTATTTTTGCTTTATTTAACCTAATTAACATAAAGTAAAAGGAGGGTACAGAAGGTTGTGCTATCTAGATTCACCCATCTCATGCTCATCCAAAGGAGTCCATTAAGAAGGTTGATCAAGTCTTGTTAATAAACTCTTTCCGAATAACATGAAACCGGAGAATTTTTGAATAACACTAGGTTACCTCAATGGGGATATGTATGTCCCCAACAATAATAATATCATATGTCTTCTTGACAATAGGAAGAGGAAATTCAAAACCTCCAATAGTAATAGTTGAGATTTTTCCAATAGAATTGATACTGTGGACCTGGGGTTGTTTCCTTGGAAAGTGTACCGTATGCTCATTACCATTGACATGAAAAGTGACATTGCCTTTGTTGCAATCAATAACAGCCCCTCCAGTATTCAAAAAGGGTCTACCAAGGATAATAGACATACTATCGTCCTCGAGAATATCAAGGATAACAAAGTCCGTTAAAATAGTAACATTTGCAACCACAACAGGCACATCCTCACAAATACCGACATGTATAGCAGTTGATTTATCGGCTATTTGCAAAGATATTTTAGTAGGTGTCAACTTACTCAAGTCAAGTGTACGATATAAAGAAAGAGCCTTAATTACTTGTTCTACTTGAGTGGTAACCATAGAATCATGTTTACTAATGAGCTTCAATTCACCTTTAACTCTAGACATATAATCACTCAAGCGTTCAATCATGTAAGCATTACGTTGCAATTGTCTACCAACATAAGCATTGAAGTTTTCTTGCTTCACAATAAAATTATCAAACTCATCTAAGCATTGGCTAGCAGACTTATAACGAGGAATATCACCTTCATCAAATCTATAAAGAGAATTTACCTTTACTACCTGTGTCAGGTTATCAAGACCATGTATTTCTTCAATAGGTGGTAAATTCTTAACATCTTCATCTTTAATACCTTTTTCTTTCATAGATTTCTTTGCCTCTTGCATATCTTCAGGACTGAGAAACAGAACACCTCTTTTCTTCCGAGTTGGCTTAGGGGCTGGTTCAGGAAGTGTCCAATTATTTTCATTGGCCAGCATATTATTCAATAGTAACTCAGCTTGATCAATTGTTCTTTCCGTGAAAACACAACCAACACAACTATCCTGGTGGTCTCTGGAAGCATCGGTTAGTCCATTATAAAAGACATCAAGTATTCCATTCCTCTGAAGAGGATGATCAGGCAAAGCATTAAGTAATTGGAGAAACCTCCCCCAAGCTTGTGGGAGACTCTCTTCTTCAATTTGCACAAAATTATATATTTCCCGTAAGGCAGCTTGTTTCTTATGAGCGGGAAAATATTTAGCAGCGAAGTAATAAATCATATCCTGGGGACTACGCACACAACCAGGATCAAGAGAATTAAACCATGTCTTAGCATCACATTTAACGAGAACGGAAATAACTTAAGGATATAGTAATAACGAATCTTTTCATCGTTGGTAAACAGGGTGGCTATATCATTCAACTTAGTAAGATGTGCCACAACAATTTCAGATTCATAGCCATGGAAAGGATCAGATTCAACCAAAGTAATTAACTCAGGATCAATAGAGAAATCATAATCCTTATCAGTAACAAAGATAGGTGAAGTGGCAAAAGCAGGGTCATTTTCATTCTAGCATTCGAAGACTTCTCTTCCAGCTTAGCTAATAATTTCTTAAGATCATATCTATCATTGCAAGGAAGAAAGTCTCTAGCAGTTTCCTCATCCATAACATAACCCTCAGGAATAACAAGCAATTCATATCTAGGGGGAGAATCTTCATCATCACTTTCATAAATATTATCAGTTTCAATATTTGCATTCTCCCTAACCTTAGCAATTTGGTCATCTAGAAATGCACCTAGTGGCACAGTATTATCAAGCATAGAAGTAGTTTCATCAGACATAGCAGAAGTAGCATCATCAAGAACACATGACATATTAGATTCAATAGCAGGAGTAGGTGTCGCAAATTTACTCATAATAGAGGGTGAATCAAGTGCAGATCTAGATGGCAGTTCCTTACCTCCCCTCGTAGTTGAGGGATAAATCTTGGTTTTTGAGTCTTTCACGTTCTTCATAGTGATCAACAGATATAAATCCCAAGTGACTTAAAGAATATAGCTATGCTCCCCGGCAACGGCGCCAGAAAATATTCTTGATAACCCACAAGTGTAGGGGATCACAATAATTTTTGAGGGTAATGTATTCAACAGAAATTTGTTGATTCGACACAAGGGGAGCCAAAGAATACTCTTAAGTATTAGCAGTTGAGTTGTCAATTCAACCACACCTAGAAACTTAGTATCTGCAGCAAGGTAATTTAGTAGCAAGGTAATATGTAAATAGTGGTAACAACAATAAAAGTAACAGTTGTATTTTTGTAGTTTTTGTAACAGTAGTAGCGGAAAAGTAAGTAAGCAACACACAATATGTGAAAAGCTCGTAGGCATTGGATCGGTGATGGAGAACTATGTCGGATGCGATTCCTCATGTAATAGTTATAACCTAGGGTGACACAGAACTAGCTCCAGTTCATCAATGTAATGTAGGCATGTATTTCGAATATAGTCATACGTGCTTATGGAAAAGATCTTGCATGACATCTTTTGTCCTACCCTCCCGTGGCAGCGGGGTCCTAATGGAAACTAAGGGATATTAAGGCCTCCTTTTAATAGAGTACCGGACCAATGCATTAACACATAGTGAATACATGAACTCCTCAAACTACGGTCATCACCGGGAGTGGTCCCGATTGTTCTCACTTTGGGATTGCTGGATCATAACACATAGTAGGTGACTATTGACTTGCAAGATAGGATCAAGAACACACATATATTCATGAAAACATAATAGGTTCAGATCTGAAATCATGGCACTCGGGCCCTAGTGACAAGAATTAAGCATAGCAAAGTCATAGCAACATCAATCTTAGAACATAGTGGATACTAGGGATCAAACCCTAACAAAACTAACTCGATTACATGGTAAATATCATCCAACCCATCACCGTCCAACAAGGTTACGATGGGATTACTCACGCACGGCGGTGTGCATCATGAAATTGGTGATGGAGGAAGGTTGATGATGATGATGGCGACGATCTCCCCTCTCTGGAGCCCCGAACGAACTCCAGATCAGCCCTCCCGAGAGAGATTAGGGCTTGGCGGCGGCTCCATGAGGGAGGGGGGCATGCCCAGGGGGAGGGGGCGCGCCCCCACCCTCGTGGATAGGGTGTGGCCCCCCTGGCTTGGTTCTTTCCATAGATAGTTTTTATATATTCCAAAATAATTCTCCGTTGAATTTCAGGTCATTATGAGAACTTTTATTTCTGCACAAAATACCACCATGGCAATTCTACTGAAAACAACGTCAGTCCGGGTTAGTTCCATTCAAATCATGCAAGTTAGAGTCCAAAACAAGGGCAAAAGTGTTTGGAAAAGTAGATACGTTGGAGACGTATCACATACCTTTTGCACCATTGGAGTTTCAATTGCATCCTTCAAATTTGAAATAGTTGGTATGAGTAAATACAATGATGCTAGAGCAAAGGAGTATGAACCATAACTATGGAACCTAACCTGAGAACAATTCTTCTTCTGCTTTAAGCATTGGCTT
>LR738714.1:562688507-562726566 GCA_902687465.1 Secale cereale
GTACAACCGTGGTTCTATCTGCATCGACGGGTAGCACGATCTTTTCTAAAGACCGTGTTTTTACTCCCATAGATACTGCCATCACCCTCTCCAATTCAAATGGCTGATAAACTAGAAAAGTAATTGAATGTACAAACATTGTATGATAGACATGTGCAATGGATAGTAGGGAAGAAAACAGGGCATGAAATAATTCACATTTATGTTGTTTAACCAAACAGGATAGCATGACACAATTTCACATATATGATAGCTAATTAAACAGGATATCATGACACAAATTCACATATATGATGGCTGACTAAACATGATAGAATGACATACTTCAAAAAATGATGACTATGTAAAAGGATGACATGATATAACTATACGATGTCTCTATTAAAGTGGTCAGCATGCCATAATTCACATATATGGATGGAAACATGATGGCATGATATAATTCACGGATAGAATGACATGATTCAAAATATGATGACTATGTAAACATGATGAGATGATATAACTATATTATTTCTTTAGAAAATGGGTTGGCATGCTATAATTCAGATACATGATGTCTATGTAAACATCATGGCATGATATAATTCAAATATTTGATTTATATACTAAGCAAGTGAGCAGAGGGCAATCACATATATGATGTGTCAAGTAAGCAGATGGCATTCAATATTGTGTATGATATGTAAAAACTAAGCATTGCAAGACAACATATGCATGATATGAGTAATATAACCCTGCCAAGTTTGAGCATACACCTCAGGGGGGAAATAGGACTGGTCATCTGTATCTGAATCCTCCTCTGAGGAGCTATCTGTAACCAGCAAGATATCTGCTTCAACAGGTTGCATTGTCTACTCTGAGGATCTTGTTTTGACTCCAGATTTTTGCATCACCAATTCAAATGGCTGATGCATAGGAAGAGTAGTTGAATATACAAAGATTGTCGGCAAATATAATACATAATACAAAAAAAGGATGGCATGAAATAATTCACATATATGATGCTTGGCTAAACAACATGGCACTGCATAATTCACATATATAATGCCTTGCGACATGATAGCATTGCATAATAAACACATATAATGTCTTGCAACAAGATGGTATTGCATAATTCACATATATGGTAACTAGACACTAAACATGTGGCATTCTGACAAAACATGTCTAAACTAAGCAAATAACATGGCAATGCAAGACACCATATGCACGATATGAGCAATATAACCCTGCCAAGTTAGAGCATGCACCTCAGGGGGGATAGGACTGGTCATCTGATATGAATCCTCCTCTAAGGAGCTATCCGTAACCAACAAGACATGCACTTCATCGGATAGCATTGTCTGCTCTGACGACCTTGTTTTCACTCCAGATTTTTTCCATGATCGTGTCGAATGGCTGATGCACAGGAAGAGTAATTGAATGTACTAACATTGTTGACAAATTTATTACGTAATAAAAAATGATGGCATGATATAATTCACATATAAGATGACTCGCTAACCAGGATGGCATTGCAAAATTCACATATATGATGCCTGGCTAAACAAGATGGCATTTCATGATTCACATATATGATATAGAAACTAAACATATGACATTCACACAATACATGTCTAAACTAAGCAGATGACATATTTTATGTGTAAAGTAAGCAATGCAAGGCACCATATGAATGATATGACCAACATCAGCATGCCAAGTTTGGGAAAAAGACCTGAGGGGTTAAATAGGAGTGATCTTCTCCCTCTAAATCCCCCTCTGAACAGTTATCTTCCTCTTGATTATAGTCTGGAATGGGGGGAAGGGGGTTGCTTTTGCGCCCACCATGGAGTGACGTTTGCATGAAATATTATTGCCACGCTAGGCTCGTCTCCTTTTCTCTACATGTTCAGTACCATTGTGTACAATAACTGACATGCATAGGAATAAAACATAGTGAGATTATGTAAGGAGTGCATACTGCAGATAGACCCGAAACCAATGATAGCAGGCAGATAATAGCTTCAGTTAAAAAATATAGATAATGACTCCTTTAATGTTTGTTTCTAGCCAACATGAAACTCGCAGTAGACACCTGAGATTATTCAGATAGTATTGATTGCTGCCCCAATATGTACGCCACAACCATTTAAAAACTCAAGTTTGAGCATTAGTTTGGACCTGACTTGGAGTCTAATCGGTGAACAGGACAATAAAGTAGCATGTCATCATGTTAAGCGATGCATAACGTAAGCAGACACGAAAGAGTGCGACCTCTCTTGCGGACCCGTGTCGTCCTCAAGGTCCTCTGCTCACTTGATGATGCTAATGCAGTTGTCGTGGCTGCTGGTGGTGGGGAAGAAGATCTGAGGCGGCGAAAGACAGTCGGGAGGGCGGATCCCTTCTGTGGTGAACCCTTCCACCATTGGAGTAGCTGAGCTGGGGTGGACCACAGCGCAATAGGAGCGGGACAAACCACACAAGGTTTTTTTTGACACATATCTGTAACAGAAGTAATTCTGTAAGGGCTTGTTTGAATTGGAGGATTCTAACAATGCAGGGATAGGAAATACACTAGAATAGGATAGGAATGCTGGTGCAAAATAGAGAATTTAAAAATACAAGATTTCTGTCAATCCGCGTGTTTGGTTCACAAGAATTGGAAGATCACAGGAATGCATAGACGCATGGTGAAATTAAGTCAAACCACAAGAAAATGTACAGTTATAATGCTATTATGCTACTATCTCATAGTCTTGTGCTTCATGGATGTGAATTTGAAAAGGAGGCCAAGTCGATATTAAAATTCCTACGATTTCTCTATCAAGGAGACACTAAAGGAACAAATCCTACAGTTTTCCTTTGCCGCATTCCTTTGAACCAAATACATGAATAGTAGTACCATAGGAAACTATCCAATTCCTATGTTTTTCCTTCATTTTTCCTTTCAAGCACTGGCGATTCTAGTAGGCAGGCTTGAACAAGGAAAAGCCTACTCTCGAACAATGTTTTTGTGCTACTTCTACTACTTGGTCCCAGGCCACTGCCCTACTAGCTCAACTCCCAGGCCTATCTAAAAATGCACATCTCAAACGCGCAGAAATAATGATGGCTTTCAAGAGAGTCCACCACGGATAGCTAGGTTGCCTGGTACCTCACTTCTTGTTATATAGGAGAAACTAACCATATTTTACGTTACTACGTGTGCTCAGTGGACAATATATATATAACATGTAGAGTAAAAAAGTGACACATCAAGTGTACAACCTCCTTGGCGAAGCCATGTTGATCTCAGCATCATTGGGTTGGTCGCTGAGGATGTTGCGACTGATGTGGCAGTCGGAGGAGGGGAAGAATATCTTAGGCGCCTGGAGATGGAGCCAAGGGTACTGCTCAGCTGTGATGGAGGGTTTCGTCGTTGGAGCAGCTCCGTTGAGTTGTACGATGTCAAGGCTGAAGCACGACAAGAGAGACAATGTTAACCTAAGTGGAATTCTAATAACATCTCCAATAGATGATGTAAAATACATAACCACAGAGTGATAGATGTAAAATACATCAGCCGCTCATCTCTGAACTTAACAGTCAAAACTGAATTTAACTGCCGAAACTGAATTTTACTGTCGAAACTGAACGCACTTTCGAAACTGAACGCACTAGTAGCAGAAAAGTAGTAGTAGCAGCAGCAGTGCTTGGAGAAGCAACGCATGCAAGAGACGGGGCAGCTGTTCATGTAGCAGCATCTCGGGTAGCAGCTGCAGGGGCTCGAGCGAGAGAAGGATCTGCTGCTCGTGCAGCAGTAGCGTGAGGAAGACTAGAGCAGCAGCACAAGCAAGAGCAAGAGCAAGAGCAACAACGCAAGCAAGAGCAAGAGCAGACCAGGCAAGGGACCGAAGAGCAAGAGCAGAGCAGCAGCGCGAGCGAGAGCCAAAGTAGTAGCAGCTCCAACTGGTGTGGACGTCGCTGATGTCTACTACACAACCTTCTTCTTGTAGACGCTGTTGGGCCTCCAAGTGCAGAGGTTTGTAGGACAGTAACAAATTTCTCTCAAGTGGATGACCTAAGGTTTATCAATCCATGGGAGGCGTAGGATGAAGATGGTCTCTCTCAAACAACCCTGCAACCAAATAACAAAGAGTCTCTTGTGTCCCCAACACACCCAATACAATGGTAAATTGTATAGGTGCACTAGTTCGACAAAGAGATGGTGATACAAGTGCAATATGGATGGTAGATATATGTTTTTGTAATCTGAAAATATAAAAACAGCAAGGTAACTAATGATAAAAGTGAGCATAAACGATGTTGCAATGCTAGGAAACAAGGCCTAGAGTTCATACTTTCACTAGTGCAAGTTCTCTCAACAATAATAACATAACCGGATCATATAACTATCCCTCAACATGCAACAAAGAGTCACTCCAAAGTCACTAATAGCGGAGAACAAACGAAGAGATTATTGTAGGGTACGAAACCACCTCAAAGTTATTCTTTCTGAACGATCTATTCAAGAGTCGTAGTAAAATAACACGCGGCTATTCTTTCCGTTCAATCTATCCTAGAGTTCCTACTAGGATAACACCTTAAGATACAAATCAACCAAAACCCTAATGCCACCTAGATACTCCATTGTCACCTCAAGTATCCGTGGGCATGATTATATGATATGCATCACACAATCTCAGATTCATCTATTCAACCAACACAAATAACTTCAAAGAGTGCCCCAAAGTTTCTACCGGAGAGTCAAGACGAAACCTGTGCCAACCCCTATGCATAGATTACCAAGGTCACAGAACCCGCAAGTTGATCACCAAAACACACATCAAGAAGATCACATGATATCCCATTGTCACCACAGATAAGCACATGCAAGACATACATCAAGTGTTCTCAAATCCTTAAAGACTCAATCCGATAAGATAACTTCAAAAGGAAAACTCAATTCATCACAAGAAAGTAGAGGGGGACAAACATCATAAGATCCAACTATAGTAGCAAAGCTCGCGATACATCAAGATCATGCCATCTCAAGAACACGAGAGAGAGAGAGATCAAACACATAGCTACTGGTACATACCCTCAGCCTCGAGGGTGAACTACTCCCCCTCGTCATGGAGAGCGTCGGGATGATGAATATGTCCACCGGAGAGGGATGCCCCTCCGGCAGGGTGCCAGAACGGGTCTAGATTGGTTTTCGGTGGCAACAGAGGCTTTCGGTGGCGGAACTCCCGATCTAGGTTATTTTATGGAGGTTTTTGTATTTATAGGATTTTTTGGCGTAGGGCACAAGTCAGGGGGGTCTTCGGGCTGTCCACGAGATAGGGGGCGTGCCCAGGGGGGTGGGCGTGCCCCCCAGCCTCGTGGGCAGCCCGAGACTCTTCTGGCCCATCTCTTTTACTCAGGGGGCTTCTTTTGGTCCATAAAAAATCATCAAAAATTGGCACGTCAATTGGACTCCGTTTGGTATTCCTTTTCTGTAAAAATCAAAAACAAGAAAAAAAACAGAAACTGGCACTGGGCTCTAGGTTAATAGGCTAGTCCCAAAAATCATATAAAATAGCATACAAATGCATATAAAACATCCTAGAAGTATTATATAATAGCATGGAACAATAAAAAATTATAGATACGTTGGAGACGTATCAAGCATCCCCAAGCTTAATTGTTGTTCGTCCACGAGTTGGTAAATGATAAAAACAGATTTTTTCTGATGTGGAATGCTACCCAACATAATTCTCAATGTAATTTTCTTTATTGTGGCATGAATGTTCAGATCCGAAAGATTCAAGATGAAAGTTTAATATTGACATAAGAATAGTAATACTTCAAGCATACTAACAAAGCAATCATGTCTTCTCAAAATCACATGGCCAAAGAAAGTTATCCCTACAAAATCATATAGTCTGGCTATGCTCCCTCTTCATCACACAAAATATTTAAATCAAGCACAACCCTGGTTTCAGCCAAGCAATTGTTTCATACTATTTTTTTTAAACCTTTTAACTTTCACGCAATATACGAGCGTGAGCCATGTATATAGCACTATATGGAATAGAGTGGTGGTTGTGGAGAAGACAAAAGAGGAAGATAGTCTCACATCAACTAGGCATATCAATGGGCTATGGAGATGCCCATAAATAGATATCAATGTGAGTGAGTAGGGATTGCCATGCAACGGATGCACTAGAGCTATAAATGTATGAAAGCTGAACAAAAGAAACTAAGTGGGTGTGCATCCAACTTGCTTGCTCATGAAGACCTACGACATTTGAGGAAGCCCATCGTTGGAATATACAAGCCAAGTTCTATAATGAAAATTCCCACTAGTATATGAAAGCGACAAAGCAAGAGACTCTCTATCATGAAGATTATGGTGCTACTCTGAAGCAGAAGTGTGGAAAAGGATAGTAGCATTGTCCCTTCTCTTTTTTCTCTCATTTGGGGGGGGGGTGGTTCTCTTACTTTTTTTATTAGCCCCCCTATCTCTTTTTTTGGGCCATCTCATTTTTTTATTTGGCCTTTTTTTATTTCCTCACATGGGACAATGCTCTAATAATGAAGACACACTTTTATTTACTTACAACTCAAAGATTACAACTCGAAGCTAGAACAAAATATGACTCTAAGTGAATGCCTCCGGCGGTGTACCGGGATGTGCAATGAATCAAGAGTGACATGTATGAATGAATTGTGAATGGTGGCTTTGCCAGAAATATGATGTCAACTACATGATCATGCATGGCAATATGACAATATGAAGCGTGTCATATGAACAGAACGGTGGAAAGTTGCATGGCAATATATCTCGAAATGGCTATGGAAATGCCATGATAGGTAGGTATGGTGGCTGTTTTGAGGAAGGTATATGGTGGGTGTATGGTACCGGCGAAAGCTGCTCCGTACAAGAGAGGCTAGCAATGGTGGAAGGGTGAGAGTGCGTATAATCCATGGACTCAACATTAGTCATAAAGAACTCATATACTTATTGCAAAAATGAAAGAGTCATCAACACAAAGTATTCAACGCATGCTCCTAGGGGAAGGGTTGGTAGGAGTTAACCATCGCGCGATCCCGACCTCCACACAAAGGATGACACTCAATAAATAAATCGTTCTCCAACTTCATCACACAACGGTCCACCATACGTGCATGCTGCGGGAATCACAAACTTTAACACATGTGTTTCTCAAATTAACAATTACTCCACTAGCATTAATATCACCATCCTCATATCTCAAAACAATCATCAAGTATCAAACTTCTCATAATATTCAATGCACTTGTATGAAAGTTTTGACTATACCCAACTTGGATGCCTATCATATTAGGACTAGTTTCATAACGAAAGCACATTACCATGCTGTTCTAAAAGACTCTCAAAAAGATACAAGTGAATCATGAGAGATCAATAATTTCTATAAAATAAAAAACCACCACCGTGCTCTAAAAGATATAAGTGAAGCACTAGAGCAATAGACAAACTACTGCAAACGATATAAGTGAAGATCAATGAGTAGTTGAATAATTATGTAACTATGTGAAGACTCTCTAACATTTAAGAATTTCAGACCTTGGGATATTATTCAAACAGCAAGCAAAACAAAATAAAACAAAATGACGCTCCAAGAGAAACACATATCATGTGGTGAATAAAAATATAGCCTCAAGTAAAGTTATCGATGAACGAAGACGAAAGAGGGGATGCCTTCCCGGGGCATCCCCAAGCATAGGCTTTTGGTTGTCCTTGAATTTTACCTTGGGGTGCCTTGGGAATCCCCAAGATTAGGCTCTTTCCACTCCTTATTCCATAGTCCATCGAATCTTTACCCAAAACTTGAAAACTTCACTACACAAAACTTAACAGAAAACTCGTAAGATCCGTTAGTATAAGAAAATAAAACCACCACTTAGGTACTGTTATGAACTCATTCTAAATTCATATTGGTGTAATATCTACTATATTACAACTTCTCTATGGTCCATACCCTACGATACTACTCATAGATTCATCAAAATAAGCAAACAACACATAGAAAACAGAATCTGTCAAAAACAGAACAATCTGTAGCAATCTGTAACTTTCGAATACTTCTGTAACTCTAAAAATTCTGAAATAAATAGGTAGACCTGAGGAATTTGTCTATTAATCATCTTCAAAAAGAATCAACTAAAAATCATTCTCAAGTAAAAAAAAGGTAGCTAATCTCGTGAGCGCTAAAGTTTCTGTTTTTTATAGCTTGATCGCATAAACTTCACACAAGTATTCCCAAAGGTTCTACTTGGCACAAACACTAATTAAAACACAAAACTACATCTAAACAGAAGCTAGATGCAATATTTATTCCTAAACAGAAGCAAAAGCAAAGAAAATAAAACTGGGTTGCCTCCCAACAAGCGCTATCATTTAACGCTCCTACCTAGGCGCAATGATTTCAATGATGCTCGCATAAAAGATAAGAATTGAAACATAGAGGGAGCATCATGAAGAATATGGCTAGCACATTTAAGTCTAACCCACTTCCTATGCATAGGTATTTTGTGAGCAAACAACTTATGGTAACGATAATCAACTAGCATAGGAAGGGAAAACGAGCATAACTTCAAGATTTTAAGCACATAGAGAGGAAACTTGATATGATTGTAATATGTAAAAGCATATATTCCTCCCTCATAATAATTTTCAGTAGCATCATGAATGAATTCAACAATATAACCAGCACATAAATCATTCTTTTCATGATCTACTTGCATAGAAATTTTACTACTCCCCACATAAGCAAAATTCTTCTCATTCATAGTAGTGGGAGCAAAATCAACAAAATAACTATCAAGTGAAGCATAATCCAATTGAAAATGAAAATCATGATGACAAGTTTCATGGTTATCTTTATTCTTTATATCATACATGTCATCACAATAACCACCATAAATAGGAGGCATGCTTTCATCATAATAAATTTGCTCATCAAAACTTGGGGGACTAAACATGTCATCTTCATTAAACATAGCACCCCCAAGCTTGTGGCTTTGCATATCATTAGCATCATGGGTATTCAAAGAATTCATACTAACAACATTGGAATCATGCTCATCATTCACACATTTTATGCCAAGCATTCTATGTAATTCTTCTTCTAGTACGTGAGCACAATTTTCCTTCCCATCATTTTCACGATAGATATTAAAAAGATGAAGCATATGAGGTAACATTAATTCCATTTTTTGTAGTTTTCTTTTATAAACTAAACTAGTGATAAAACAAGAAACTAAAAGATTCGATTGCAAGATCTAAAGATATACCTTCAAGCACTAACCTCCCCGGCAACGGCGCCAGAAAAGAGCTTGATGTCTACTACACAATCTTCTTCTTGTAGACGTTGTTGGGCCTCCAAGTGGAGAGGTTTGTAGGACAGTAGAAAATTTCCCTCAAGTGGATGACCTAAGGTTTATTAATCCATGGGAGGCGTAGGATGAAGATGGTCTCTCTCAAACAACCCTGCAACCAAATAACAAAGAGTCTCTTGTGTCCCCAACACACCCAATACAATGGTAAATTGTATAGGTGCACTAGTTCAGCGAAGAGATGGTGATACAAGTGCAATATGGATGGTAGATATAGGTTTTTGTAACCTGAAAAATATAAAACAGCAAGGTAACTAATGATAAAAGTGAGCATAAACAGTGTTGCAATGCTAGGAAAGAAGGCCTAGGGTTCATACTTTCACTAGTGCAAGTTCTCTCAACAATAATAACATAACAGGATCATATAACTATCCCTCAACATGCAACAAAGAGTCACTCCAAAGTCACTAATAGTGGAGAACAAACAAAGATATTATTGTAGGGTACGAAACCACCTCAAAGTTATTCTTTCTGATCGATCTATTCAAGAGTCCGTGGTAAAATAACACGAGGCTATTCTTTCCGTTCAATCTATCCTAGAGTTCGTACTAGAATAACACCTTAAGATACAAATCAACCAAAACCCTAATGTCACCTAGATACTCCATTGTCACCTCAAGTATCCGTGAGCATGATTATATGATATGCATCACACAACCTCAGATTCATCTATTCAACCAACACAAAGAACTTCAAAGAGTGCCCCAAAGTTTCTACCGGAGAGTCAAGACGAAAATGTGTGCCAACCCCTATGCATAGATTCCCAAGGTCACAGAACCCGCAAGTTGATCACCAAAACATACATCAAGTAGATCACATGATATCCCATTGTCACCACAGATAAGCACATGCAAGACATACATCAAGTGTTCTCGAATCCTTAAGACTCAATCCGATAAGATAACTTCAAAGGGAAAACTCAATTCATCACAAGAGAGTAGAGGGGGAGAAACATCATAATATCCAATTATAGTAGCAAAGCTCGCGATACATCAAGATCATGCCATCTCTAGAACACGAGAGAGAGATAGATCAAACACATAGCTACTGGTACATACCCTCAGCCCCGAGGGTGAACTACTCCCCCCTCGTCATGGAGAGTACCGGGATGATGAAGATGGCCACCGAAGAGGGATTCCCCCCTCTGGCAGGGTGCCAGAATGGGTCTAGATTGGTTTTCGGTGGCAACAAAGGCTTTCAGCAGCGGAACTCCCAATCTAGGTTATTTTCTGGAGGTTTCTGTATTTGTAGAATTTTTTGGCGTAGGGCACAAGTCAGGGGGGGGTCTCCGGGCTGTCCACGAGATAGGGGGGCGCGCCCCCACCCTCGTGGGCAGCCCGAGACTCTTCTAGCCCAACTCTTTTACTCCGGGGGCTTCTTTTGGTCCATAAAAAATCATCAAAAATTGGCACATCAATTGGACTCCGTTTGGTATTCCTTTTATGTTAAACTCAAAAACAAGGGAAAAACAGAAACTGGCACTGGGCTATAGGTTAATAGGTTAGTCCCAAAAATCATATAAAATAGCATATAAATGCATATAAAACATCCTAGAAGGATAATATAATAGCATGGAACAATGAAAGATTATAGACACGTTGGAGACGTATCAGTCGCCCTCGAGGGAGCGATGCCGTAAAGGAAGTGGTCGACGATGCCACCGTAGATGGAGCTGCGGCATGGCAGCTCGGGTTCGAGCACCGGCAGCACCATGAGATCGAAGGAAGAAAATGCAGCGATTATTGTAGAACCTCTTTGGTGGCGCTGACTAGGCCTCAGCTTCATCCAAGGAATAGGTGATGATGCTGCTCTTCCGGCGGTGTGGGAATGGAGGTGGCATGAAAGACAAGGGAAACGTCGAGGCAACTCCTTGGAGGTGGAGGACGGGGTGGCTGAACCAGCGGGATGCCGAGATCGACGATGGATCCTCATCCTGTGCAGTGGATGAGGGAGGTCGAGGTGTTGCGGTGGACGACATCGTCGGGGAAGAGGCTCCGGCTGGGTGGGGGACGGAGGAGGGTGTGGGGCCTCGCGGGTTTTCGCGGCCTTGATGTTCGATTGGGGGCAGCGGAGGGGATGGGAGGGGGTAACCATGGCTTACCGACGCGCTTGTCTGAAATGTGGGGGTAAGTTACGAAAATACCCCCACCGATTTGAACTAGGTGCACTACTGCAGGATGCTGCTAACGCGACACTACGATTAGAGACCCTTGGACGAAACTGTGTGTGATGCAATAATGGCAAACAGTGGTGCAAATAAAACGTCAAAAAGGTGCAAAACGTTTGCGATGAGGGATGCATCAAAAACGGTTCAGATTTTAGTTGCGTGTGAGATGTAGGGCATATGGTTTAGTTCAATTAACTGTTTACGACGAGGAGGAACAAAAGAAACAGGCTGCCAGATGATGGCGTGTGCAGTGTACAAACATACGATTCAGTCAGATGAACTGTTTGTGATTAGGCAACATAAAAGAAACGGCAAGCCAAATCTAGGTGTGTGCGATGTATGGCATGCATTTCACTCGGATGAACTGTTTGTATTGAGACAAGAGAACAGAAACACTTCAATATAAGAAGATGTGTGTGATACGCGGCAAATAGGACTGTAATAAAAAATGTGTGCATAGACTGATAATAACACAGACGGTTGCCACGAACCTGAGGTGAGGTTCATCCAGTTGCCGCACCCAGGCCCTGTGCCAGGATACGTGACTTGTTACTTGGGCATCCTTCTTCATGTTTTCGTAGCAGGGGTCGATGATGGCCGAGGCTAGTTCAACTAGGAAGTCCTTCTTCGTGCTGCCCCAGACCCTGTAGTGCTCACGAATTTCGACAAGGTTCTCGCAGGCCAAGCTCGTAACCCTGAGTGCTTTTACAGCCTCGATGGTTTCCACCATGGCGAACATGTAGTCGGTGTTGTTGAAAAACCTGTTGAAACGGTCGCAAGGCTCTGTGGCCATGTAGTAGTGGTAGATGAGGACATGATGGCGCACGCACAACTGGGCGACGCCAACCTTCTGATATATGTTGGGACGGCCGGCGGTGTACTGGAGGTCGATGCCTACCACCTTGTACTTGTCTTGGTCAAGCAACTAAACACACAAGGAAAAGTTGTCCACAAGCCGAGCGCGCCGACGGACGCAAACAGAGTGCGCCGACGGACGGGAGCAGAGCGCGCCACAGCGTCTAATGGTGAGCACAGCGCGCTGCATGATACGTCTCCAACATATCTATAATTTTTTATGGTTCCATGCTATTGTATTATCATTCTTGGATGTTTTACAATCATTTTATAGTCATTTTATATCATTTTTTGGTACTAACCTATTGACATAGTGCCAAGTGCTAGTTGTTGCTTTCTGCATGTTTTTTTACATCGCAGGGAATCAATATCAAACGGAGCCCAAACACCGAGAAACTTTTTGGAGAATTTTTATGGGCCAGAAGACACCTGATGGGTGATGGGCCTCGAACCCCTCGTTGGTTACCCCAAGTGGAAGGTGTAAGATGCAGTAAGTAGAAGTGTTTTCCCCTAGCAAAGATGCCAAGGATCGAATCCCCAGAGACTCCTAGGTTCAACAGGTAGGTGTCAACTGCTAACGACGCAATTAGCAATCAACGTGGACCTGCACACAGATACAAATAACTTTGCTCCCAACGAGTACAGAGAGGTTGTCAATCTCTCCGGCCTTGTAGTTCACAAAGGGTTAAAAGCAATATGATAGTAGTGATAGATAGTTTTTGCAATAGTAAATAAATAGCGGAAAGTAAATAGTGTATGTGATCAATGATGGTAATATGGACCGGAGTCTCATGATGTTCACTAGTGATGTCTCTCTCCCAAAAGACGATAAAACAACTATGTGAGGTAAACAAATTACAGCTGGGCAATTGACAGGACCACGAACGCAAACCAATGCTGACTACATTACAAGAAAGGTTGAGGTTCAAAGCATGGGCGGTACGCCAAAGTAAGTAGACCGAAATCCATCAATATCTACTACTAATCATCCACCTTGAGATATCTATCCAGAACATCTCGCTGGTATTAAGTTGCGAGTCCCACCCATAGTGTAAACTCAATGCAACAGACAACTGCATTAAAAGAACTTTGCGTAAAGTAAACAATCCTTGCACCCGCGGGCACAAGCACCGTTGTTTTCCCCCTTGTGGCAACAGCACATCCCCTAGACTCATGTTTCTGTCACTCAAGCTAGTCATCGATGGGCATGAACCCACAATCGAGCATAACGTTCCCTCTTGGAGTCACTACCTATTACTCGGCCAAAGCAATAAATAACAACGGAGAACATGCAAGAATTACTTATGAACTAAAATATAAAAGAGGTGAATCAAATATATTACTCAAGATCAATCTGAACATAATCTCATAATCCATCGGATCCCAGCAAACTCAACATAGCAACATCATAAGGATTACATAGGTGCCTCGATCATGTAGGGCAGCTCACGAGGACTAATTAGTGAAGCACAAGAACGGGAGGAGAACATCACATAGCTACTGGTCATGGACTCATGGTCCAAGGGAGACTACTCACGAGTCATCCGGGAGGCGTCCATGGTGGTGGAGAAGCTCCCGGTGGTGATCCTCCCCTCCGGCAGGGTGCCGGGAAGAGTTCTCCTGGTGCTCCCGATCTTGGAAGCAGCGGCGGCGGCGGAACAGAGATGGGATCGCGAAAAGAAGTCCTGTTTCAAGGGTTACGGGGAACCCTTTAAATATATGCCAAAGTAGGGCACCGGGGGAGTCCCGGGGGGCCCAGGCGCCCCCCCCGGCGCGGCCCAGGGGGGGGGGCGCCCACAGGGCGCCTGTAGCCCCTGTGGCCCCCCAGGCTGCCCTTCGGACGCAGTGTTGTTTCCGTATCGCTGATTTTTTATATAATTTTTCTGGATTTTTCTAGGCAGTTCTCGAAACGTGAAAACCTGAAATACAAAAACAGCCGAAAACAGGAACTGACACTGGGGTGCACTGGATTAGTAAGTTAGTCCAAATATGATCAAAAGTGTATGGAAGTGTATGAATATCATAGCAATATCACGCAAAAGTGGCATGGAGCAAGCAGAAATTATAGATACATTTTGGACGTATCAACATCCCCAAGCTTAATTCCTGCTCGTCCTCGAGTAGGTAAATGATAACAAGAATAATTTCTGTGGTGACATGCTATTAACCATATAGGACTTTCTCATAGTCATATGACAAAAGCTTACTGAGATAATGATTCTAAAGTAATTAAGTTGTCTCAAAAGAAAATCACAAATGACTGAAAGTTTTACAACATGAAACTGAAACATCAAAAAGATTTGCAATGGACATGATGTGCAAATATGATCAAGTGATATCTAGCTTGCCCCCTTTAGTGATGCAAAACATAAATGCAAGGGCACCTTCAAGGTTTAAGTGATGACTAGATACAATCATTTCAGAATAAACGATATCACAATCATGCAAAAGACAATGCTACTTTGGGACAATGCACATTACACTCAGAATGACAATCATGCTCTCAGTAGTTGGTGCTTGAAGTGCTAGAGCTTTTTATTTTGAAACATGGAAGCAATTGTGTCAACGGTAGTAGTACTTCATATGTGTCATGTATAAAACATCTTATAAGTTGCAAACCTCATGCATCGAATACTAATAGTGCTCGCTCCTTGTCCTAATTAGCTCGGATCCCCATGGGTTATCATTGCATTGCATTTGTTTTAACCAAGTGTCACAAAGGGGTACCTCTATGCCACCTGTACAAAGGTCCAAGGAGATAGATCGCATTTGATTTCTCATTTTTGATAGATCTCAACTTGAGGACATCCATACCGGGACAATATAGAAAATAGATGATGGACTCCTCTTTAATGCATAAGCATATTCTCATGAGAGATTGAGGATTAAGGTCCAAGCTAAAACTTCCACCATGATGCATGGCTTTGGTTGGCGGCCCAATATTCTTCTCTAACAATATGCATATTAATTCAACACACGGTAAATCACCCTTACTTCAGACAAGACGAACATGCATAGCAACTCACATGATATTCAACAAAAGTGTGAAAGTTGATGGCGTCCCCAGAAACATGGTTACCGCTCAGCAAGCAACTTATAAGAAATAAAATACATAAGCAACATATTCTTTACCACAATAGTTTTTAGGCTACTTTCCCATGAGTTATGTATTGCATGGTTAATTTGCTTAGTGCAGGTGTAGGTTAGCAAAAGACTGGGAGCGACCAACTAAGAGAGGCATGACGGTCATAATCATGCAGAGCGACAAAGCAATATTGAATCAGGCATGGTAGTTATATCGCTACTTAGAAATAAAAGATCATCAAGGCTTGACAGACTTTCTTTACAGTCTTAAAAATGCGTGAGCATACGCCAAGTCAATCAAAATAAAT
The DNA here is from genome assembly GCA_902687465.1 of Secale cereale. Lineage (NCBI taxonomy): Eukaryota > Viridiplantae > Streptophyta > Magnoliopsida > Poales > Poaceae > Secale > Secale cereale. The sequence continues at coordinate 562,704,312 of LR738714.1, forward strand.
TCTCGAAGGAAGATATTACTAGACCATACCATATCATAGGCAAACAAACCAAGTTGGTATTCCAATAACACATTGGGAACCCCCCAGCTATTTGAGATTAACCAAAAGAAAACCTGAACTACTAAGCACCATCATGAAAGTAGCATCTTTATCATAGACACATTAACCAATGCAACGGAAGCAAACTCTCTTAATAAGGTGAGCATGGTAATTAAAAAGAGTTCAAGCCAACTAAATAAAAGCTCTTGAGAAGATAAGCATGAATACTAAGAGCAAAGCACGATAGTAGCTATTAAAAGACAAAGAACACACACAACATAGATAGACATGAAAATTCTATGTAATGTTCTAGGTAGAGGTGGAGCGTGTTTCTCTCCCACATAAAGGAATGCTGGGTTCCGACTCGTTATGAAAAACTAAAAAGAAAACTAAAAGCAAGACACTCCAAGCATAGCACATAACACATGAAGTGATAAAAATATAGCGGAACGAAAGACGAACTGATAATGTTGATGGAGAAGGGGATGCACGGGGGCATCCCCAAGCTTAGACGCTTGAGTCTCCTTGAATATTTCTTGGGGGTGCACGGGGGCATCCCCAAGCTTGAGCGCTTGACACTCCTGAATCTTTTTATCATCTTCCCTCGCACACTTGAAAACTCCCTTCATACACAACTCATCATAATCTGATTAGCGAGGTTAGTACCCTTAATAAAATAATTATACCTTGCTGGAAATAAAGATATTCTTGAAGTTCTACTGTTTCTCAAGATTGCCAAAAGGTTTTTGCAAAGAAAAAGCAAGTTCTCAATTTGCAAAGTGAAGGTAAGGCAAAACAGGACAGAATCTGTGAAAAACAGAACAGCAGGCAGTAATTGACCTGTTCGGGATACTTCTGCAACTCAAATCAAAAAACTCAGAACTGACGCACGAAAGACAATTATATAGAGAACGCTGTCGAAAATATTCAGACCAAAAAGATGATCTGGTGATTTTATACGAATTTTTCTATCCAAGGACAGAATCTGTTTCCTGGACAGCACCTCACAACTTTTGAACTTTCTAGCAATCAGAGGCTATACTTGGCACAAATATGAAAAGTAAAGATACAATGATGATGCTACAGCAGTAAACAACATCAAGACACAACAAAAGCAAAAATTTATTCATGTGGGCTGCCTCCCAAAAGCGCTTTCTTTTATGCCTTTAAGCTAGGCATAATGCATAGATCAAGTTGTATCAATTGAACCATCATCAAGATCATCAAAAAGCTCTTCAATAATACAACTAGTCTTAAGAGGTCTTTCAAATAAAGGCCTCATAGATATACTTCTAGGTAGAAGACCAAAAGGATAAAAGTCAAGGGAAGATTCATTTATAAATTCATCAACGATATGTGTTTCTTCCAAAGTCTTTACAGTTTCAACCCCTTTGGCAATAGGTGGATTGCTTTTAGAACGTGGAGCCTTTGGAACGTGAACGAACTTAGGCTCCCTCTTTGCCGGAGTTTCTACCTTTTCGGTTTTGATCGAGGAGAAAGTAGTTCCTAAGGTATCAAATATAGAAAATAGATGATGGACTCCTCTTTAATGCATAAGCATATTCTCATGAGAGATCGAGGATTAAGTTCCAAGCTAAAACTTCCACCATGATGCATGGCTTTGGTTGGCGGCCCAATGTTCTTCTCTAACAATATGCATATTAATTCAACCCACGGTAAATCACCCTTACTTCAGACAAGACGAACATGCATAGTAACTCACATGATATTCAACAAAAGTGTGACAGTTGATGGCGTCCCCAGAAACATGGTTACCGCTCAGCAAGCAACTCATAAGAAATAAGATACATAGGCAACATATTCTTTACCACAATAGTTTTTAGGCTACTTTCCCATGAGCTATGTATTGCATGGTTAATTTGCTTAGTGCAGGTGTAGGTTAGCAAAAGACTGGGAGCGACCAACTAAGAGAGCAATGACGGTCATAATCATGCAGAGCGACAAAGCAATATTGAATCAGGCATGGTAGTTATATCGCTACTCAGAAACAAAAGATCATCAAGGCTTGACAGACTTTCTTTACAGTCTTGAATATGCGTGAGCATACGCCAAGTCAATCAAAATAAATTCTCGAAGGAAGATATTACTAAACCATACCACATCATAGGCAAACAAACCAAGTTGGTACTCCAATAACACATTGGGAACCCCCCAGCTATTTGAGATTAACCAAAAGAAAACCTGAACTACTAAGCACCATCATGCAAGTAGCATCTTTATCATAGACACATTAACCAATGCAACGGAAGCAAACTCTCTTAATAAGGTGAGCATGGTAATTAAAGAGAGTTCAAGCAACCAACTAAATAAAAGCTCTTGGAAAGATAAGCATGAATACTAAGAGCAGAGTATGATAGTAGCTATTAAAAGACAAAGAACACACACAGCATAGATAGACATGAAAATTCTATGTAATGTTCTAGGTAGAGGTGGAGCGTGTTTCTCTCCCACATAAAGGAATGCTGGGTTCCGACTCGTTATGAAAAACTAAAAAGAAAACTAAAAGCAAGACGCTCCAAGCATAGCACATAACACATGAAGTGATAAAAATATAGTGAAACGAAAGACGAACTGATAATGTTGATGGAGAAGGGGATGCACGGGGGCATCCCCAAGCTTAGACGCTTGAGTCTCCTTGAATATTTCTTGGGGGTGCACGGGGGCATCCCCAAGCTTGAGCGCTTGACACTCCTGAATCTTTTTATCATCTTCCCTCGCACACTTGAAAACTCCCTTCATACACAACTCATCATAATCTGATTAGCAAGGTTAGTACCCTTAATAAAATAATTATACCTTGCTGGAAATAAGGATATTCTTGAAGTTCTACTGTTTCTCAAGATTTCCAAAAGGTTTTTGCAAAGAAAAAGCAAGTTCTTAATTTGCAAAGTGAAGGTAAGGCAAAACAGGACAGAATCTGTGAAAAACAGAACAGCAGGCAGTAATTGACCTGTTCGGGATACTTCTGCAACTCAAATAAAAAAACTCAGAACTGACGCACGAAAGACAATTATATAGAGAACGCTGTCGAAAAAATTCAGACCAAAAAGATGATCTGGTGATTTTATACGAATTTTTCTATCCAAGGACAGAATCTGTTTCCTGGACAGCACCTCACAACTTTTGAACTTTTTAGCAATCAGAGGCTATACTTGGCACACATATGAAAAGCAAAGATACAATGATGATGCTACATCAGTAAACAACATCAAGAAACAACAAAAACAAATTTTTTATTCATGTGGGCTGCCTCCCAAAAGCGCTTTCTTTTATGCCTTTAAGCTAGGCATAATGCATAGAGGAATCAATAATCATCATAATAATCGGAGTTATAAATGGGTTCAAATGATTCCTCAACAAGTTCATTCTTGTTCCTTCTAGGAAAGGGGTACACACCTTTTGCCTTCCCGCGTAAGCGGATTTGTCCCTTACCTATATCGATGAAGCCTTTAACTGCTCGGAGGAAGTCCCTTCCAAGCACTATATTTCCTTGGTTTGGCTCCACGATGAAGAAATCAATCATTGCAATCCCTTTAAGGAATTTAACTGGCACGTCTTTTATTTTTCCCTGGATTTCAGAAATATCTCCATTAGTATGTTCATGATAAGATGGTAGTATATCCATATTAAATTTTAAAGAATCATGAACAGTTTTTGGCATAATAGAAACCATAGATCCAATATCACAATAAGCAAGGAAGTCTTGATTAGAGATGCTAATCCTAACAAGAGGCTCCCAGTCATTATCTATTTCCAAAATATCTCTCTTATTGGGTTTGGGTTTATCTACCTTTATTAAGTCTAGAGCATCCATTCTTTTCTCAATAGTAGCAAGTCTATCTATGATAGTATCAAAGTTATGATCATAAACAAAGTAACTAGATAGACCATGTATAATCTCAAGAGCTCTAGCTTCATCACATTCTAAGAAATCTCCCTCAGCTATAATGTCAAGGGAGTGTTTACACCATTTAAAAAGACCATGGTAAAAATTTCTAAGCACAATTTTTATAGGTATCCAAGGCATAATTCTCCTATGTGCATCAGAAATTCTGTCCCAAGCCTTCTTCATATTTTTATGGGCCAGAAGACACCTGATGGGTGATGGGCCTCGAACCCCTCGTTGGTTACCCCAAGTGGAAGGTGTAAGATGCAGTAAGTAGAAGTGTTTTCCCCTAGCAAAGATGCCAATGATCGAATCCCCAGAGACTCCTAGGTTCAACAGGTAGGTGTCAACTGCTAACGGCGCAATTAGCAATCAACGTGGACCTGCACACAGATACAAATAACTTTGCTCCCAACGAGTACAGAGAGGTTGTCAATCTCTCCCGCCTTGTAGTTCACAAAGGGTTAAAAGCAATATGATAGTAGTGATAGATACTTTTTGCAATAGTAAATAAATAGCGGAAAGTAAATAGTGTATATGATCAATGATGGTAATATGGACCGGAGTCTCATGATGTTCACTAGTGATGTCTCTCTCCCAAAAGACGATAAAACAGCTATGTGAGGTAAACAAATTACAGCTGGGCAATTGACAGGACCACGAACGCAAACCAATGCTGACTACATTACAAGAAAGGTTGAGGTTCAAAGCATGGGCGGTACGCCAAAGTAAGTAGACTGAAATCCATCTGCATCTACTACTAATCATCCACCTTGAGATATCTATCCAGAACATCTCGCTGGTATTAAGTTGCGAGTCCCACCCATAGTGTAAACTCAATGCAACAGACAACTGCATTAAAAGAACTTTGCGTAAAGTAAACAATCCTTGCACCCGCGGGCACAAGCACCGTTGTTTTCCCCCTTGTGGCAACAACACATCCCCTAGACTCATTTTTCTGTCACTCAAGCTAGTCATCGAGGGGCATGAACCCACAATCGAGCATAACGTTCCCTCTTGGAGTCACTACCTATTACTCGGCCAAAGCAATAAATAACAACGGAGAACATGCAAGAATTACTTATGAACTAAAATATAAAAGAGGTGAATCAAATATATTACTCAAGATCAATCTGAACATAATCTCATAATCCATCGGATCCCAGCAAACTCAACATAGCAACACCATAAGGATTACATAGGTGCCTCGATCATGTAGGGCAGCTCACGAGGACTAATTAGTGAAGCACAAGAACGGGAGGAGAACATCACATAGCTACTGGTCATGGACTCATGGTCCAAGGGAGACTACTCACGAGTCATCCGGGAGGCGTCCATGGTGGTGGAGAAGCTCCCGGTGGTGATCCTCTCCTCCGGCAGGGTGCCGGGAAGAGTTCTCCTGGTGCTCCCGATCTTGGAAGCGGCGGCGGCGGCGGAACAGAGATGGGATCGCGAAAAGAAGTCCTGTTTCAAGGGTTACGGGGAACCCTTTAAATATATGCCAAAGTAGGGCACCGGGGGAGTCCCGGGAGGCCCAGGCGCCCCCCCCGGCGCGGCCCTGGGGGGGGGGGCGCCCACAGGGTGCCTGGAGCCCCTGTGCCCCCCCAGGCTGCCCTTCGGACACAGTGTTGTTTCCGTATCGCTGATTTTTTATATAATTTTTCTAGATTTTTCTGGGCAGTTCTCGAAACGTGAAAACCTGAAATACAAGAACAGCCGAAAACAGGAACTGGCACTGGGGTGCACTGTATTAGTAAGTTAGTCCAAATATGATCAAAAGTGTATGGAAGTGTATGAATATCATAGCAATATCACCCAAAAGTGGCATGGAGCAAGCAGAAATTATAGATACGTTTTGGACGTATCAATGGGCCAAGGCAGCACTTGGGGACTGCCCCGAGGGGGGCACAATCCACCAGGGCCCGTCGGCCCCCCTGGCGTGCCCAGGTGGGTTGTGCCCACCTTGGTGGCCTCCTGCACCGCCTCTTTGCTCTATAAATACCACAATATTCCAGAAACCCTAGAGGAGTCGACGAAATATTCATCCAACCGCCGTAGAGTCCAGAAACACAAAATCCATTCTAGACACCATCACAGAGGGGTTCACCACTTCCATTGGTGCCTCTCCGATGATGCGTGAGTAGTTCCTTGTAGACCTTCGGGTCCGTAGTTAGTAGCTAGATGGATTCCTCTCTCTCTCTCTTTTGATTATCAATAGAATGGTCTCTTGGAGATCCATATGATGTAACTCTTTTTGCGGTGTGTTTGTTTGGATCCGTTGAACTTTGAGTTTATGATCAGATCTATCTTTCTATATCCATGAAATTTATTTGAGTTTCTTTGCTCTCTTATATGCATGATATCTTATAGCCTTGTATTTCTTCTCTGATATTTGGGTTTTGTTTGGCCAACTTGATCTATTTATCTTGCAATGGGAAGAGGTGCCCGGTAGTGGGTTCGATCTTGCGGTGCTTGATCCCAGTGACCAAAAGGGAACCGACACGTACGTATCATTGCCACTAAGGATAAAATGACGAGATCCATATCTAATGCCATAGATAAATGGATATTGTCTACATCATGTCATTGTTCTTAATGCATTACTCCATTTTTCCATGAACTTAATACACTAGATGCATGCTGGATAGCGGTCAATGTGTGGAGTAATAGTAGTAGATACAGGTAGGAGTCAGTCTACTAATCTTGGATGTGATGCCTATGTAATGATCATTGCCTAGATATCGTCATAATTATTGGAGGTTCTGTCAATTGCCCAACAGTAATTTGTTTACCCATTGTTTGATATTTTTCTCCAGAGAAGCCACTAGTCAAACCTACGGCCCCCGGGTCTTCTTTCTCATATATTTGCCTTTGCGATCTATTTTCCTTTGCTTTTATTTTCAGATCTACTAAACCAAAAACCAAAAATACCTTGCTGCAATTTATCTTATTTATTATCCAATCTATCAATATTTACAACTCTATCACGTCCGTTACCCGGAAGCGATTGACAACCCCTTTTACATGTCGTGTTGCGAGAAGTTGTTGTTTGTGTGCAGGTGCTGTTTATGTTGTGTTGCTTGGTTCTCCTACTAGTTCGATAACCTTGGTTTCACATCTGAGGGAAATACCTACAGCCGCTGTGCTGCATCATCCCTTCCTCTTTGGGGAAATACTGATGTAGCTTTAAGCGACATCAAAAGGAATTTCTGGCGCCGTTGCCGGGGAGCACCTTCAACATATACTAGGTTTTGATGACCCACAAGTGTAGGGTATCTATCGTAGTCCTTTTGATAAGTAAGAGTGTCGAACACAACGAGGAGCAGAAGGAAATGATAGGCAGTTTTCAGTAAGGTATTTTCTGCAAGCACTGAAATTATCGGTAACAGATAGTTTTGTGATAAGGTAATTGGTAGCAAGTGACAAATAGTAAAAGTAAATACGGTGCAGCAAGATGTCCCAATCCTTTTTGTAACAAAGGACAAGCCTGGACAAACTCTTATATGAAGGAAAGCGCTTCCGAGGACATATGGGAATTATCGTCAAGCTAGTTTTCATCATGATCATCTGATTCTCATTCGGTACTTTGATAATTTGGTATGTGGGTGGACTGGTGCTTGGGTGCTGTCCTTACTTGGACAAGCCTCCCACTTATGATTAAGCTCTATTGCAAGCATCCACAATTACAAAAGAAGTATTAAGGTAAACCTAACCATAGCATGAAACAAGTGGATCCAAATCAGCCCCTTACGAAGCAACACATAAAATAGGGTTTAAGCTTCTGTCACTCTACTTATTACTTCCCAATGCTTTCCTCTAGGCCCAAACAATGGTGAAGTGTCATGTAGTCGACATTCACATGACACCACTAGAGGAGAGACAACATACATCTCATCAAAATATCGAACGAATACCAAATTCACATGACTACTTATAGCAAGACTTCTTCCATGTCCTCAGGAACAAAAGTAACTACTCACAAGACATAATATTGTTCATTATCAGAGGGGTATTAATGTGCATAATGGATCTGAACATATGATCTTCCACCAAGTAAACCAACTAGCATCAACTACATGGAGTAATCAACAATACTAGCAACCCACAGGTACCAATCTGAGGTTTGGGTACAATGATTGGATACAAGAGATGAACTAGGGTTTGAGAGGAGATGGTGATGGTGAAGATGTTGATGAAGATAACCCTCCCCAAGATGGGAGAGTTGTTGGTGATGACGGCGGTGATGATTTCTCTGTCCCGGAGGGAAGTATCCCCGGCAGAATAGCTCTGCCGGAGCCCTAGATTGGTTCCGCCAAGGTTCTGCCTCGAGACGGCGGCGTCTGGTCCCGAAAGCCTCCTTGTGATTTTATCCAGGTCAAAACACACCATATAGGAGAAGATGGGCATTCGGGGGTCACCGGGTGGCCCACGAGGCAGGGGGGCGCGCCTAGAGGGGGGGGGCGTCCCCACCCTCATGGACAGATGGTGCCCCCCTGGTGAATCTCTTTCGCCAGATATTTTTTATATTTTCCGAAACGGTGTTTCGTGGAGTTTCGGAGCTTTTTGAGTTGTGCAGAATAGTTTCTAATGTTAGCTCCTTTTCCAGCCCAGAATTCCAGCTGCCGGCATTCTCCCTCTTCATGTAAACCTTGTAAAACAAGAGAGAAAATGCATAAGTATTGTGACATAACGTGTAATAAGAGCCCATAGTGCAATAAATATCAACATACAAGAATGATGCAAAATGGATGTATCAACTCCCCCAAGCTTAGACCTCGCTTGTCCTCAAGGGAAAGCCGATATCGAAAAATATGTCCACATGTTTAGAGATAGAGGTGTCGATAAAAATAAAATACGGACATGAGGGCATCATGATCATTCTTATAACAGCAACACACACATATTGTCATATGATTCTTATGCTAAAGTAACAATTCATTCACAATGTCAAGTATGAATTAGAAACTTCATTGAAAACCAACAAACTATGATCTCAGTCATTGAAGCAATTGCAATTTATCATAACATTGGAAAGAGTCATTATAAGAGCTTTTCAGCAAGTTCACATACTCAACTATCATATAGTCTTTCACAATTGCTCACACTCACGCAATACTTATGGGTATGGAGTTTTAATCGGTCATAGAGAAAGATAGGGGCTTATGGTATTGCCTCCTAACCTGTTACCTCAAGGGTAATGTCAACAGTAATAGACCATGATAACTTACATCCAAGTGGGTATATATGTCAGGATCTTTCCAACACAATGTGCTTGCCAAAGGATAAAATGTAAAAGGAAAGGTGATTTTCACCTTGAATCTTATAAAGCAAGAATAATGGATAGGCCCTTCGCAGAGGGAAGCAACGGTTGTCATGTGCTTTTATGGTTGGATGCACAAAGTCTTAGCGCAAAAGAACGTCACTTTATATTGCCACTTGTGATAGTGACCTTTATTATGTAGTCCGTCGCTTTTATTACTTCCATATCACAAGATCGTATAAAGCTTATTTCCTCCACACTAATAAATCATACATATTTTTAGAGAGTTTGCGAACATGACAACTTACTTGAAGGATCTTACTCAATCCATAGGTAGGTATGGTGGACTCTCATGGCAAAACTGGGTTTAAGGATGTATGGAAGCACAAGTAGTATCTCTACTTGGTGTAAGGATTTTTGGCTAGCATGAGGGGGAAAGGCAAGCTCAACATGTTGGATGATCCATGACAATATACTTTATTTCAAATATAAGAAAACATAACCCATTATGCTGTCTTCCTTGTACAACATCAACTCTTTAGCATGTGATATTTTAATGAGTTCTCACAATCATAAAAGATGTCCAAGATAGTATATTTGTATGTAAAACCTCACTTTCTTTATTACTTCCTATTAATTGCAACGATGACCAAGACTATGTTTGTCAACTCTCAACAACTTTTATTCACCATACTCTTTATATGTGAAGTCATTACTTCCCATAAGATCAATATGATCTATTTGATACTTTTTATATTATATTTTATTTTATTTTCTCATGACCAAAGTGAGGAAATCAAGCCCTTGACTCAACACTAATCTTTATTATATAGCTCACGAACTCGATTACAAAGGTAAAGATCATAAAGCAAAAGCTCATAACTAGATCATGCTAACTTTATTCTACTAGGTCAAGATATTACCAAAAGGATCGAACTAAGATAAACGGTAAAGATAGGAGTGCGATGGTGATACAATACCGGGGCACCTCCCCCAAGCTTGGCAGATGCCAAGGGGAGTGCCCATACCCATATGATTATGTCTCCTTCTTCGGAGGTCGTGAAGATGGGGTTGTTGATGATGTAGGCTTGTCGTTGTTCTTCCAAGGCATGGGCTCACCATCGTAGAAGGATGATCGAGTCTTTGGTATACTCAAATCTGCAGCCAAACTCATCTTCTTGAATCTATATTCATACTCACAATTTTGGTTTTGCAGGTCATAGATCTGGGCCTGGAGGTGTTCGATTTTCTCTTGGAGATTGGAGATGGCTTCCCCGAAGATCCTTGCGTCTAGCTTGTGGTTGTTGGCGAGCTCCATGATCATCATGTGGTTGGCGTTGAGTCCTCGTTCCACCATACCTTGGCACTTGAAAACTTGCTGCTCCGTTGCTTTGAGTCTCGTCTCCATGCTTCCGGTCCTCCTTGGCCCCTCAGCATCGCGGATGTGCAACACCCCTTCACGGAACTCCATGATTTGAGGGTGATGCAGCACCTCCGCGAGGTAGGGGTTGATGACCTTCTTGAAGAACTTGTCCTTAGGGGTGCTGGAAGACGCCATGATGATCTAGATCTGTCAGAAACAACAACTCGAAACAAAAACAGAGGATGTTTGCGTGATATGGTGGTCAAAACCTTCAGGAGAATATATAATGAATTTTTACTGACCAAAAGGAGGAACGTACAAGAAAACGGAGTCCGAGAGGCACACGAGGTGCCGACGAGGCAGGGGCGCGCCCAGGGGAAGGGGGTGCACCCTCCATCCTCGTGGACGGCTCGTGTCTCTTCTGGACTGCCTCTTATTTTTTTATTTTTCTAAATATTCCAAAACGTTGAAAAATTGCCATTAGAACTGTTTTGGAGTCGGTTTACTTACCGTATCACATGCCTCTTCCTTTTCGGAGTCTGAATCATTCTGGAAAGTGTCTCTTATGTATTCCTCCGGGGTTACGGGTTCAATAACATTGGTTTCAACATTTATAGGGTTACCTGAGATATAATGTTTGATTCTTTGACCATTCACCACCTTCATATTTGTGCCTTCGAAGTTGTTGATTTTTATGGCACTGGAACGATAGACCTCCTCGATAACGTAAGGACCTTTCCATTTAGAGAGAAGCTTTCCTGCAAAAAACCTTAAACGAGAGTTGTATAGCAAGACATAATCACCTACGTTAAACTCCCGCTTTTGTATCCTTTTGTCATGCCATCTTTTAACCTTTTCTTTAAACAACTTGGCATTCTCATAGGCCTGGTGTCGGGGAAACTGATCCATGAACACCTATGGGACCGGTGGGCCGAGTCCCTTTCGGTTCGGCGAGGGGCGGAGACCGTGCGAAGAGCAGATCGAGGCGAAGCACACGAGCAGTTTACCCAGGTTCGGGCCGCACGGATGCGTAAAACCCTACTCCTGCTTTGTGGTTTGTTATTGAGTTCTTGCTTGGGAGCGCTGAGTGCTACAGTACACTCTAGCAGCTAACGAGACCGAGCATGAGAGTGTTCGAACCCCTTCCTACGTTGCGCATGGGCCTCCTTTTATATGCTCAAGGGGTCACTGACAGGTGGCAACGTAGATGAGGGCAAAAATGGAAAGATGTTGTAGTTGGTACAACTACCTGTACAATGTATCATACCTAACCCTGACGGCAGGGGACAAGGGCATTAAATTCCCGTCTGGGTCGCCCAAACAGTGCAAAAAGGGGCCGTCAGGGGCGTCACCGCTCGCCACGATGGCGATCTTGTCAGCGCCGCACGCCACCGCGTACCGCTGGCTGCACAGCTGATACGTCCAAAACGTATCTATAATTTCTGCTTGCTCCATGCCTCTTTTGTGTGATATTGCTATGATATTTATGCACTTCCATACACTTTTGATCATATTTGGACTAACCTACTAATGGTTGCAAAAGTGCACAATGTTCTTGTTTTACACTTTATTGTGTAGAAATTACTTGGAAATTGACAAAAACGCAAAAGGAGTCGTATTGGAGTAGGACTCTGACTTTCCTGAAATCTGTCTGAGAACGTTTTTTAAAGATGGTCACGTTCCGGCCCGGAGACGACGTCAAACGGAAAACGTCTAGTTGCGAAAGTTGTGGGGAATTTCGAGAGGATGCTTCTGGATATAAAATTCGTCCAAATCAAAGTCCGGACGGCCGAGAAAAGCCCGTTTTACTGAAGCCCAAAATCTGATGACGGGAATACGAGAGTCTATATAAAGGGAGGAAACCTAGGTCACCAAGGGCCACGAATTTTCCTCCTCCCAAGCCGCCGTCTTGGAGGGGAGGACCAGCACCATTGCAGCACCATCCACAAGGAAGAAGGGGGGCCAAGGAGCCGCTGCCCCCTAGGGCCGCCGCCGCCCCCTAGGGCCGCCGACCGTCTCCTCCTCGCGGGGCTGCACCTCTCCATCAACACCACCATCAAGCTCCTCCTCACCATGTCCATGTGTGAGTAGTCTCCTCCGGGGCTGAGGGCTCGTACGTGTAGCTATGTGGTTATCTCTCTCTCCCATGATGTGATATTCGTTGTGATCATAGGCTATGTTAATCTAGGGTGATCCCATGATATTTCCCCTTCCTCTATGTATTGGATTGATGTACTCACTTGTCTTTATATAGTATAATCCCTGAGACCAAGGTGACAGCGGTCTATTGGACATGGATTAGAAGAATATTTTCATGAGTGATTTCCTCTCTTGTGTGTTGATTGAAGATTGAGAGTCTCTTGGTGCTTGTCTTTGACTATCTTTTAGATATGTTGTGGTGATTGTGGTACTCTCTTTGGATGGCCGCGGTGACATTGGGAAATCCATAGATTGAGAACTACGAACTTTGAGGTGTGCTTTTGTAGCCCTACATAATTCTCGTCCTCTCTTGACCACGAAGGAATGACCTCCGGGCGCGTCTCCATTGCATGTATTATGGGAAATATCATGTGATTCGATTATGTTAATGTTGTTGGGAGTTGCCACTAGTGAAAGTATGATCCCTAGGCCTTGTTTCCACCATTACAATACCATTTGTGCTCACGTTTACCACTTGTTTGCTTGCTGCACTTTTTATTACAGATTTATATTACTTTGCTTTGCCACTCCTATCATCCATATTTTACCATCTCTTCGCCGAACTAGTGCACCTATACATCTGACAAGTGTATTAGGTGTGTTGGGGACACAAGAGACTTCTTGTATCTTGATTGCAGGGTTGCTTGAAAGGTGTACGTTCAACCTCCACTTCCCTGAGTTCGATAAACCTTGGGTTACTCACTTAAGGGAAATTTGCTGCTGTCCTACAAACCTCTGCTCTTGGAGGCCCAACACTGTTTACAATAATAGAAGCATGTGTAGACGTCAACAGCCTCCCGCCACGTACGCCTGGAAGGGTCCCAGGGCGACACGTTGCTGGATGTGCTGGAGCGTGGGTACAGAGTGGAAGCTTGCCGCGGCCGCTGTCTTGTCGCGGTCGTTGTCTTGTCGCGTCCGGGAGCTTGTCGCTCACCGGGCCTTGCCGGGACGCGTGGCGCGTCGCGGCAAGTTCCTTGAGATGCCTTGGTTGGCCTCCCCGGCAAGCTCCTCTCGCCGGGGTCTTGTGCCTTGAGTGGCCTTCCCGGCAAGCTCGTCTTGCTGGGGCCTTGTCTCCTTTACTTAAATACTTTGTTCTTGAATGGCTCCAAAGGAACCACGAAGGACCTTGGCGGTCACCCGGCAAGCCTTGCCGCGGGGCGCTGCGACTGCCCGTGCACAAGTTCGGGATACTAGGGTACCCCTACTCTAGTACACCGACACCTGGGTTCTCCATTCATCAAGAGAGCTAATGTCAAATAACCTCTTCTCACCGGCAAGTTTGAAATCATAATTGAGCTATTTAATGGCCCAATATGCCTTATGTTCTAGCTCGAGAGGTAAGTGACATGCTTTTCCATAAACCATCTTATATGGAGACATACCCATAGGATTTTTGTATGCAATTCTATAGGACCATAATGCATCATCAAGTTTCTTGGACCAATTCTTTCTAGACCTATTAACTGTCTTTTCAAAATTAATTTCAGCTCTCTATTACTTAATTCTACTTGACCACTAGTCTGTGGGTGATAAGGGGATGCAATTCTATGGTTAACATCATACTTAGCAAGCATTTTACGGAAAGCACCATGAATAAAGGGTGAACCACCATCAGTCATTAAGTATCTAGGGACTCCAAACCTCGGGAAAATAACTTCTTTACGTATCTTCATAGAGGTGTTGTGATCAGCACTACTAGTTGGAATAGCTTCTGCCCACTTAGTAACGTAGTCAATAGCAACTAAAATATGTGTGTACCCATTAGAGGAAGGAAATGGTCCCATATAATCAAAGCCCCAGACATCAAACAGTTCAATAACAAGTGAATAATTCATAGGCATTTATTGATGTCTACTAATATTACCAATTCTTTGACATTCATCACAAGATAAGACAAACTTACGAGCATCCTTGAAGAGAGTAGGCCAATAAAAACTAGATTGCAATACCTTATGTGCAGTTCTATCTCCAGCATGGTGTCCTCCATAAGCTTCGGAGTGGCACTTGCGTAGGATCTATTCCTATTCATGCTCAGGTACACAACGTCTAATAATACCATCTACTCCTTCTTTATAAAGATGTGGGTCATCCCAGAAGTAATGCCTCAAATCATAGAAGAACTTTTTCTTTTGCTGGTATGTGAAACTAGGTGGTATAAACTTAGCAACAATGTCATTAGCATAATCAGCATACCATGGAGCAGTACGAGAAGTATTTATGACAGCTAATTGTTCATCAGGAAAGCTATGATCAATAGGTTGTGGGTCATCAAGAATATTCTCTAGCCTAGCCAAGTTGTCTGCAATGGGGTTCTCAGCTCCCTTTCTATCAATAATGTGCAAATCAAATTCTTACAGCAAGAGAACCCATCTGATAAGTCTAGGTTTAGCATCTTTCTTTTCCATAAGGTATTTGATTGCAGCATGATCAATGTGAATAGTTACTTTAGAATCAACAATATAAGGTCTAAACTTATCACAAGCAAATACAACTGCTAAAAATTCCTTCTTAGTAGTAGCATAATTTCTCTGGGCACTGCCTAGAGTTTTACTAGCATATTGGATAACATTCAATTTCTTATCGACTCTTTGTCCTAAAATATCACCTACTGCATAATCACTAGCATCGCACATAATCTCAAAGGGTAAATTCCAGTCAGGAGGCTGCACAATAGGTGCAGAGATCAATACTTTCTTAAGTATTTCAAATTCTTCTAAACAATCATCATCAAAGAAAAAAAGGAACATCTTTTTGTAAGAGATTAGTCAGAGGCCAGGAGATTTTGGAGAAGTCCTTAATGAACCTCCTATAAAACCCGGCATGACCAAGGATACTTCGTATACCTTTGATGTCCTTGGGACACGACATATTTTCAATAGCATCAACTTTAGCTTTGTCAACTTCAATACCTCTTTGAGAAATTTTATGTCCCAAGACAATGCCTTCATTAACCATAAAGTGGCACTTCTCCCAATTCAAGACAAGATTAGTGTCTTCACATCTCTGCAAAACTCGATCAAGGTTGCTCAAGCAATCATCAAAAGAAGTCCCGTAAACGGAGAAATCATCCATGAAAACCTCAACAATCTTTTCACAAAAATCAGGGAATATAGCCATCATGCATCTTTGAAAGGTAGCAGGTGCATTACATAAACCAAAATGCATACGTCTATAAGCAAAGGTACCGAAAGGACAAGTAAAAGTGGTATTTTCTTGATCCCCTTTTGACTCGGGTATTAGAGAGAAACTAGAATAGCCATCTAGAAAGCAAAAATGAGTATGTTTGGATAACCTTTCTAGCATTTAATCAATAAAAGGCAAAGGGTAATGATCTTTCTTAGTAGCTTTATTTAATTGCGGAAATCAATTACCATCCTATGACCTGTAACAATTCTTTGTTGGATCAATTCATCTTTATCATTAGGAACAACAGTCATACCTCCCTTCTTAGGGACACAATGGACAGGACTTACCCACTGGCTATCAGCAACTGGATAGATTATTCCTGCCTCTAGAAGCTTTAGTATTTCTTTCCTTACCACTTCTTTCATCTTACGATTTAATCGTCATTGATGATCAATAACTGGTTTAGCGTCCTCTTCCAATTTTATCTTGTGTTGGCATAAAGTGGGACTAATGCCCTTAAGATCATCCAGAGTATATCCAATTGTAGCATGGTGCTTCTTCAAAGTTTTCAATAATTTTTCTTCTTCCTGCTTTGAAAGGTTAGCACTGATAATAACATGATATACCTTCTTTTCATCAAGATAAACATACTTAAGATTATCAGGTAATGGTTTAAGTTCAAACACGGGGTCACCCTTGGGTGGAGGAGGATCCCCTAGGATTTTAACAGGCAAGTTCTTTTTCAATACGGGTCCCTGCTTGAAAATTATTTCATCTAATTCCCTTTTCTCATTCATATACATATCATTTTCATGGTCTAGCAGATATTGATCTAAAGGATCGTTAGGAGGCACAACAATAGAAGCAAGACCAACAATTTCATCCGTACTAGGTAATTCTTTATCATGGGGTTGTCTACAAAATTTAGCAAATTTAAAATCATGAGACATATCCCCTAAACCAACGGTAACAATATCTTTTACGCAGTCTATCTTAGCATTAACAGTATTCAAGAAGGGTCTACCAAATATAATGGGACAAAAATCATCTTGTGGGGAAGCAAGAACAAGAAAATCAACAGGGTATTTAACTTTCCCACACAAGATTTCAACATATCTAACAATCCCAATTGGTGAAATAGTGTCTCAATTAGCAAGCTTAGTAGTGACATCAATACCTTCTAGCTCAATGGGTGCAATATCATGCATAATTTCATCATATAAGGAAATAGGTATTACACTCGCACTAGCACCTACGTCACATAAACCATGATAGCAATGATCTCCTATTTTAACAGAAATAATAGGCAAGCCTACAACTGGTCTATGTTTATTCCTAGTATCGAGTTTGGCTATTCTAGCAGCTTCCTCTTGGAGGTAAATAACATATCCATCTAAATTTTCAACCAAGATATCTTTAACCATAGGAACACTAGGTTCAACTTTAATTTGCTCAGAGGGTGTAGGTGTTCTAGTATTACTCTTACGAACCACAGTTGAAGCTTTAGCATGATCCTTTATTCTAATAGGGAAAGGTGGTTTCTCGATATAAGCAGTGTGAACAATAGGATCAACATTATAAGTGATAGTCTTTTCTTCAACTTTAACAGGTTCAACTACTTTTACTTCAATGGGAGGATGGTATTTAAACCACTTCTCCTTGGGGAGGTCAACATAAGTAGCAAATGATTCACGAAAAGAAGCTACTATCTCAGAGTCAAGTCCATATTTAGTGCTAAACTCACGGAAAACATCGATATCCATAAAAGCTTTAACACAATCAAACTTATGGGTCATACCTGACTCCTTACCTTCGTCAAGATCCCAATCTTCAGAGTTGCGTTTAATTCTTTCCAATAAATCCCATTTGAATTCAATAGTCTTCATCATAAAAGAACCAGCACAAGAATTATCGAGCATGGTGCGATTATTGAGAGAAAGCCGAGCATAGAAATTTTGAATGATCAGTTTTCTTGAGAGCTCATGATTGCGATATGAATATAACATTGAATTAAGCCTCCCCCAAGCTTGAGCGATGCATTCTTCTTCGCGAGGCCAAAAATTATATATATAATTACAATCACAATGAACCTGATGCATAGGGTAGAATTTCTGATGAAATTCCAACTTCAGTCGATTATAGTTCCATGATCCAATATCATCGCATAGCCTAAATCATGTCAATGCATCTCCCTTTAAAGATAAAGGGAAGACCTTCTTCTTGATAACATCCTCGGGCATACCTGCAAGCTTAAATAATCCACAAACTTCATCCACATAGATTAGGTGTAAATCGGGATGTAGTGTTTCGTCTCCTATAAAGGGATTATCTAGCAGTTTCTCTATCATACCCGAAGGAATTTCAAAGCAAACATTTTTAGTAGGTTCAGTAGGTTGAGGAGCAACTCTTTTCTCTACTGGTCGGGGTGAAGATACCCCGAACAAGCCCCTCAAAGGATGATGAGCCATAGTAACAAGTGACAATAAATTTCAGCACACTATATAAATTTTTCCTTACCAAATTCTACTTACCAAAGGCGCTTCACTCCCCGGCAACGGCGCCAGAAAAGAGACTTGATGACCCACAAGTGTAGGGGATCTATTGTAGTCCTTTCGATAAGTAAGAGTGTCGAACCCAACGAGGAGCAGAAGGAAATGATAGGCAGTTTTCAGTAAGGTATTTTCTGCAAGCACTGAAATTATCGGTAATAGATAGTTTTGTGATAAG
This sequence comes from Secale cereale, assembly GCA_902687465.1. Lineage (NCBI taxonomy): Eukaryota > Viridiplantae > Streptophyta > Magnoliopsida > Poales > Poaceae > Secale > Secale cereale. The sequence goes on from LR738714.1 coordinate 562,722,933, forward strand.
GTAATTGGTAGCAAGTGACAAATAGTAAAAGTAAATAAGGTGCAGGAAGATGGCCCAATCCTTTTTGTAACAAAAGACAAGCTTGGACAAACTCTTATATGAAGGAAAGCGCTCCCGAGGACATATGGGAATTATCATCAAGCTAGTTTTCATCACGATCATCTGATTCACGTTCGGTACTTTGATAATTTGGTATGTGGGTGGACTGGTGCTTGGGTGTTGTCCTTACTTGGACAAGCCTCCCACTTATGATTAACCTCTATTGCAAGCATCCGCAACTACAAAAGAAGTATTAAGGTAAACCTAGCCATAACATGAAACAAGTGGATCCAAATCAGCCCCTTACGAAGCAACGCATAAACTAGGGTTTAAGCTTCTGTCACTCTAGCAACCACTCATCTACTTATTACTTCCCAATGCCTTCCTATAGGCCCAAATAATGGTGAAGTGTCATGTAGTCGACGTTCACATGACACCACTAGAGGAGAGAAAACATACATCTCATCAAAATATCGAACGAATACCAAATTCACATGACTACTTATAGCAAGACTTCTCCCATGTCCTCGGGAACAAAAGTAACTAGTCACAAGACATAATATTGTTCATGATCAGAGGGGTATTAATATGCATAATGGATCTGAACATATGATCTTCCACCAAGTAAACCAATTAGCATCAACTATAAGGAGTAATCAACACTACTAGCAACCCACAGGTACCAATCTGAGGTTTGGGTACAAAGATTGGATACAAGAGATGAATTAGGGTTTGAGAGGAGATGGTGCTGGTGAAGATGTTGATGAAGATAACCCTCCCCAAGATGGGAGAGTTGTTGGTGATGACGGCGGTGACGATTTTCCCCTCCCGGAGGGAAGTATCCCCGGCAAAACAGCTCCGCCGGAGCCCTAGATTGGTTCCGCCTCGAGACGGCGGTGTCTGGTCCCAAAAGCCTCCTTGTGATTTTTTCCAGGTCAAAACACCCCATATAGGAGAAGATGGGCATCGGGGGGTCACCGGGTGGCCCACGTAGCAGGGGGCGCGCCTAGATGGGGGGGGGGCGCCCCCACCCTCGTGGACAGATGGTGCCCCCTCGTGAATCTCTTTCGCCAGATATTTTTTATATTTTCTGAAATGGTTTTTCGTGGAGTTTCGGAGCTTTTTGAGACGTGCAGAATAGGTTTCCAATGTTTGTTCCTTTTCAAGCGCAGAATTCCAGCTGCCGGCATTGTCCCTCTTCATGTAAACCTTGTAAAACAAGAGAGAAAAGGCATACGTATTGTGACATAACGTGTAATAACAGCCCATAGTGCAATAAATATCAACATAAAAGCATGATGCAAAATAGACGTATCAGGTTCCTAATCATAAATCTCATCTCCTCGCAATTTAAATTATTTTCCGTTTGCCTCTCGTTTTCATCTCCCCCCACTTCACAAAAATTTGTTGTTTTTATGCGCCCTCATTTTCGTTTGTCGTTTTCTCATCAGATCTGTTTTTGTTTGCCCTTATGTCTTACTTGGTTACTTTGCCTGGTTGTTTGGTATAATTGGGTATTTTATTGGAAATAGTAAGGAAAGCGTTTATGGATCCTCATCCACTTGCCAATCTTTTTAAAAGATCCAATTATGTTGAACCAATTGCTAGTGAATTGAGCGCACTGGATTATCTTTATGTAGTTTTTTTTGAGATTCATGAATCTGGTAATTGTGATGAAGTGATAAAAGAAGAAATTTATGAAGTGATTCATGATAGCTCCTTGTATGAAAAGCATGATTGCAATGGTGTTATAACTATTAATGTCAATTATGCTAGTAATATGCAAAACCCCAAGCTTGTGGATGCTAATTTTGATATGTCCTCTACTTATTGCAATGATCATGATTGGGGTGATTCTTGTTACGATCTTGAAAATTTATTTAAGCCTCATGATGAATATGTTTGCGATAATATTGAAAGTGGGTTTGGAGAGGTCATGACTGTATTTGATGTTAGTCCCACTATCTTGGAAGATTATATGACTTTTACACATGTGGATCATGAAATTAAAATTTTATATGATTGCTATATTGTTGAATTTGAGTATCATCCTACATGTAATTATTATGATAGAGGAAAATATGGTTCTAGAAATTTTCATGTTACTAAATCAACTCTCGTTATGTTGAGATTTTCAATGTTTTATTCCTCTCCTTTGCATATGCTATACTTTTCTTGTCTTGATAATATGTTTTCTTATAAAATTCCTATGCACAGGAAGTATGTTAGACTTAAATGTGTTTGTCACATATTTTATGATGCTCTCTTTGTGCTTCAATTCTTGTCTTTCATGTGATCATCATTAAAATTTCAAGCCTATCTTAATGGCTATAAAGAAAGGGCTTGTTGGGAGGCAACCCAATGAATAAAATAAATTTTCCCTTTTTATTTTTCTGTTCTTGTGAAAAAACCCTTTAATACCTCTGTTGAGATGTGTTTTTGTGGTTTGAATAAGTGTTTGTGCCAAGTAGAACCAATATGATCTTCTTGGGTGATAGTTGTTTGATCTTGCTGAAAAAGACAGAAACTTTTGCGCTCATGAGAAAAATTCTCATTTGTAACAGAAAAGTGATTTTTAGTTGATTCTTTTTGAGGAAGATTAATATACAAATTTACCATGTGGCCCTATTTGTTTAAAGATTTTTAGAGTTCCAGAAGTATTCAAAACTTCCAGATTACTACAGACTATTCTGCTTTTGACAGATTCTATTTTCTTTGTGTTGTGTGCTTATTTTGATGGCTCTATGGTTTTCTTTGATGAGTTTTTTCCATAGAAAAGTTGGAATATAGTAGATATAATACAAAAACAAAATATGAATTGGTTTGACACAACACTTATAGTAGTGGTTTGCTTTCTTATACTAACGAATCTCACGAAGGTTTTGTTGGAGTTTTGTGTGATTGAAGTTTTCAAGTTTTGGGTTATCTTATGATGGATGAAGGAAGGATGGAAGAGCCTAAGCTTGGGGATGCCCGAGCATCCCAAGCTATTGTAGCGACCCGACCCAAATGGATCGAAGTCTCTGTGCTTAAGTGTCATCCCTGGATCGGTATGCTGACACACACAGTACTCGATGAATTATAACAGAGTTCAATCACACACTTTATTACATCGAGGTCATCAAAAGAGTATTTATTACAATAATATGGCCAAAAGCCATCTAAATAAAAATAACTGCAGAAGCATCGAAGGTAAATGAGTCCATCCAACTCCACGGCAAACTGAGTGCAGAACAACGACCTATCGCACCTTTAATCCTCGTCGGAAAACTCTGCAACATGAGACGTTCCAGCCGTGTAGGTCAGCACATGGAATATGCTGGCAATGTCACACCATAGAAATAATAATAAAGAAAAAGACTATCTCTATATGCAAATTTAGCTGGTGGAGGCTCTAAGTTTAATGTTTGCATAAAGCCAATTTTACCCTACAACAAAGGAATAAATTTTTATTTACTACAAAATTAAAATGCCATTATTGAGAAGGTTCCTCCAACTCAATCCCAAAATTCCCAAGTTATTAGTAACCCAATGATTTCATTAAAAAGAGTGATGAGATCAACCAATAATTCACTTCTAGATACTCAAGTTGTCC
>LR738714.1:562738431-562752208 GCA_902687465.1 Secale cereale
GATTGAGTGTTGTACGGTACAATAGATTGGCATGGAACAATGAAAAGGTAGCTTTTTCAGTTCGAGACAACTACCCTCTTTGGTGATTTAGAGTTATAAATTTATATATTTCTCTATTGTTCCTATCAAGAGTAGATGGTGATGCTGTTCCAAGCAATAAAATAAAAGGAGCAGGCATTACCTTTTATTCTTCCAAGGTTAAATTTGGAACCAGGATTAACTTTATCGTACATTAACAATTCCTCTCTGTTTTAATCAGTGCAATTTCATGTTAGTTATTCCAGGAATATCTACATGGATGATATCTATACCATCTCTGAATCTTTATTCATAAGAAAGAGTGCGAAGCTAGCAACTTAGGCTAAGGTGTGAAAAGATTCTCTAATGTACCTAAAATGGTACAAGATGATTGCATTTGTACTTCAAACTCAAAAATTTACACAGGTGATTCGTTGCCGCAAAGCACAACGTACTTGGCAAGAGATTACCCTTTTCGCTCTTCCTATATTACTTGATACGTGTTCATGTATTTATTTAGAAATATAAACAAGTGTACCCGCAGCAACGCGCGGGGTATCATCTAGTAATATAAAAGTCCAAATGTCCATGCTATAAAGAAAAGAATATGATATGACATGATAGGAAACATTCCACATCATTTTTTTTGTTTTTATCACTTCCCTACTCGAGGCTGAGCAGGAGTTAAGCTTGGGGAGGCTAATACGTCTCCAACGTATCTATAATTTTTTATTGTTCCATGCTATTATATTATCATTCTTGCATGTCTTACAATTATTTTATATCATTTTTGGTACTAACCTATTGACATAGTGCCAAGTGCCAGTTGTTGTTTTTTGCATGTTTTTTACATCGCTGGAAATCAATATCAAACGGAGACCAAACACTGTGAAACATTTTGGAGAATTCTTATGGGCCAGAAGACACCTGATGGGCCAAGGCAGAACCTGGGGAGTGCCCCGAGGGGGTCACAACCCACCAGGGGGCACCGGCCCCGCCTGGCGCACCCAGGTGGGTTGTGCCCACCTCGGTGGCCTCCCGCACCGCCTCTTTGCTCTATAAATACCACAATATTCCAGAAACCCTAGAGGAGTCGACGAAATATTCATCCAGCCGCCGCAGAGTCCAGAAACACCAGATCAAATCTAGACACAATCATGGAGGGGTTCACCACTTCCATTGGTGCCTCTCCGATGATGCATTAGTAGTTCCTTGTAGACCTTCGGGTTCGTAGTTAGTAGCTAGACGGCTTCCTCTCTCTCTCTTTTGATTATCAATACAATGGTATCTTGGAGATCCATATGATGTAGCTATTTTTGCGGTGTGTTTGTTGGGATCCAATGAACTTTGAGTCTATGATCAGTTCTATCATTTTATATCCATGAAAGTTATTTGAGTTTCTTTGATCTCTTATATGCATGATCTCTTATAGCCTCGTATTTCTTCTCCGATATCTAGGTTTTGTTGGGACAACTTGATCTTTTTATCTTGCAATGGGAAGAGGTGCCCGGTAGTGGGTTCGATCTTACGGTGCTTTATCCCAGTGACAGAAAGGGAACCGACACATATGTATCATTGCCATAAGGATAAAATGACGAGATCCATATCTAATGCCATAGATAAACGGATCTTGTCTACATCATGTCATCATTCTTAATGCATCACTCTGTTTTCCCATGAACTAAATACGCTAGATTCATGCTGGATAGGGGTCGATGTGTGGAGTAATAGTAGTAGATGCACGCAGGAGTCAGTCTACTAATCTTGGACGTGATGCCTATGTAATGATCATTGCCTGGATATCGTCATAATTATTTGAGGTTCTATCAATTGCCCAACAATAATTTGTTACCCACCGTTTGCTATTTTTCTTGAGAGAAGCCACTAGTGAAACCTATGACCCCCGGGTCTTCTTTCTCATATATTTGCCTTTGCGATCTATTTGCGTTTGCTTTTATTTTCAGATCTGCTAAACCAAAAACCCAAAAATACCTTGCTGCAATTTATCTTATTTATTATCCAATCTATCAATATGTACAACTCTATCACGTCAGTTACCCGGAAGGGATTGACAACGCCTTTTACACGTCAGGTTACGAGAAGTTGTTATTTGTGTGCGGGTGCTGTTTACGTTGTGTTGCTTGGTTTCCTACTGGTTCGATAACCTTGGTTTCACATCTGAGGGAAATACCTACCGCCGCTGTGCTGCATCATCCGTTCCTCTTTGGGGAAATACCGACGTAGCTTTAAACAACATCACTGCTTCGCCTCACGGCGAGCAGAGCTTGCCGAGGGACGCGAGCAGAGGCCACCATAGTGGGTAACTGCATCGTCGCGCTCCGCCCGGCACAACCGCATGCACACGAACGTGTGTGATCATGCACCGGCCCCAATCACTGGCAGCACAACTCATAAATTGACAGATGGAGTACTAGTTACAATGATGCATATAATTAAGGAAAGGGATTGCACATGTCTGTATTGACTAGAACGAGAATGCAATTACAAATAAGAATTAAGGCCAGGATGATGCGATCGCAGTGGTTGTTACAGGAGGCAAGAAGAAAGATGCATCCATCAACGTACAACCTCCTCCTCCTCTTCCTCAACTCAGTGCATCAGGCCACCAACCGACGGCTAAGTGATAACCCACAAGTATAGGGGATCGTTTGTAGCCTTCTTCGATAAATAAGAGTGTCGAACCCAACGAGGAGCTAAAGGCAGAACAAATATTCCCTCAAGTTCTATCGACCACCGATACAACTCTACGCACAGTTGGCGTTTGCTTTACCCAGAACAAGAATAAAACAAGGAGTGCTCTATAGGTGTAGTAGGATAGTTTTGCAAGATGATAAAGAGCATGTAAATAAAAGTGCAAATAAATTAGTATAGCGACTGTGGATTAGTGTGGTAGGATTTACGGAATTTTCCCTAGGCAATCGATAACAAGTACCAGTAATCACTCTTGCAATTTTATATGAGGGAGAGGCATGAGCTAACATACTTTCTCTACTTGGATCATATGCACTTATGATTGGACACCTAGCAAGCATCCGCAACTACTAAAGATCATTAAGGTCGTGAAACCCAACCATAGCATTAAGTATCAAGTCCTCTTTACTCCCATACGTCATACCCCACTTACTCGGGTTTAAGCTTCTGTCACTCTCACAACCCACCATAAGCGAACCATGAACATATTGCAACACCCTACAGCGGGGGCCCCTCACGTTTGCGCGAGAACGGAGGGCACCGTAGGATAGCACCATAAATAAAATATACAATCATACCACCAAGATCACGATTAACCCATAGGACAAAATAGATCTACTCAAACATCATAGGATGTGAACATAGTATTGGATAATAATATGAAGCATAAAGCACCATGTTCATGTAGGGGTACAACGGATTGCGGGAGAGTGGACCGCTGAATATAGATGGGGGAAGGTGATGGAGTTGTTGGTGAAGATGACGGAGTTGTTGGAGTACATCGCCGTCATACGATATTGCCCAGACGGTGTTTCGGTGCCACCGGGAGAGAGGAGGAGAGAGCCCCCCTCCTTCTTATTCTTCCTAGGCCTCCTCCCTAGGTGGGATGGGGGTTCCCCCTCTGGTCCATGGCCTCCATGGCGGCGGAGGGGCGAGAGCCCCTCCGAGATTGGATCTGTCTCTCTGTCTCTCTCTGTTTCGCGTTCCCCAGATCTGGCCCTTCACCGTTTCTTAAATTCCCTGAGATCCGTAACTCCGATTGCACTCAGATCTTAACACGATTTTTTCTGGATATAAGCTTCCTTGCACCAGAAGTATAGCTCCAACCGAATTACAAGGTGAACACAACCCACCACCACGCGCGTGCCCTGTCTTGTGGGCTGTGTGGGCCTCCGTTTGCGGTGATTCCAACTCCCAAAAATCACATATATTCCAAAATAATTCTCCGTGAAATTTTATTGCATTTGGACTTCATTTGATATTTATTTTCTGCAATACAAAAAACATGCAACAAACAAGAACTGGCACTGGGCACTAGATTAGTAAGTTAGTCCAAATAAATCATATAAATTGTTGCCAAATGTATGTAAAAGTTGAATACTATTGGCATGAAACAATAAAAAATTATAGATACGACGGAGACGCATCAGCATCCCCAAGCTTAATTCCTGCTCGTCCTCGAGTAGGTAAATGATAAAAAAAATATCATTTTTGATGTGGAATGCTACCTAGCATAAAGTTGATCATATATCTAGTCATGGCATGAATATTTAGACATGAGCGGTTCAAAGCAATAGTCTACAATTTGACATAAAGACATCAATACTCGGGTATCCCAACAAACAATCATGTCTTTCAGAATATCAAATGCTAAAGTACGTTATCCCTACAAAATCATATAGTCTTGTCATGCTCTGTCTTCCCATCTCAAAGTATAAAATCATGTACTACCCCGGTGTCAGCCAACCAATTGGTTCATACTTTTTAACACACTTTGGCATTTTCAACTCTCACATAATACATGAGTGCAAGCCATGGATATAGCAATATAGGTGGAATAGAAGGCGGTGATAATAGACAAAAAGAAGGGAGAAATTCTCACATCAACTAGGAAAACTAATGGACTATAGAGTTGCCCATCAATCGATATCAATGTGAGGAGTAGGGATTTCCATGCAACGGATTTACTAAGAGCTATAAGTATATGAGAGCTCAACATGAAACTAAGTGGGTATGCATCAAACTCTACTACGGAAAATTCCCACTAGTATATGAAAGTGACAACATAGGAGACTCTCTATATGAAAAACATGGTGCTACTTTGAAGCACAAGTGTGGTTTTTGCATGCCCCTTCTCTTTTTTTCTCCTTTTTCATTTTTTCTTTTTTTTTCTTTTTCTTTTTTTTTTCTTTTTTTCTTTTTATTCCGGAGTCTCATCCCAAATTGTGGGGGAATCATGGTCTCCATCATCCTATCATTACTGGGACATGCTCTAATAATGGATAATGATGATCATCACACTTCTATTTACTTATAACTCAAAAGAAATCAAAATTACAACTCGATACCTATGACATAGTATGACTATATGATGAAAATAAATGCTCAAGTCAACTATATGATGGAAGTGCATGGCAATATAACTCGGAATGGCTATAGAAATGCCATAATAGGTAGGTATGGTGGCTGTTTTGAGGAATGTTTAATAAGTTTATGCACCGACGAAAGTTGCGCGGCACAAGAGAGGCTAGCAAAGGTGGAAGGGTGAGATTGCGTATAATCCATGGACTCACATTAGTCATAAAGAACTCAGATACTTATTGCAAAATTTTATTAGGCCTCGAAGCAAATTAATACTACGCATGCGCCTAGGGGGGAGGTTGGTAGGAGTTAACCGTCGCGCGCCCCCAACCTTCACACAAAGATAGGACAATCAAGGATAAATTGTGCTCCAACTTCCCGGCATAACGAGAGACTATACGTGCATGCTTCGGGAATCACAAACCTTAACATCAATATCTTACTAAACATGATCATCTACTAGTAACTCCCACATATTATCATCTCTATATTAAAATACTATTGGAAGGAATCAAACATATCATATTTAGTGATCCATAAGTTTTATGTAGGATTTTATGACTAACCATGCAATTGACCAATTCATGTTGACTCTCTAAATATATATAAGTGAAGCATGAGAGTTTAATTCTTTATACAAAATACCATGCTCTAACAAATATAAGTGAAGTACAAGAGCATTCTACAAACATCCGTTTTCTATGTGAAGAGAAACAGGCAATCCAAACTTCAAAAGATATAAGTGAAGTACATGAAGCGTTCTATAAAGCCATACTGAAAAGATATAAGTGAAGTGCAATGAGCATTCTACAAATCAACTAGGGACTATCTCACACCATCATGGTGCATTATTAAAATAAAAAATAAAAGGCACACGACGCTCCAAGAATTTACGCATATCATGTGAATGAAATGAATCCGAAAACATACCGATACTTGTTGAAGAAAGATGGGATGCCTTCCGGGGCATCCCCAAGCTTAGACGCTTGAGTCTCCTTGAATATTTACTTGGGGTGTCTTGGGCATCCCCAAGCTTGAGCTCGTGCCTCTCCTCCTTCTCCTCACATTAAGACCTTCTCGATCTTCGAACACTTCATCCACACAAAACTTAACCGAACTTTTAGCGGGGTTAGTGCATATGATCAATGAAATCCCATCATGTACTGCTCTAATATTATTTTATAATTATAAACAAACATTACCCACTATATTCTATCACAATTCTATGGCCCCAAGTCAAGGAGGCTTCAACAAGAATTCAAACATATGCAAATAATGAAGCTATAACAGCAATATGTGAAAACAGGACAGTCTGTAAATATTTGAACATCCACCATACTTCTGTAACTCTAAAAATTCTAAAAAAATTACGAAAAAATAAAACTTTTGTATAGAAAGACGGTGCAAAAAGTTTTAGAAGCTTTGGAAGTTCCAATAAAAAAGGTAAAATCGCACACTACAGCAAAAGTTTCTGTTTTTGCACCACACAAACCAACAAGCAATCTAATCATCCTAAAGGAAACTCTTGGCACATTATTTTTATAATACAATGGAATTGTACAAGGGGATAATTATTTTTGCGAGAAATTTCATGAAAATTTCTACATTGCTTCCATAAGCATGAACACAAGTGTTCAAGGTCGACCCTCATTTCCGCAATGCATCACCTTTCAATCGCTTCTCCTTTTTAAAAAAGTTTTAGGTTCCCCTCTTTTTTTTGTTTTTAAACTTTATAAAAGAGCTCAATAGAAATAAATGACTTTTTTTAACTTCCGGGTTGTCTCCCTGGCAGTGCTTTCTTTAAAGCCATTAAGCTAGGCATAAAGTGCTCTAGTAGTGAATCCACCCGAATCCCAAGGTATATCAAAGCCAATCTTAATTAGCAATGATTTGGCATTTAGTAGTGAGAACAAAGCAACATATATAAAGCAATGACAAAGTTTAACTCTCTTCCTATGCATCAGCATGTCATAAAAGAACAATTCATGCACATCAAGTAAAGGCCAATGCATAGTATAAGTAGTTTCTTGCAATTCTATCATGTTGGAAACGTAGAGAGGAGGAGATGTAGTTCCTCTCTCATAATAATTGCAAGTAGGAGCAGCAAGCACATGCATATTATACTCATCAAAATCATCATGTGCAACAGTAAAAGGCAACCCATCAATATAATCCTTAATAAGTGCAAACTTATCCGATATAGTGTAGTTGGGAGAATTCAAAAAGATAATTGGACTATCATGTGTGGGTGCAACAACAACAATTTCATGTTTAACATAAGGAACTACATCAAGTTCATCTCCATAAGCATAATTCATATTGGCATCTAGGCCACAAGCATAGCAAGCATCATCAAAAAGGGATATTTCAAATGAATCAATGGGATCATAGCAATCATCATAGCATTCATCCTCCGGTAAGCTCGAAGGGAGATTAAACAATGTATGAGTTGATGGTTTACTCTCATCAAAAGGTGGGCATGAGTAGCTAATCCATTCTTCATCCTTTTGTTCTTCACTATCCTCCTCATCTTTTTCATCGAATGGGCTCACAATGTCATCAATTTCTTCTTCCATAGACTCCTGCAAAATATTAGTCTCTTCTTGGATAGCGGAGACTTTCTCAATAAATATATCAATATCAAAATTGTATTTGAAATTATCATAGCAATATTTAAGGATGGCAAAATTTTCAGATCTATAAAAATCATCATCATAAGCTTCATACATTTCAAACAAAGATTCAATTTCATAAGCACCCTTAAAAGCAACAAATTCCTCTATTCTTTCCACATCATAGTAATCATATATACCTCTAGCATAAGAAGCCAAGGTTTCATTATCATTAAATTCACATTAAAAGGGTAGGTGTGGAGCATTCATCCTAGAGCAGCAAGTATAATCATATCTCAAGCATAAATCCCGAGCATACCAATGCAACATATAAATTTGATCCCATAATAGTTTCCCTCTTTGTGTCAAGCGATAATCCCTAAATTATTCACGTTGATCCAATGCTACTCCCATTATCAAGTTGAATGGGGTTTTCTCAGGATTATCAAAGTAGTGCATAATATTTTTAACATAACGAGCATCGAGGGTTTTAGGAGGTTCCCCATCTCCATGAGCAGCAAGTACCACTAATTTTTTTGGTGTTTTGTGTTCCATATCCATAACTAAAGATAGAGAACAACTGAGAAAAGAAAATAAAAATTACTTAGTGATAAAGCAAACAAGCACACAGGTGAATATTCACCACACGATATTGCTCCCCGATAACGGTGCCAGAAAAAGGTCTTGATAACCCACAAGTATAGGGGATCATTTGTAGCCTTCTTCGATAAATAAGAGTGTAGAACTCAATGAGGAGCTAAAGGCAGGACAAATATTACCTCAAGTTCTATCAACCACCGATACAACTCTACGCACACTTGACGTTTGCTTTACCTAGAACAAGAATAAAAGTAGGAGTGCTCTATAGGTGTAGTAGGATAGTTTTGCAAGATAATAAAGAGCACATAAATAAAAGTACAAATAAATTAGTATAGCGAGTGTGGATTAGTGTTGTAGGATTTGCGGAATTGTCCCCATGCAATTGATAACCAGTATTGGTAATCATTCTTGCAATTTTATATGAGGGAAAGGCATGAGCTAATATACTTTATCTACTTGGATCATATGCACTTATGGTTGGACCCCTAGCAAGCATCCGCAACTACTAAAGATCATTAAGGTGGTGAAACCCAACCATAGCATTAAGTATCAAGTCCTCTTTACTCCCATACTCTTACCCCACTTACTCGGGTTTAAGCTTCTGTCACTCTCGCAACCCACCATAAGCGAACCATTAACATATTGCAACACCCTATAGCGGGGGCCCCTCACATTTGTGCGAGAACGGAGGGCACGGTAGGACATCACCATAAATAAAATATACAATCATACCACAAAGATCATGATTAACCCATAGGACAAAATAGATCTACTCAAACATCATAGGATGGCAACATAGTATTGGATAATAATATAAAGCATAAAGCACCATGTTCAAGTAGGGGGTACAATGGGTTGCGCGAGAGTGGACCGCTGAATATAGATGGGGGAAGGTGATGGAGTTGTTGGTGAAGATGACGGAGTTGTTGGAGTAGATCGCCGTCACACGATATTGCCCCGGAGGCGTTCCGGCGCCACCGGGAGAGAGGGGGAGAGAGCCCCCTCCTTCTTCTTCTTTCTTGGCCTCCTCCCTAGTGGGAGGAGGGTTCCCCCTCTGGTCCATGGCCTCCATGGCGGCGGAGGGGCGAGAGCCCCTCCGAGATTGGACCTGTCTCTCTGTCTATCTCCGTTTCGCCTTCCCCAGATCTGGCCCTTCACCGTTTCTTAAATTCCCGGAGATCCGTAACACCAATTGCGCTCAGATTTTATCATGATTTTTTTCCGGATATAAGCTTCCTTGCGCCCGAAGTACAGCTCCAAACGACGTACGAGGTGAGCACATCCCACCACCATGCGCCAGGGGCCTCTGGCACGCCCTGGTGTCTTGTGGGCTATGTGGGACTTTGTTTGCGGTGATTCCAACTCCCAAAAATCACATATATTCCAAAATAATTCTCCATGAAATTTTGTTGTATTTGGACTTCGTTTGATATGGATTTTCTGTGATACAAAAAACATGCAACAAACAGGAACTGGCACTAGGCACTGAATTAGTAAGTAAGTCCAAATAAATCATATAAATTGTTGCCAAAAGTATGTAAAAGTTGAATAATATTGGCATGAAACAATAAAAAATTATAGATACGACGGAGACGTATCACTACAGAGCGACGACTTTTGTGGTGAGGTGAATGTGCTTCTCAGAAAAGGCATCCAAGGCTTCCAGCCGGTTGAAGAATGCCAGCATCATAGTGTCCTCACTGGCCTTGTAGATACCTATGTACATGATTTTCTCGTACACGTGGATGTGTAGCTCGACAAATTCTTGCAGGGCGAGGTGCCTCGCGGCGAGCGTGACCTCCATGTGGACATTCTTCGTGGTGTCGGCGGGCAGTCGCAGGGCCACAAGTGCTTGAAATAGGTTCCGACCATGGAGGCCGATTAGGGTGGCAGGAAATGAGGAGCCCGGGCGCGCGGGCTAGAGGAGTACGGCGATGTCGTCCGCGAGCTTCTTGACGACGGTGAACTTATTGGTGGTGGAAACGATCATATGGTCCAACGTGGAGTCATAGCTAGCGTCGGCGGCAGCTATCCACCAGCTGGTCACCAACACCGTCTGGAGACGACCCTCGGTGGCATGCCACAGGCCCGTATCGTGGACCATGTGGCACAACCACTGGCCGCTCGTGCACATCACCGCCATGGGTCTGGAGTGAGCACTTTTGCGCTTAGTGTAGGTGCTTAGGTGCGTACGATGTGGTAGATGCATTGGAATGGAGGGGTGCATTTATATGAGTGCAAACTGCATTGCATTCACTTCGTGCTGCCTCTTTTACCGGTCCTCCTAATTGAAGGAGGATGCATCATTGGCTGTTCAACATTTCAAGAACTGCTACCCTCTCCGTCGTCTGCATTAAAGCTGTATCGGGAACTGCGCCGCCCGCTGCACGCCCGCTTGAACACGCCTCCTCCCCTCCATCTATGCTTAATTACTGAATTTTAGTTGCAAAAATTAGATACTACTAGTAATTTTTAGCTTCATATTTTTACAAATCGCAGTGTTACAAGTTTGACAAATGGTAATGTTACTAGATCAACAAATGTCAATCTTTCCAGTTTGACAAATAGCAACATACCCAATATGACAGATGCAAATCTTACCAAATTGTTTGTACGTGGTTGCACACGGGTCATCCAAAACAACCGTTTGCGTTGAAGGGATTCACAAATCTTGTGCTGTGAATTTTCCCTCGATTTAAGGGGGAAGACCCTAGCTCTCACTTTGCATACCGGTGTTCTACTTAAAATGTTTGCGATCAAGAGCTGCAGAAATCCTGCTCGGCACATTTTCTCTTGGCTTCCTGGGGAAGCTGTCGGTTTGCATACGGGTGTTTTAACTAAAACGTTTCCGATCAAGAGCTGCACAAATCTTGCATTGGAGTACAGCCGGGTGCCATTCCATGATATCATGCCAAGTTTCATGAATTTCAGACGAGTTTTGGATTGACTAGAAATTTTAGGTATCTCAATGTTTGCCGCACAGTGACGGTGGCTGGTTGTTTGAAATTCATTCCCATTTCTTGCATGGAACCTAAGCATGCACCGAGGGACACATATTTGATTTTTCAACCCGTTTATATGCACTGGAGCATGTGCATGTAGTTCAAATTTTCATTATGCACATAAAATGCCTAGAAAACTCACTTAATGTATAAAAATGTCTAAACGAAACCTGAAAAATTCACAAAATTAGACACAACACTTCGGTTGTTCTATGTTGACACTAGAATTTTTTTGAAAGCAATAAGAGGCAACGAATATTGTTTCGTCCCCAAAGGTGGCACGTTCCCTACCGAAACCATCACGCTTGTTGTGAGAAGCTCTGGTTTATGAGAAGCTTATACCCAAGCCTGCCCCAAATGGGATAAAATTTTTACCACGGCATATTGATGCCGCTCCATGATAGGATGCCAAGTTTCAAGAATTTCAGATGAGTTTTGGATTTACTAGAATTTAAAAACGAGGCATCTCAATGTTTTGCAGGCAATCAACAGTGTCCTGGTGTTAGAATTTCATTCGCATTTCTTGCATGGGATCTATAAATTCACCCAAGGACACACATGTGATTTTTCAACCAACTTTGGTGCACTGGAGCATGTGCTTGTAGTTCAAATTTGAATTATGCACATAAAATGCCTAGAAAACCCAGTTAATGTATAAAAGAAGGCCAAATAAACCCCAAAAGATTCCAAAATTAAACACAACAATCATGTTGTTCTATGTTGACACTAGAATTTTTTTGAAAGCAATAAGAGGCAACAAATATCGTTTAGTTCCCAAAGGTGGCACGTTCCCTACCAAAACTGTCACGCTTGTTGTGAGAAGCTCTAGTTTGTGAGAAGCTTATAACCAAACCTGCCCAAATGGGACAAAAAATTTACCACGGCATGTTGATGCCGCTCCATGAGAGCATGCCCAGTTTCATGAATTTCAGACGAGTTTTGGATTTACTAGAATTTAAAAACCAGGTATCTCAACATTTTGCCAGCAATCAACTGTGCCCTGGTGTTTGTATTTCATTCCCATTTCTTACATGTGACCTAGAAATTCACCCAAGGACACACATGTGATTTTTCAACCAACTTTGGTGCACTTGAGCATGTGCTTGTAGTTCAAATTTTAATTATGCACATAAAATGCCTAGAAAACCCAGTTAATGTATAAAAAAGGCCAAACGAACCCCGAAAAATTCCAAAATTAAACACAACACTCCTATTGTTCTATGTTGACACTAGAAAATTTTTGAAAGCAATAAGAGGCAATGGATATCGTTTCGTCCCCGAAGGTGGCACATTCCTTACCGAAACCATCACGCTTGTTGTGTGAAACTCTGGTTGGTGAGAAGCTTATACCCTAACCTGCACCAAATGGAATTTTTTTACCATGGCATGTTGATGCCACTCCATGATAGCATGTCAAGTTTCACTAATTTCACATGAGTTTTGGAATTACTAGAATTTCAAAACTAGGTATCTCAATGATTTGCCGGCAATCAACAATGCCCTGGTGTTTGAATTTCATTCCCATTTCTTGCATGTGACCTAAGCATGCATCCAAGGACACAAATTTGATTTTTCAACCAATTTATATGCACCAGAGCATTTGCATGTAGTTTAATTTTGAATTGTGCACTTGAAATGGCTAGAAATCAGTTTAATGTATAAAATGTCCAAACAAACCCTTAATAATTCGAATTCTTTTACGACACACATATAGTTGCATGTTCACTGCAGATAAAAGGTCTAGCAATTCAAAAAACATCGATTTTTTCGCTTCGACCCCATTATGTAATTCAAATCAAGTAGATTGCACATAGTTTATTATCACCAACCGTGTGAGATGCAACACAAAATAACCTATAGCATCGTTGGTGTATACTACGCCTATGGCTTATGCGAGAAGGTGCGTCGGCTAAAGTTCACAGCCGGCGTCTCAAGCATACTAGCTCACTCCCCAAATACTCCCGCCTCTGCATCCCTCGCAATCTCGAAAATATTACTGCCACGTAATCTCAAAAATATCTACCACCTGGAAGGTTTTAATGTTTGATAGCACACGATTAGTATGTGCATTCCGTGTGCGATATCTGTTACTCCCGCTCTACTTCAGTCCCTTGATTCAAATTTTTAGTAGCCCCGGCATTTTACTCCCGCCTCTGCATCCCTCGCAATTTCAAAAATACCTTCTCGCCCTTGATCCAAATTTTCGGTAGCCCCGCCTAGTAACAAATTTAGTTGATGCAGTATTTCCTCAAACACCACCTTGCCCCCCGACCCCTCCACACACACCACACACTCCCCAAAACCTCCGCTCACACAGACACACACAACCCTCGAAACCACTGGTAGGTCGCCGCCATCACCGGCGCCTCGATCCTCAACCTCTTCCTGTGTGCCGGGGAGCTCAAGGAGCTAATGGCCAAAAAGAGGTTTATCACGGCCTTTTCGCCCTACGCCGGCAAGGTTTCCCCGTCT
>LR738714.1:562752249-562770223 GCA_902687465.1 Secale cereale
CCCCTATGCCGTTTCGACGACTTCTTCATCCTCCCTCGGACCCGATAGCCGACAAGATCCTACCTCGAGGTCCGTCAACGGCGATGGGGGGCGTGGGTCGCCGAGATTACAGATCGGGAGACCCACACCCGCCGGTGGCTCGGTAGCTTCCACACGCCCGAGCTCGCGGCCATGGAGTACGACCGCTGGCAGGTCCGCTACCACGGCACGGTGGCTAGGCTTCCCTTCGGCACACATCCGATCGACCTCGTTCCGCCGGAGCCAGGGTGATGAGCTCGGCTATGGCGTGGGAGGACCGCGAGGCATGGGACCGCCTCAAGGCTGAGTCCGTCAACGAGGCCTACATGCAAGAGCTCCGCCGACAGCATCCGGAGCTCGTGGAGGCGGAGTGGGCAATCTTTGCCGCCGCGGAGGACGACGAGGTTATCGTGCTCTCCTCTTATGACGAGGTCGAAGGCGGCGAGGACGGCGGCGCGGAGGGTGGCGAGGTTATCGCGCTCTCGTCCGAGGACGAGGTCGAAGGCGGCGGCCATGGCGGCACGGAGGCCATCGCGGTTATGTTCAGTTATGCAAAACTATCTATATTTATGTTTGAATGCATGCTACTTTCGGTTGAACCTGCTTTGAACTTGATCAAATTGAAGCTTAGGGGATCGACTAGAAAAGGCCAAAAATTGTCGGATTATATATATATAGCCGGTCTATTCTGCTAATATTAGCAGAATAACTATTCAAATAACACTTCCGCACTGCATGTTCAACGCAAGTGCACGTCATTATTTGAACCAAGTGTGTTGCAGTACTCACGCGAGTGAACTTCTCATCGCAAAAAACTGCACGCTATGTTTTTTTCGCTACCTTTTTTGCTCTAGTTTTTTAACTATTTGTCGGAATGAGGCGTATAATATATTGTGGAAAATCTATGGATTAGGCGCAACTTCGCCATGTTGAATACTTTCCGAGATACCTCACGGTTTAAGAGCAGTTTCGAAAATTGTGCGCCTCACAATGAATGACAACGAACTTTTTTTCGCGTTTTCTTTTAAACCGCTCGCCAGAGTGAATCAAATGATATACCGTTGGAAAGATATCGTCGAGTCGCATCTTTTTCATATGTATTATTTTCTCTAATTCGTTACTGTTTAAGAGCAGTTTCAAATTTACTAAATCGCGGAACAATATTTTTCAAATGTTTTCAAATTTTCGGTACTGTTTTTGCTTTAGTTTTTAAACCATTTGTCGGAACAATGCGTGTAATATACCGTTAAAAAGCTACAGACGATTTGCAACTTTCAAATGTTGAAATGTTTTCGAGATTCCTTACGGTTTTTAGTTAATTTTGAAAATAGTGCGGCTAACCACGATATGCAGCGGCCGTTTTTCGCGAATTTTTTCAAACCGCTCGTCAGAATGATTCAAATGGTACACCATCATAAAGATATCGACGAGGCGCAACTTTTTCATGTAGAACACACTCTCTAATTCCTTACGGTTCAAGAGCAGTTTTGATTTTACCGAAATGCGGACACTCTGTTTTCCGCGACACCAAAATCGACGCGTGCACTGCATCGGACAGAAAAGCGCATTGCTTCAAACTGAAAATCACACTGCATCAGACAGTCAAGTGAACTTCATGATTTCTTTTGTCAAACGTAAATTTTTCTCACACGATTTTTTGTTGTCTTTTTTTAAATGAACCGCGACACTACCGAAAGTGAACCGCGACACTACCGAAAGTGAGCCGCATGAGTTTTTGTTGTCTTTTTTGTAATATTTTTTCTATGGAAAATAGTGGACCGCAGACTAGGGCAAGTGAACCATATCAAAGGAAAAGTGAACCACAACACGCGTCTAAGTGAGCCGTATGATCCTTTTGTTCTTCTCTAACCTTTTTCATAGGCTTATGTGGACTACATAGTGGTAGTGTACTGCTTCATTATGTTTTTCAAACTATGTCCATATTGAAACTTCCTCAACAAACAAGAATGGAGTGAGCTACAATGAATGCACTACATCGTAGGTAAGTGAAACCAAAGTGAGCTGCGGACAGGAAACCAAAGTGAGCTGCAGATACCTTTAAAGTCATTTACATAAATAGAGTGCACTGCATGAACCTTTTAAACACATTTTTTCTTGCCTCCCTAGGCCGGCTGACCGCGCCCATGAGTATTTTTTTCATTTTTTGAACCACACATGCCCATCAATCCATACTGCAATTTTGATCGTGGGGGACTGCACACACTTTTGATCGACTCCCACACGGCTTGCAAAACATGAAAACTCTAAAAAAAACAAGCGGACTGCATAACAAAAATCTGAAGAAAAAATGCAAAAAAATCAAGTGGACTGCTCGCCCCACTACTGCTCTTTCCATCGGTCGTCGTCGTCGCTATGGAGAAGACCACCTCCCCACTTCTGCTGCTACTTTAGTCTTCGGTGGTGTGGGCTCTCTCGCAGGAGTGGACTGCATGCGATGCATTGGGTGGAGATGTTGGAGAGCAGAGGAGGCCGATGTCGGAGGTGGGGAGGAGGGAGCCGATCTGGACAAGGAGCTTGGGGGAGGGAGCCACGACCTCGATCTAGACGAGGACAGGGCAGCTGCACTCAAAGGGCGGAGATGCAGTTCGATGGGGGAGGGAGTGGGGTGCAGTCCTTTTCCCCCTGGTCGATGACAGCGGCCGTTAGTGCCCACGGGTGAGACATAAGACGGATCCGGCAACGAAAACGAGGGAGGGGCAAAGAGGGCGACCTTTGGAAGCTGGAGCCGCCCGGATCCGGCGACCGCCGGGGAGTGCCAACGCGGGAGGGGACGGGGGACCGGTGTGAGGGGATGCCTCGCCTCTGTTTGGAATGGGCGCGTCACCGGACTGGCACGGGAGGAGGATCTCGCTGGAATCCAGTGGTCACAGGGGCAGGTAGGTGGCTAGGCGGGGGAGGGAGGTGGAGGAGGATCCCACCGGCTGCTGCTCGAGGGTGGGCCGAGGACGGCGCTGTGGCCTGTGGGAGCCGCTCGTCGCGCCGTGGTTGGGGTAGGGCAGTGCCCTGCAGGCTGGGGGCCTGAGGAGGGCCGACGCGGCGGCGAGCTGGGGTTGGGCGAAGCGGTGGCCTCGGGAGGGACGGGCGGTGTGGGCCCTAGGGATGGCCCGTGCGGTGGCGGCCTGGGGATGGGCGGGCGGCGCGGGGGATGGGGATGGGCGACCAGGCGGCGGCCTGGGTGGGAGTCGTGGGGATGGTGGGGCGGCAGAGGTGGGTGGTGGTGGGGAAGGTGGGCATGTCGGGTTGACCTGCGGTGGAAGAAGGTGGGGTGCGGGGTTGGGTAATGTAGTTTTATCGAGTTGCTATGCGGTCCGGCTGAGGCGTACGAAGCAGTGTAGAAGTGTTAGCAGAATAAGCTGGTGTTATTAGAATAAGACTCTTAAGGGGTGTTATCATAATAGACCCACCACATATATATACACTATTCTGATCACGGGATCAGAATATTATTCTGATCACAACATATACTTCCTCAAATACACGCGTGAACTTCCCTTTGTAGGAACCCGACCTTCGGGCTATCTTCGCAACCGTGTCTCTTCACGTGAATTATTCTTGTTAGTTGTGTTCTATATGATGTAAGTGTAATTTGCAAACGGTTTTTAGAAGTAAATACTCTTTTTAAATAGAAATCTCGATCATGGGAGGATTTTGCTCTCGGGTTGTGATGAACTCGTGTTTTTCGCAATTTTACTGCCTCAGTTGTTAGACCTGAACTTCCCTCTGAACTAGGTTGAACTTCTGCCAACATTGCCCAAAACGGGGCTTGCGTTATACCGTTCGTAAGCTATGGATACCAGTTTCATGACCCAACTTAAATTTTTGTCAAAATGTAAGCGTTTTAAGAGCAGTTTTGAAAACCGTTTTCTCTTCACACAAAAAAATGAATCGTATTTTCGATCGCATTTCTAAACCGTTTATCGGAATGTGGCTTATAATACGGCGTTGGAAAGCTGCTGCAAAACCGCTCCTTCCATATGTTGAAAGTTTTCTCTAATTCCCTACGGTTAAAGAGTAATTTGGAAAAATGTAAAATTTGGCAAACCGAACAACGGAGTTCGTATTTTCGCTGTAATTTCTAAATGGCTAATCCAATTAGGGCATACTATACGCCGTTGGAAAGATTATGAAAATGCGCTACTTTTTCATTTTGAAAGTTTTTTCTAATTTTGAACGGTTTAAGAGTAATCTAGAAAACGGTACAAGTCCTACCGAGTTTGTTTTTTCGAGCTCATTTTTTAACCGCGCGTCTGAATGCAACAAATGATATGGCGTCGGAAAGCTTGAACAAATGCGAAACTTTTTGGTATGTACTGTTTCTCCCAATTCTTTATTATTTTAAGTCAGTTTAGAAAATGGCGAAAAACATATTTTTGCTGTATTTTTTACAAACTTCATCGGAATGGGGCAAATAATATACTGTTGAAAAGCTACGGAAAATGCGAAACTTTTTCATGTTGACGGTTTTCTCTGATTCCTAACCGTTTTCAAGTAATTGCGAAAACATCGAGATCATTCGTTCTGCCTTTATCGCCGAACAGATTTTTCGAAAATGCACCGCGTGAAGAACATGAACTTCTCGGCACGTGTACTTGAACTTCACTCTGTTTTTCACGGGCTTTTTTTGCTCGCAACTCTCCATCCACTGCTCATAGCTCTCCATCCACTCATCGGAATTGAGCAAGTGATATACCGATGGAAAGCTGCTATAAACACACAACTTTCCCGTGTTAATTATTTTTTCATACTCGCGACGGTTTTAAAAGTTTTTCATCTGAAATTCATTTAGTTTAGTAGTTGAACTTCCTGCTGTTTTCACGTTGAACTTCTGTGACATATTTTCGTTTGTAATTTTCTCATCCATTCGTCAGTGTTACACAAATCATATTCTTTTTGTACAAACCTCTCTCACAATATACTTTTTAACTTTCACAGTATTGAACTCCTTTGTCAGTTTAATTAGAACTTCTCGGTTTAACAGGAAATGGAATGCTTTGTTATTATAATTGTTTATAAACTTCGAACTTCTTTGTTATTTTATTTTGAACTTCTTAGTTTTATTTTTAGAAAGAAAAATGATTTGTTACGTAAACATCGGACATTTTTTTTCTAGAAACAAGAACAATCTGAGTTTTTTGTATGCATTGTGCTCCTCCGTTATTTTAATTTGAACTTATTTGTTTTATTCTTTAGTAATAAGGAAAATAAGATTTTTTTTTTGAACTTATTGAACCGCTCTGTTATTTGTATTTGAACTTCTAGTTTTTTTTACGAGAAAATCACCTTTTTAGGATATATTTTCTTTTAGTAATGAAAATAATCTCAATAATTTGTTGTAATCATCGAACTTCCTTCTCTTCTCTGTTCTTTCTTCGTTCTACACGAGAAAATATAGTTTTTCTCATTTTTGTGTACTAAGCACAAACACGCACATCACATCCACAAATTTTTTTGGTAGTCAAATGAAAAAAGGTTACAGTCTCACATGCATAAACAATCGAACTCCCCTGATTTTTAGTACAATACATGAACTTCCCACGTACAAAATTGTTTTGTTTCTGATACTAGTGGGTGGAGCCTCACAAGTGGGGCGCACGTTGTTGGACATGCGAGAGGAAGAATGGTGATGTCGGGGAAGGTCGGATTTAGTCATCGCTGTTGTCCACACACGACAACATGGACTTCTTGGTTTTCTTATTTTCAGTAGTAGCACAAAAAGAGAAGAAGGAAAGATGTAAAATGAGTGTGCAAAAGCTATAGAAATTTTAGGATAATTTAAGCATAAGAATTAGTAGCAAAAAAGGCAGTGCACACTTACAAACAATATTCTCAATTGACCTGGCCACACACTAACTACATGCACCAATCCTTTTTACATAAAAAATGCACTCACTAGTGGCGGACTTACATGTCTCCACCACACATTCCCTTTGTATCTTGTCTCACGTTATCCACAAAGTGCTGATGCGTTATCTCCTTCATGCTTTTGTTCTTCTTCCCTGTACTCCGAAACAAGCAACATCTTGATTCAGAAAGCAACCGTAATGGTGGCCAATTTTCTGGAGAAGCTTCCATGCACTCTTCTGTTTGCAGCTAGACTTGCCCATTAGGAGAAGCTGTCCTGCAATGGTTGCCAATTTTCTGGCGGGATTCTGAAGTTGGCCAGCGGGGTAGCTGGGGGTGCTAGAGGTAGGGGCACGTCTAAGTTGCCAAGAGTACGACCGCCAGCAACATGCAGGGTCTACAATAAGGTCGTGGGCGCTGTCTTCCACGGGATGTAGGTAGCGACAAATAGAGCGGTGTCTCTGTAGGAACAATTTTGGATGTAGGGTCACACATAACTCACCACCATAGTTGCTGGAGAAGTCGCGGCGAGGTAAGGGGCTGCAGCACACGAGGTACAAATATACGTGAGATATCTTTTTAACATGTTCAGTACATGGAGATCCCACTATACATATTTTTTTTCAAGCAAATGGCAACTGGCGACATGTGGAAACAGAAAGAAAGTCCCAGCAGAAGTCTTCCTTCACCAGATTCGGCAGAAGTTGAGCTGGATGGTGGGCAGCAGGATCTAGGCTGATGTGTTCATGGACGGCCAACAACTCTGTCGTTGAACGGCCCGTGGTTGTGTAGTTGAACGGCTCGGGTTGCTTTGCGAGGACGCGGGGCGGCCCTGCAGATCGGATCAGGGCGAGGGTGCTCTCTACTACCTAGAAGAAAATGCTCTGAAGGACAAAACACACACACAAGAACAACTACACATTAGGATTTCTAAATGGTCCACTGTTTGTAGACGAAGTTCAGGAAGATCCTCGGACGCACGCACATACCAGAGTATGAAGACATGCATTAGCATGTACATCTCAGTTCCTCACATTATACACAGTTAATTTATTTTTTTAACAGCATATGAAATGAATTGTCAAATCAATGCTCAGAAATGTGATCTCGTTTATGCAGATATAGACCCAATTGTCCATGGTTCTTTTTTACATATTAAGATGAACAATAGAGAATTAGCTTACCAGCAAAACAGAATTTGCAAACAATATTGCAGAAGTAACAAAGTTTCCTGTAGCTTTGAACGAGTAGAGCTGATTTGGAAGAAGTGGTGCAGGGGTTCAAGTAAGAGATGACGAGAAGGTCACTTAGAGGAGCTGCAGAAGGTCACACATGAGGTATGACAAGGCAGGAGGTGCATAGTTGAGAGTTGAGGGGCATGGTGTGTTTGGCTCTCGGCAGCCAGGATGGCCGGTGGTTTGCGAGCACCGCACGACAGGGAGGGCGTCGCCGCTGCTGCTCTGGATCCAGGGCGTGGGAGGCTGCCACTACCATGGATCCATGGGAGGTTGCCGCCGTGTTGGATCGAGGGGGAGGGATGCCGCCGTCGATGCTGTGGATCCAGGGGGTGGGAGGCCCCCGCCGCTACCGTGGATCCAGGGGGAACTCTATATTTTAAAGGATCGCTGCTAGAGATGGCCTTATGACTTGTTTATTTCAGTTCTTCACAATGTGATACTCTATATGTGCAACTATTTTCCTTGCAGTTCAATTTCATCAATAACAGTTTCAACAATACCACTATGGATTACGATATTTGGTTGCTGTTAAGGATATTGCAGTTAACATCCTTTTTGTTTTTTTTAACAATAACTAGTGTACTTTAGACTTGCACAATACCAGTTTGAATGACTATTTGCTTGTTTTTAAATATTATGCCTGATGCAGTTAACACACCTTTCCACTTCTTGTTTTGCTACTAGCGTGCTTAAGCCTGCACACTAAAGCTATCATTTGTAGATTATGTTGTCTACCATGGATATATTTGGTTGATGTTTAGCCTGTTGTGCTTAACAGGCCTTTATATGTACTCATGCAGGACAATATTGAGAAGAGTGTTGTTTTCCATCGAGGTTATTTTCATCACATTGCTTATATGTACTCATCGCTCAGGATATCGGTAGCTGGTACCATATAGCCTAGTGCTGATAAGGGATTAATCGTCGAATCAGACATTTCACTGAATATATCTGTAACCCATTTATCAGTAGGTTAACTAGGGCCATATTTAATATATCCGAGGCTACATAGCAACATACATTGTACTGAACGACTAAATATGCAATCCTAGGCTACATAGCAACAAGGAAGAGTGTTAGCTTAATGTTCCGATGATGTCTAGATATACATGTAATAAATTCTTATATAATGGGATGGAGGGACTGTTGTACTACATCATTTTTTAATTGTTGTTTAGCTTCTAATATTGACTTGGTGCTTTTAGGTACATATATCATTCCCTAAGCTCCGCACTTCGACCCTTTCTGGGGCAATGAGATATTCATGAACCAGCATCAAGTGAGGAAACTGATAAAGATTGTCATTAAAATGGGTCCAAAGACGTCAATCGAACTATTTGTTTACACTTTATGCAAGACAATAGTGAACTGCAGGATGGTAAGTAAGAACCCTGTAGCCTTCTTTTTATTGCCCGTAATGAGTTGTATTAGATGACAATGTCTGAATCTTCTTTCCTTTGCAGTGGATCCTGAAGCAGTTTACTCAAGATTACCTCTCAAACTACATGATTGGCGGCCGACCATCACAAGGGGTTTGACTAGAGTCCTGCATGCCTTCCGCATCCAGGAGAGAACAATAGGGCCATTTTGCTTCACCTTGTTCAGCAACCGGAATGTCTGTCGCCTCTTTCTTTACCATCTGTAATACTACAAGTATAGAACCGTGGTTCATCATTCTTTATTTGGTGCTTATGTAATTCTTAAACATATGTACCTGTGAATCGAATAATGCATTGGTTGTTTGATCCTTATGGATATTGTCGGTGTACTAAGGTAGGGGTACCTCAGTACCCCAACTTGTGCACGGGCAGTTGCAGCTTCCCGCGGAAGGGTTTACCGCGTGCTCGCCGGAGACCTTCCTGCTCCCTATTAAACCATTCAAAAACGAAGTATACAAGAAAGAAGACCGAGACCCCGGCAAGAGGAGCTTGTCGGGACGGCCGTACCAGGCTCAAGACTGCCCCACTAGCACAAGGCCCTGGCAAGAGGGGCTTGCTAGAAGGACTAGAAGACACGCCTCGGCGCTATATGCGCCCCGGCAAGGGCTCGGGGAGCGGCAAGCTCCCGGGTCCGGCAAGATCAAGGCCCCGGCAAGGTGCTTGCCGGGAAGGTTGCGCTGTGTGCCCGCGCTCCAGCTCATCGGCCCACGCGCCGCCCTGGGGACTATCCAGGGACGCGTGGCGGATGGCTGTGCAGCCTGGGGGACACGGTGGCACTCCACGGTGGTGGATCCATCGCCGTGGCAGACGGAGACGCAAGGGCGGGAGCTTTTGGGGTCGACGGCGACGGGCATTAAATGCCCTTGTCCCCCACTGTCAAAGTAGGTATAGACCACTGTTCTGCACTGTAGCTCCACTGTTCCCGCACTGTTACAACTACCACCTCTTTTACGTTTTTACCCCTTTCTCCTACGTTGACACCTGTCGGTGACCCCTTAGCACTATAAAAGGAGGCCCATGCACAACGTGGAGGGGGTTCGGAACCTAGATCACTCTCACGCTCGGTGTAGCTGCTTCTTCAAGCTCCCGAGCGCTCCAACTCAATACACAACTAAGCAGGAGTAGGGTTTTACGCGTCTACCACGGCCCGAACCTGGGTAAAACTGCCCGCGTGTTCGCTACGATCTGCTCTTCGTGCTCCCTCCGCCCTCGTACCGCACAGACAAGGGGCTCCGGTCCCATAGGTGTTCGTGGCGGACAGTTTCCCCCGACATCTTTGGCGCGCCAGGTAGGGGGCGTCGAGGTTGTGCGAACCTGATCCAGCGTTCGCGCGGGCGTATTCTTCATCAACCTCTCCGAATTCGTCGACTTCACCAGCAACAGCTCCATGGCCCCGAAGAAGAAGGCTTCGGAGGTCGGAGGCCCGTCTGCGTCTCACCCGCCGCCACCAGAGCCAACGGTGGGCGGGGGAGACGCCGTCGGAAGAGTGGCCGCCGGCGAGGACACTCACGGCGCCACTAGATCCAAGAATAGAACGGACGACCGAACCTCGGTCTCCGTGGACGCACCACGTCCCTCTCAGCACACAACGACCCAGCAGCGCCATGTCACGGGAGGTGGCATCCGCTTGCTGGGACAAGGCCAAACCGGAGGCTCGCGGGACGCCCCGGACCCCCGTCCGGGCACAAGCAAAGCGAAGGCGCCGGCGCGGGACCCCGCTCCTTCTAACGCTGTTAGAAGTCCGAGCGTATCCCGCTCCTGGCACCGCTCGCCCGCGTTCCCCTCCACTCCAGCAGAAGCGCTCGCAAGGGCGCAACTGCTCCTCGACTTCCCTCCAGCGGCAGACAAGGCCGAAGACTGGAGGGCCACCATTCAGAGCCTGATAGCCTTCGCCAACAACGACTCTCCACAGCAGCCGTCGGCCTCGCGACCGCGGCAAGCTGAGAAGACGAAGGCTGACGGCGACAAGACTGCCGGGGGTGCGACAAGCGTGCATTCCCCGCCGCAGAAGCAGAAGACGCCGCCCCGCCGGAACAACGCCGACGACGGCTCCACAGCCTCGTCGGACCCGCGGGCCCGTCGGGACCAGCGCCAGGTCCTCGACGACCGGCAACAGGAAGACGCTCGGACAAGAATCGAGCGCCGCCGAGAAGC
This sequence comes from Secale cereale, assembly GCA_902687465.1. Taxonomy (NCBI): domain Eukaryota; kingdom Viridiplantae; phylum Streptophyta; class Magnoliopsida; order Poales; family Poaceae; genus Secale; species Secale cereale. The sequence goes on from LR738714.1 coordinate 562,762,961, forward strand.
TCGGCGACAATCAGACCAGAGAGCTGGGAACGCTGTCGACGCGTACGCGCCCGGTGAACCAGGCGACTTGCCGTACGCGGCAGGCTGCCCTGCGTTCACCCGCGAGCTGCGGCGCGTCCAGTGGCCCAGCATGAAGAATTTTAAGCCCGACGTACCGGAGAAGTACGACGGCAAGACGCACCCCTCGGAGTTTCTCAGCGTTTACACCATCGCAGTGCAAGCTGCCGGGGGGCGCGACGAGAAGATCTTGGCAAATTACTTCCCGCTCGTGCTTAAGCCGAACGTCCGTTCGTGGCTTATGCACTTGTCGGAAGGTTCCATCTCTTCTTGGGCCGACCTTTGCCACCAGTTTGTTGGCGCCTTCACCGGCGGCCACAAACCCCACGGCCAGGAGAGCGATCTCCACATCTTGGCCCAGAAGGAAGGCGAGACCCTGCGCAAGTACATCCAACGCTTCAGCCGCGTGCAGCACAACATCCCCGATGTCCACCCTGCCGCGATTATCAGCGCGTTCCACCAGAACGTGCGTAACCGCCGCATGCGTGAAGAAATGGCGATGACCAAGATTCGGGACGTCAGCGAGCTCTACGCTCTTGCTGACAAGTGCGCGCGCGCAGAAGAGGGGAGGAGACTCCCCGGGGAGGATGCTGGCGCAGGAGGAAGCGACAGCGACGACGCCGCCCCGGCAAAGAAGAGCCGGCGGCGGAATAACAGAAGGAAGGGCAAGAAAGAGGTGCTTGCCGCCGAGAAGTCCGGCAAGGAGGCCCCCGCCAAGAAAACGCAGGCTGGCGGCTCCGGCAAGGAGCCTGCCCCTGTAGCGGCGGCCGACAAGCCGGGCAGCTCCGACAAGCAATACTGTAAGATCCACCGCACCAAGGGCCACGACCTCTCCAACTGCAAACGCGTCGAATATCTTGTCGAGCAGCAGAAGGTTGAGTACGAGAGGCGCGACAAGGAGAAGGCCCAAGGTGGCGGGGAGGAGACAAGCAAGAAGCGGCCGTTCAACGGCCGGGGAGGGCGCCGCGGCAAGGCCAAGCAGCAGCAAGGGGATCGACCTCCCGGGGGCCGCGACAAGGACGAAGAGGACGACGACGAAGACATGGAGGACGAAGATAACAGCGAACAGGAGTTCCAGAAGGCCACAGAGGTCCTGTGCGTAGACGGTGGCGCCTCTCTGCGCACCTCCCACCGCCAACTCAAGCAGTGGGTGCGTGAGGTAAACGCAGCGGAGCCGCCCGTGGAGTCGCGCAGGCTCCTCAAATGGTCCAGCACGCCCATCATTTTTGATCTTGAGGATCACCCTGACCGCACCACTGCGGTCGGGTGCTTGCCGATGCTGGTCTCACCCACCATCCGCAACCTCAAGGTCACCAAAATGTTGGTAGACGGCGGGGCCGGGCTGAACTTGATCTCCTCTGCTGTGATCAAGAAACTCCAGATTCCAGATGGCGAGCTCGAAGAGACCGGTTCATTCCAAGGAATCAACCCGGGAAGGAGCAAGCCCAAGGGAAAGATCACTCTGCCGGTGACCTTTGGCGGGGAGCTCAACTTCAGAACTGAGCGCATCACTTTCGACGTTGCCGATATTCCGTTGCCCTACAACGGAATACTCGGCCGTCCTGCCCTCGCCAAGTTCATGGCAGCTTCCCATTATGCCTACAATGTGCTCAAGATGCCGGGGCCGATAAGCGTCATCACTGTTCACGGCGACAAGAAGGATGCGCTTATCTGCGCCGACAAGATCTACCGGGATGCGGCAGCTGCGGCCGAGAAGGATACTCTTGCCGCTGAAGCTCCCGGGGGGAAGAAGACGAAGACCAAGTCCGGCATGTGCTCTGGGACCCACTCCGGCAACCGCACCTCCTCGGAGTGCTGCGCTGCCGTCGAGGACGTTCCATCGAGCTCCACCGGCAAGAGTAAGAAAGGAATGGCTGCTCCTCCGGCAACCAAGAAAGTGTCCGCCAAGGAGGACGGCACTGGTGGTACCTTCACCATCAGTGCCACCCTCGACAGCAAATAGGAAAGCGCGCTCGTTGCCTTCCTGCGGGCGAATGTCGATGTGTTTGCCTGGCAACCATCTGACATCCCCGGTGTTCCCAGGAAGGTAATTGAGCACAAGCTTGCTGTTTGTCCTCATGCGCGGCCCATCAAGCAGAAAGTGAGGAAGCAAGCCGTGGAGCGCCAAGAATTCATCAACGAAGAAATCAAGAAGCTAGAGGCAGCAGGCCTAGTTAGAGGTGTGATCCATCCGACGTGGTTGGCAAATCCGGTCGTCGTGCGCAAGGCCAACGGGAAATGGAGACTGTGTATAGACTTCACCGATGTGAATAAAGCATGTCCCAAGGATCCATTCCCTTTGCCGCGCATTGACCAGATCGTCGACTCCACTGCCGGATGTGAGCTACTCTGTTTTCTTGATGCATACTCAGGCTATCATCAGATTTTCATGGCCAAGGAGGATGAAGAGAAGACTGCATTTATCACCCCGTGTGGCACTTATTGCTTCATACGCATGCCATTTGGGTTGAAGAATGCAGGCTCAACCTTTGCAAGGGTAGTATACACTGCTTTCGAGCCACAGATCCACAGAAATGTAGAAGCTTACATGGATGACATCGTGGTGAAGAGCAAGAGCAAGGATACCCTGATCCAAGATTTAGAAGAGACGTTTCAGAACCTGCGCAGAATACAGCTCAAGTTGAACCCCGAGAAGTGCGTCTTTGGAGTTCCCTCCGGCAAGCTTCTCGGGTTCTTTGTGTCACAGAGGGGGATTGAAGCCAACCCCGACAAGATTAAAGCCATCGAACAGATAGAGGCCCCAAAGCGCGTCAAGGATGTCAGGAGGCTTGCAGGTTGTGTGGCTGCCCTCAGTAGGTTCATTTCGAAGTCTGCAGAACGCGCCCTACCTTTCTTCAAAATCTTGAAGAAGGCAGGTCCCATGAAGTGGACTCCGGAAGCGGAGGCGGCGCTGCAGGATTTGAAACGGTACCTGTCCTCCACTCCAATACTTGTCGCACCTAGACCACAGGAAAAGTTGTTGCTATACCTAGCGGCAACCAACCAGGTGGTTAGTGCTGCGTTAGTAGCGGAGAGGGAGCCCGACGAGGAGTCAGCACCACCGGCAAGCGAATCCAGCGACAAGCAGGGGGCTGCTCCGGCAAGCTCTGGCCCCGACAAGGAAGAATCTGCGCAGGAACATGATGAGGTGCGGAAGAAGATGGTGCAGCGCCCAGTGTATTTTGTAAGTTCCCTTCTCCAGGGGGCTAGATCAAGGTACTCTGGTGTGCAAAAGTTGCTTTTCGGCCTCCTCATGGCCTCGAGAAAGCTGCGCCATTACTTCCAAGCCCATGAAATAACAGTGGTCACTCGCTTTCCGCTGAAGAGGATATTGCACAACCCAGAAGCAACAGGCAGGATCGTTGAGTGGGCACTGGAGCTGTCAAGCTTTGGACTCAAGTTTGAAAGCACTTCAACTATACAGAGCCGAGCCTTGGCAGAATTCATAGCTGAGTGGACTCCAACGCCCGATGAAGAAGTTCAAGAAACAAGTACACCCGTACAAGAAGCTACAAGTGAATGGGTAATGTATTTTGACGGTGCCTTCTCGCTGCAAGGCGCCGGTGCTGGCGTGGTACTCATCGCGCCCACCGGAGAGCACCTCAAATACGTTATCCAGATGCACTTTCCCAGGGAGCAAGCGACAAACAACACTGCTGAATATGAAGGCTTGCTTGCCGGCCTCAGGATTGCGGCCGAACTTGGGATCAGAAAGCTGATTGTGCGGGGAGATTCTCAGTTGGTGGTCCGACAAGTTAACAAGAGCTATCAGAACCCTTTGATGGAAGCTTATGTCGATGAAGTGAGGAAGCTTGAGGAACACTTTGAAGGTCTGCAGATGGAGCACGTTCCGAGAGCTCAAAATGAAATTGCAGATGGCCTTTCAAAGTGTGCTGCGATGAAGTTACCTGTGGAACCAGGAACCTTCTTGCTCAAGCTGACTCAACCATCCGTTACACCATCAATTGGGCAGTCCAAGAAGAGGAAGTTGGTCTCCGGTGACTACTTGCCGGCGGACCTTCCCGAAACCGCCGCCAAGGCCCCCAAGATCAACAACCACAACGCTGAGGAACAGTTTGCTCCTGCAGATCCTCGGGTCTGTACAGTTGAAGCAAGCGTTCCCGACAAGCCTCGCCCCGGCGAGCTTGCCGGGGGACCTCCAGCTCCGGCAGAACCAGAGGTCCTTGCCATAGAAGCTGAGGTTCCCGCAGCGGCCCTCGAGCCTTTAGTCCTTGCCGCCGAGCCCCAGGCTCCGGCATGGGCGCAGCAGATCGTCCGTTTCCTTCAAACTGGAGAACTTCCCGACGACCCAGAAGAAATAGAGAAGATAACCAGGCAGTCAAGTATGTATCAGTTCGTGGATAACGAGCTGTACAGAAGAAGACTCAATGGTGTCAGATTGAAGTGTATCTCCAGGGAAGATGGACAGAAGCTGTTGGCGGAAATACACGGAGGCATATGCGGCCACCACATTGGCGCAAGGGCGCTTGCCGGGAAAGCTTTCCGGCAAGGGTTCTTTTGGCAAGAAGCCCTCCAAGATGCAACTGCACTAGTAACCAAGTGTGAAGCGTGCCAGTTCCATGCAAAGCAGATTCATCAGCCAGCTCAAGCTCTCCAAACAATCCCTTTGTCCTGGACCTTCTCGGTCTGGGGGCTCGATATCCTCGGCCCCTTCCCCCGAGCCGTCGGGGGCTTTGAGTACTTGTACGTTGCGATCGACAAGTTCACAAAGTGGCCAGAAGTGGAGCCAGTGAGAAAGGTGACAGCACAGTCAGCAGTCAGGTTCTTCAGGTCGATTGTTTGCCGTTTCGGGATCCCTAACAGGATCATCACCGATAACGGTACACAATTTACTAGTCGCACCTTCATGCAGTACGTCCAAGACCTTGGCGCCAAGGTCTGTTTCGCTTCTGTTGCTCACCCGAGGAGCAACGGTCAAGCGGAGAGGGCAAATGCTGAAGTGCTGCGCGGACTCAAGACAAGGACCTTTGACAGGCTGCGCAAGTGCGGAAGAAATTGGATAGAGGAGCTACCGGCGGCTCTTTGGTCAATCAGAACGACACCAAGTCGAGCCACCGGGCAGACACCCTTTGCTCTAGTCTATGGAGCAGAGGCAGTTCTCCTCACGGAACTCGTATACGGATCTCCTCGAGTGCTCGCTTATGATGAGCTCGAGCAAGAGCAACTGCGGCAGGATGACGCGTTGCTCCTCGAGGAGGGACGTCTCCAGGCTGCTGTACGAGCTGCTCGATACCAGCAAGCCTTGCGTCGCTACCATAGCCGCAAGGTCAAGGCCAGGAGTCTCGAGGAAGGCGACCTTGTTCTTCGGCGTGTTCAGTCTGCCAAGAATTCCAACAAGTTGACGCCGAAGTGGGAAGGCCCTTATCGGGTGAGACAAGTCACGAGGCCCGGCGCTGTCCGCCTCGAGACCGAAGAAGGCTTACCGGTGAGCAACTCCTGGAACATAGAGCACCTTCGCAAGTTTCACCCTTAAGGCGCGGTTGCCGTGATCCGCTCCGGCAACCACCTTTTGTACAAGCTTTGCCGCTGTTGCATGTAACCCTTTGTACAAAGCCGGGCGCACACCCCGTGCATCAGTAAAGTTTTTGTGTTTTTCACCGATTGCCTTTTGCATGCTTTTCTTTGCTATTTGCATGTTTTGTTTGGCATTTGGTGCAACACTCAAGTATACGGTAAGCATTAGCATGCCGAAAGGCCATATACTTGTTTCCCTCTCCCTTTTCTTTCCTCTTAAGCAGAAGGGACGTTCCTCGCGCACAAGTTTGCCGGGGGGGAAGGGGGTGGAGGAGGAACCAAGTGCTGTTCAAGAAAGAGAAGCCTTACCGGAAAGCAAGCAATATAAGCAAGCAACATATGAAAGATAAGTTGTTAGGATTTGACCAGTTCAAATTTTAAATTTTAGTTGTCTTCCTTGAACAATCACACTTTGTATGGAAAACCTGTGCGCGGAGGAACCTACCCGTAGCTTGCCGCACCCTTATCTTGTTTCCGAGTTCACTCAACGATTTAAGTGAGCTGCGACAAGTGTCGCGCCCTTGCTTCGTTTCCGAGTACGCTCAGCAAGCTTAGTGCGTTGCGACTAGCCGCGGCGAGGTTGCTTGCCGGTGAGACCTTGGCCAACAGGCTGCTCAGAGTCCAGCACTCAGCACTCGCGGCAAAGGTCCCTTGCCGGCAAGCTCCCCGGGAGCGTAGGGTGAAAAGCATACAAAGTCAAGGATAAGGACAAGGAAGATAACATTGCACCAATTGATCAAAATAAGGTAAATATCTTACAAAGGATAACTTGTCGCAATGGACTAATGAGTTCATAACATAATGTGCAGCAAAAAAAAGAAATAAAGATAATGGAGGCCTAATCTACGCGATCGCCCTCCTTCCTGGAGATCTTGGCCACCTTGGCAATGATGTGGGCGACCTGCTCCTTCAGGGCCTCCGTGTTCGCATCAGCCGGCAGGGTGCGAAGAACGTTGGTGAGGTTGATGCCCGGATTGCGGTACACGATCTTCGTCAGCACCCGCTCCAGAGTTCCCGCGCAGAGCAGGCGCGACTCCTCGGCCAGCTGCGCGGGGATTTGGTTCCGGAGACCTGCAAGGGCCGGCGCGATCCCTCTGAAGAAGAGGCTGAGCTTGGCGCTGTGCGGGAGATCCGGATCCGGGGAGTAGATGAGATGTTCAACTTTCAGCGCCAGCAGCTCCTGGTCGATGTTGGACGCAGAAGATACCAAGTCTTCGGTCCATACCTCAATGGTTTGGCGGAAGAGCTCGGACGCTTTGTTGACGCTGTCCACCAAGGTCCGCTCCTTGCGGAGCTCCTCCTTCAGCTTGGTCTCCCGAGCCCGGGCAGCATCGAGTGAATCCTTCAGTGTAGTGACCTTCAACTCCAAGTCCTTGATGGAGTCCTTGGCGGCCTTCAACTCGTCGCCCCTCTTAGAAAGGCTCACCTGGAGCTCTGAATTTGTGTGGGCGTCCTTCTCGCGCTCAGTGATAAGCGCGGCAACCTTCTCCGCGCTCACCTTCAACGCCTTCTCCAGCTGTGCGGCCTTGGCGGCGAGCTCCTTCTTGGCGTCTTCCGCGGCAACCGCGGCGGCTTTCGCCTCCTTCAATTCTCCGCCAAGGGCCGCTGCGCGAGCGGCAAGGTCCTCCTCATGGGAGTCGAGCTGGACCTTCCACTGCGCGAGTTCTCCTT
>LR738714.1:562776091-562789301 GCA_902687465.1 Secale cereale
AAGGTACACGTGCATTGCACGGATGAGATTTGGCAAGCAAATTATGAATAAATACCACATTATAGCATGTAAGCTTTGAGTCATATATATGCATGATGTAGATGTTCGTTTAATTCTTATAGTGATCATCTCATTCAAAATCAATTAGTTTTTATCAAAAAGCTAATCTATTTCAAGATTCATGGAGTTGTGTGTTGAAAAGCACAAAGTAAAAATAAATAATGGTGATTCATCTAGAAAAAATTGGGCAATTATGATACAGAAGATTCTACAACATAGGAGAAATGCTTGTATTTTGAGGTTTGTGCATTCTGCTTAAGTTCAACCATGGAGTCTTCTAGATTGTACATGTGGCGGAATCTGGTGGAATGTATATGATATCCAGCGGCCAGTAGTGCTTGGATTTTCCATCTTTGCACCATCTGATTGGTTTCATCCAACGACCATCTTTCAAAGTTTATTCGCACACTACATAGGGGTATAGATATGTGATGCGAAAGCCACCCATCATCTCCAATCTGAGTAGTGTGTCCATGTGTGGATGCAATGTGGCCAAACGATGCCTGCCATCGGTATCTCAAATTCAAATAAGTCTGACCTTGTTCAATGTGTATACAGTATGGCATGCTCGTTTCCAAACCACACCACGCATATCTGAGTTATATTCATGCATCATGCATGGGTTTCAAACATCATTATCTCTTATTCAAATATTTCAATTCAACTTTACATTGATTATGACCTCACCTACTAGTCTTTTACACCCACACATTCATCTTCTCTTTATAATTGTACCACTAACCTTCTCTCGTGTATGCATGTACACACACTACCACTTGGCATTATCCACCGCACACATGCAATCTTTTTCTTCATGTCGGTCTCGTATGCATGCACACGCACACACCTCCCACTCTTCATAACTTCGGGCATTCTTTATCTCTCGCATGCATGCGCAACGATCGATGTTCCTCTATGTGTGTAAATATATAGCTAGGTCTTTTTCAGTTTTCCACACAAACCGATCAATCTATATATCTAGGTAGGTCTCACCCTCTTTCCCATGTACACATCGATCAATATATACCTCTCTATATAGGACTACATAGCTAATACACCCACATTATCGATCCATCGTCTCCTTCTCATCATCCATGCCTTCCGCTTCATCTCTTAGACACGTGCACAGTGGCGAAGTCAGGGGCAGTAAGGGCCCTGCCCCCTAATAACATCACTATATATATTGAGGCTAATATGAATGTGATCAGTAGATCAATTGCTGGTAAAATGGTTTAAATTGATGAATTGGCCCTCCCCATAAAGGATTAGCAATGCTTGGCCCCCTAGCTCATTTATGTTTCATGGCTCCGCCACTGTGCCACTAGTCTATATCTATACCTCTGTATCTATATTTATATCTATACTCTATACCCCTATATAGCGTGCGAATAAATTTGAAAGATGGTCGTTGGATGAAGCCAATCCGACGGTGCAGAGATGGCAAACCTGAGTACTACTGGCCATTGGACATCATCTACATTCCACCAGATTCCACCACATGTACAATCTAGAAGACTCCATGGTTGAACTTAAGCATAATGCACAAACCTCAAAACACAAGTACTTCTCCTTTGTTTTAGAATCTTCCGTATCATAATTGCCCAAACTTTTTTTCTAGTTGAATTGCCATTATTTGTTTTTACTATATGCTTTATAACGCACAATTCCATGAATCATAAAATAGATTAACCTTTTTTAAAAACTAATTGATTTTGAATGAGATGAACTATAGGAATTAAACGAACGTCTACATCATGCTATATGACTCAAAGCTTACGTGCTATAGTGTGGTATTTAATCATAATTTGGTTGCCAAATCTCATGCGTGCAATGCATGTGTACCTTACTACTATACTTCCAGGATGTGCAAAACACGTAAATTAGAATTCAAATGGCACACTACACTACAAAAAAAGACACATCCGTGACACTTTGGGACGAATGAATTTTTTCCTGTCATGCTAATGAGACTTCTATGACGATAATTGTGACTAAAACCCATATAATCATAGATCTGGTGGTCTCCTACTTCTATGATTAAAAATATGATAGAAAATGGAATTTTCGTCCTGGGCGGGTCGGAGACGCAGCTGCATGACATTCTTTGGGCCATCCATGACGGAAAAACCGTGGTAGAAGGGAGGGCGAGGAAAATATCGGGGAGTTCCTAGTTATGGTGGGTGGTCCAGGCCAAGCGATGCACGGAGGGATTGCGTGTTACTCTCGTACACATATGGGCGTGTCTTTGAGGCGTTGGGCTCTAACTAAACCAGAGCGACTGAATCCGAGCGACTGCATTGCAGGCTACGCATTACTGAACCCAGGCGATCAATCGATCTGGCTGTTGACTGAACCCAATCGAGTGATTCCTTCGCTACTGCTGCTAACTGAAGCCGATCGAACCTGCTGCCTCTTGATGAACAGTGAGCGTTGCTGGCCGGGGGTTGGATGAACATGACCCCGTGGTAGTAGCTAGAGGCCATTGCCGCTGGATGAACAGGACCCCGATCGAGCCGGTTGGGGGTGGATGTTTAGGACTGATAACCCTCAACCGTAAGGGTTCGAGATAGTCTTCGCGGGTAAGAATAACCCAATTTATTGATTCGACACACGGGGAGCCAAAGAGTATTTATAAGCTTTGACAGTTGAGTTGTCAATTCAACCGCACCTGAAATATACTTACTTGCAACAAAAGATAAGTGGTAACAATGATATGATAGTGATGATAGTAATAGTAAAAGTAAACAGCAAAAGTAAATAGCAGTAGTAAACGGCAAAAGTAGCAACTAGTGACAAGCAGGATTTAAAACACTGTAGGCTAGGGAGATGGATGGTTGGGCGCTGCATGGATGAGATAGTTTTAACTTGGGGCACGGCACACGGAAAAGTAATGATCATCTAGGCAAATATCAAACATTAGGCATGTATCCCGTAGGTAGTTGTACGTGCTTGCAATAAGAACTTGCACAACATCTTTTGTCCTACCATCCCGCTACGAACGGGGCCAAAAGGAACTTATGGATATTAAGGTGCTCCTGTCAAAGAGCACCGGAACAAAGCAATGAACTCAATGGATACATGTAATCCTCAAACTACGGACCATCTCTTTGGTGTCCCAAGCTGTCACTTTTGGGATCGTCGGTTTCGGACCGTAACAGGTGCAAACAACTCATAGATAGGATCACAAACACAAATATATTCATACAAACACATATGGTTCAGTTCTGAAATCATGGCACTCGGGCCCTAAGTGTCAAGCATTAAGAATAACAAGTTGTAGCAAAGATAATAAACACCATAGTAGATGATAGGCAACATGCCCCCAACAATCTGATAAACTATTACATGATCTAACTCATCCAATCCCTATCATCCCCTTCGCCTACAGCGGGGGAATTACTCACACATGGAGGGAGAATTCATGGAGGGATGATGGAGTGGTGATAATGATGACGATGGCGACGATCTCCCCTCTCCGGAGGCCAATTCAGCCTCCAGATTAGCCCTCCCGAGGAAGAACTGAGGGTGGCGGCGGCTCCGCGACGAAAAACTACGAAATAACTTCCGATCTGGGGTTTCTGCGTCGGGAGTAAAAATACGGGCTAAAGTAGGGCACCAGGGGGCGTGGGACCTGCCCAGGCGCCCCCCCCGGTGCGGCCCAGGGGGGGGGGGGCGCCCACAGGGCGCCTGGGCACCCCCTGGCTCCCCTCTGGCCCCACTTCTGGTTCCCGGTTCCTTCGGGTGCGTGGATTTTCTGTGATTTTTCTGAGGTACCTAAAAATCCGTTTTCCTGCACACAAATAAACCATACAGGCAGCTCTGCTGAAAACAGCGTCAGTCCGGGTTAGTTTAGTCCAAATCATGCAAGAATGAGGTCAAAACAATATCAAAAGTGTTTGGAAAAGTAGATACGTTTGAGACGTATCAACTCCCCCAAGCTTAGCATATTGCTTGTCCTCAAGCAATTCAGTTCAACGAACTGGACGCGACAAAGAAAACTTTGACAAACTCTTTTGCTTCATTAGATGTATATAAGCATGTACTACGAACAGAGTTTAGCAAGTATTGAAACAGTACTATGAGGACAATGCAAAGAGCTATCCTTCTTTCAAGTGACCAGTCACAAATACTTAAAAGTAAATAATATATTACTGAAAATCAAGACAAGATTACATTGCACATAGCTTGAGCATATTAGGGTGGTATCTCGCTAGCCTCCATGAGTGAAGCAAAACATAAATGCAGAGACTCCTCCAGAGTTTTAAAGGACACTAGAGCTAAGAATTTCAGAATAAATCATATCACAAGTATGCAGAAGACAATGTAATACTTTGGGACAATGCACATTACACTCAGAATGACAATTATGCTCTCCTAGTCGGTGCTTTGGAGAAAGAAGGTGAGACTCTCGAACCGTGGCTTTTATTGGCAAGGTTGAAAACCCGTGGTCGGAAACAAAAACTAAACATATACCAGAGCTCTTGGTTTTAAAAACAGAAGTAAACATGTTTTGAGAAGTGCATATTTCGTCAATGAATGCTAGCAGATAACTCAATCACCTTTTAAGTGGACAAGTCTCGAGGAACGGCTCCCGCATGAGGACGATCACATCCTCTTAATCTCCTTTGTTTATCACTGCCGAAGTTTTCTGATTTCTCATGAACAAAGCGTGAAGGAGGGTTTGTTTGTTATATTATCTTTTTGAGCCGGGCGCACTCAATGCCAGTTCCTTTTCATATTAGGGGTTTGCACATTATACATGCAATCCAGGGGTGAAACTTGTCCAACTTAAAAAGATCATGAATTAACTACTACTTCCTCATGAGCTAAAACATAGGCACAAAAAGGAGATGCTTTTGATTAGTTTCGAGATGGTACATGAAAGTCTTCGTTAGGGATGGCAGGTAAATACCATGTATAGGAAGGTATGGTGGACTCATATGGCATAACTGGTTTAAAGGGTTTGGATGCACAAGCAGTCAGTCCGCTTAGTACAGGTGGAGGTTTAGCAAAACACTGGGAAGCGACCAACTAGAGAGCAATAACGGTCATAATCATGCAGAGCGACAAAGCAACATTGAATCGGGCATGAAAGTGATATAACTATTCTAAAACTCAAAGATCATCAAGGCAAAGTAGACCTTTTAGTCTTAAACATGTGTAAGCATGTGCCAAGTCAATCCAAAAATTCTCTAAAGGGAAATACCACCTTAGTATACCAGACTATGAACAGTGCAATGCATGTAGATCATTTCAATAACACATTATATACTCTAGTTATTCGAGACTAGCCACAAGGAAAGCATGAACCACTGGAAGAGCATTGTAAACATAGCACTATGTCGCTACAAGCTAGTCTCTAGATCATAAGTACAGGCATATGTACAAAAGTAGAAACAATAAGGGTTCATACCGGTCTTCCTTGTTGCTTCCTTTCAGTCGATCTTTATCATCACTTCTTGTCACTTGCACGATCGAACGTAGGAAATATAATTAAATGCCATCACGGACTCGAGCTGATCTCTGAAAACAAAGCAAACTAAAGTGAGAAAGGAAATCTTTTTGGTTTTTTCAAAGGTTGAATAAAAACAAAAGAAAAAAAGAAAATCTTTTTGTTGTTTTTGCAAAGAGAGAAATAAAGAAGAATGGGCAAAAACTTTGAAAATATCAAAGTGAATAAAACGGATAATACAATGGAAAAGTGAGAAGGGCACGTACTCCCCGAAGCTTAGGCTTTTGGCCTAAGTTGGTAGCAGCTACTGCCCCCAGGAGCCTCCTGCTCCAGGGGTATGGTGGTGAGTCCATGGGTCGTAGAAGGATGCTGGCGCGTACACCGAACTCCTCGGAGTCTCCCACGAGGAAGGCTCCGAACGCCAAACAGAGGAAGACCCTTCACCAAACTCGGTGGCGGTCTCTTCCTGAAAATGTGGTATCTCACCGTGCCTCTCCTCGTCGGGCACAACTCCCTCCATAGGGTTATGAAACTGATGCTGGACCATGAACTCATCGAACGGAACAACGTCAAAGGACCATCCGTTCCTGCGAGAAAAATCAAACAAAAGAGGTGCAGGTAGACGGATCTCGCGTTCCGCGGCAGTTCCGAAACGCAAGATATAGATAAGATTATTAAGTTCAGAACCCATGGTAACAAACTTATGCCTTTTCATAGCAGCAAGATCAAAGCTTAAATAAGTAAAAGGAGTATCATCAGGGTGTGGGGTGCCTCCAAGATGCTCTAAGATAAGTGTGGCGTAAACGCCACCATATAAGTCCCCCTTGTTACCGTTCATAGCAAGGCGTCAAGCAATTAAGGTACCCAGATTATAATCAGACCTCCCTGAGAGGGTTGCTGCCAGGATAGCGATATCCGGAGCAGAAATGCTGCTCGTGTTGTCACGAGCTAACACCCCTCTGGCAATATAATATGCAAAATACCTGAGGTGAGGAAATAAGATGCTGGAGATCTTCGACCGATGAATATCCCTCGTACCCATGCTGCAGAGAGAGTTGATGACGGTTTTCAGCTCGGAGGGCTGAGTGGCCATCCTAGCCGTCCTCCCAACGTTCGGCACACCCTAGCAGTCGATGGTGAAGCTACGACTCTAGTAACTCGATCGGAGTGTGCGGGCCTCCTCTTCTCAAGCCACCCTTTTGCCCTTCCGAATAGACTCATTTCTGAAATTTTTAGCAATTTACAAAAACGAGGATTAAAACAAAGTGAGCTAAGGCAAACTACTCAACTCACTTGCCCAAGGCATAAACTTGCATCAAAACTTGGAAAATAACTTTCTACACATGCATGCAAGCTCATCTCTACAGCACGAAGAACTACTAAATACTCACAAATGAGGCCACCAATCAAAAATCTAATTGGAGGGGTGGAGGAGTCACATACCAGGGAGTATTTGCTCAAAATTTCAGCTCAAATGATGGGCTGTAGAGAGAGATCGAAGAATCGTCTCCAAGAACAGCAAGAACACAAGAACAACAGCAGAACTCGTGTTTTTGGAGAAACAGAGAGAGAGAGAGGAAGAAGAAGTACCTGGAGGGGGGTCCCGTGGGCCCCAGGCGCCCTGTGGGCGCGGCCAGGGGCTGGGCCGCGCCAGCTGTCCGCCTGGGCCACTGGTGGCCCCCCTGGCTGGCCCCAGGCCCCTCTGGGTCTCTCCCGACGTGGAAATTTTTATTATAATTTTTCTGGAATTTTTCTGAAATCTTCACTGTTGAAATTTTTTCGAAGTTCAAAAAGCTGCGAAACTCTCTGAAAACTTGAAGCAGTTAGTAGTATTGTGAAGCTTCAAAAACATAAGTACTTGGTACAACAAGTAGGACAAAAACTAAAAACAAGTGAAAACATAACAGGCTCAACTTTTTATCCATATAAAACATATTTGTTAATAAGGTTGATCAAGTCTTACTAACAAACAGGCGATATATAGAGCAAAAAGTCTCACCTCCTACGGAGTAATCTCTGAACCTTTACCTTGATGGACATTGTCCCTATCATGATAGTTTTGTATTTGTGAGGCACATGTAGTGGACAATCCCATTCTCCAATCTTCACAGTCTCGATATTCTCTATAGAGTTGAGGGCATGCCTCCTGTCGGTCTTCTTTGGAAAATATACCGTGTGTTCTTTATCATTCACATGAAAAGTAACCTTCCCTTTATTGCAATCAATAATAGCACCTGCGGTGTTAAGGAAAGGTCTACCAAGAATAATGGACATGCTCCCATCCTCGGGCATGTCAAGCACAACAAAATCAGTAAGAATTAAACAATTAGCAACTTCAACTGGAACATCCTCACAAATACCTATCGGAACAGCGGTCGACTTGTCAGCCATTTGAAGGGAGATATCTGTAGGAATTAGTTTCTCTAAACAAAGCCTCTCGTAAAGAGAGAGAGGCATAACACTCACTCCTGCCCCAAGATCACATAAAGCAGTTTTGACATAATTATTCTTTGTGGAGCAAGGAATGGTGGGTATACCTGGATCACCGAGCTTCTCAGGAATCTTTCCACTGAAAGAATAGTTAGCAAGCATAGTAGATATTGCATCATTAGGAACTTTTCTTTTATTAGTGACAATATCTTTCATATATTTTGAATAAGGAAGTAACTTAATATCATCAGTCAAAGGTATCTGAAGAAAAAGAGGTTTAATCCACTCACAAAACTTATTATAATGCTCTTCTTCTTTAGATTTGATGGACTTACCTGGAAAGGGCATGGGTTTCTGTACCCATGGTTCTCTTTCCTTCCCATGTTTTCTTGCGATGAAGTCTTCTTTAGTGTACCTCTTACGTTTGTCAGGTGCTTCTTCTTCTCGAACTTCAGGCGGATCATTCTTCTCATTATTATTACCTTCAGGTTCAGCACCGTCTTCTGTCTCAGCATCGGAGATAGATACACTGTTGGGATCAATAGCTGGTTCTTCATCTGCAATAGGATCATTAGAATTGTCAGTCTCCTTATGTTTCTTCTTTTTATTTGGAGAGCCAACAATTTCTTCTTCCTGTATTTGAGAATCCTGCTCGATTCTCTTCGGATGCCTCTATGGATAAAGAGGATCTTGAGTGCTAGTTCCTCCTCGGGTCTTAATTCCGAAAGCCTGCAAATTATCTTGTTTGGCATTGCTAGAAAGCAAATCTCTTTGCACATTAGAAATTTGATCAAGCTGACTTTGAACCATATGAAAATGCTTCACAAGACATTGAACATCATTAACTGTCCTATCTAAAACATCAAGCAGTTTTTTGATAGCAAGGGAATTATCATGCAACTGACTTTCTATCCTCTCATTAAAATGATTTTGTTTCATATTAAAATTATCAAACTCATCTAAACATTGATCAGGAGGCTTACCATGAGGGATGTCACTTGCGTTGAAA
Organism: Secale cereale; assembly: GCA_902687465.1. Classification (NCBI taxonomy): domain Eukaryota; kingdom Viridiplantae; phylum Streptophyta; class Magnoliopsida; order Poales; family Poaceae; genus Secale; species Secale cereale. Next base: position 562,785,043 of record LR738714.1, read on the forward strand.
TCTAAAAGAGAGTGTACCTCTACCATAGGAGGGTGAGTAGTAGGCTCACACAGCTTCTCAATAGGGGGTAGATTCTTCATGTATTCAGCTTTAATACGTTTCTCTTTAATAGACTTCTTTGCTTCTCGCATATCCTCGGGGCTCAGAACAAACATGCCCCTCTTCTTCGTTGGTGGAGGTGGTTCAGGGACGGACCAATCTTCATGGTTTTTGGCAATCCTGCCCATTAAGTCTTCCGCATCGTCCGATGTTCTTTTCCTGAAAACACAACCAGCACAACTGTCCAAATAGGACCTGGATTCATCGGTTAGACCAGCATAGAATATATCAATTAATTCATTCTTAGGGATTTCATGTCCTGGTCTAGCCCGAATCAGACCGCAGTACCTCCCCCAAGCTTTAGGGAGGGACTCATCCTGCAACTGTTTAAAGTTATAAATTCTTTGTAAAGCAGCATGTTGCATGTGAGCAGGAAAGTACTTATCAACAAAAGAGTGAGCTAAGTCCTGAGGACTCTTAATGGAACCGCATGGGAGTGAATCATACCATGCTTTAGCACCCTCCTTCAAGGAGAAAGGAAGAAGCTTGGTCACATAAAAGTATCGTATCTTCTCATCTGTGGTAAACAGGCTACCCAACTCACCGAGTTTAGTCAGGTGTGAAATAGCATCATCATTTTCTCTGCCATAAAAGGGGTCAGCTTCAACCATAGGTATAAGTGAAAGATCAGCAGAGAAATCATAATCAGGATCATCAATGCATATAGGAGATGTAGCAAATTCAGGATTAGGAATGGTTTTGTTTTTCAAAGAGTGTTTTTCAAATATTTTCTTAATAACTTCAGGGTCAGAGCCAGCAAACTCTGTCAGTTCCCTGCATAGATCTTCATCAAGCATATAGTAATCATCATCAAGGAGCCTCTCTTTGAGTTTACTCAAATTAGGATAATCATAAGTTTCACCAATAGGGTAGCGAGCAACAGGAAGTTCAATTCCATATTTTTCAGCAGCAGCAGCAATTTGTTTCTCAAGAGCATAACCAAGCGAAATAATATCATCATCAAAAGTAGTAGAAGCATCATCAAGACTATCAGACATAGTAACAGATTCAGTAGGAGCATCATGTGGTGGTGGTGAGGCAAACTTACTCATAACGGAAGGTGAATCAAGTGTAGCACTAGTGCTCAGAGCAGTACCTCTTCTTGTAGTAGATAGTAAGATAGGAACCTTGGGGTCTCCTTTCTTACCCATAGTAGATAAAGTGCAGCAGGTAGGATACCTCAAGTAGACTTGTAAATATTGTTATGCTCCCCGGCAACGGCGCCAGAAAACGGTACTTGATAACCCTTAACCGTAAGGGATCGAGATAGTCTTCGCGGGTAAGAATAACCCAATTTATTGATTCGACACACGGGGATCCAAAGAGTATTTATAAGCTTTGACAGTTGAGTTGTCAATTCAACCGCACCTGAAATATACTTACTTGCAACAAAAGATAAGTGGTAACAGTGATATGATAGTGAAGATAGTAATAGTAAAAGTAAACAGCAAAAGTAAATAGCAGTAGTAAACGGCAAAAGTAGCAACTAGTGACAAGCAGGATTTAAAACACTGTAGGCTAGGGAGATGGATGGTTGGGCGCTGCATGGATGAGATAGTTTTAACTTGGGGCACGGCACACGGAAAAGTAATGATCATCTAGGCAAATATCAAACATTAGGCATGTATCCCGTAGGTAGTTGTACGTGCTTGCAATAAGAACTTGCACAACATCTTTTGTCCTACCATCCCGCTACGAATGGGGCCAAAAGGAACTTATGGATATTAAGGTGCTCCTGTCAAAGAGCACCGGAACAAAGCAATGAACTCAATGGATACATGTAATCCTCAAACTACGGACCATCCCCTTTGGTGTCCCAAGCTGTCACTTTTGGGATCGCCGGTTCCGGACCGTAACAGGTGCAAACAACTCATAGATAGGATCACGAACACAAATATATTCATACAAACACATATGGTTCAGATCTGAAATCATGGCACTCGGGCCCTAAGTGTCAAGCATTAAGAATAACAAGTTGTAGCAAAGATGATAAACACCATAGTAGATGATAGGCAACATGCCCCCAACAATCTAATAAACTATTACATGATCTAACTCATCCAATCCCTACCATCCCCTTCGCCTACAGCGGGAGAATTACTCACACATGGAGGGAGAAGTCATGGAGGGATGATGAAGTGGTGATGATGATGACGATGGCGACGATCTCCCCTCTCCGGAGGCCAATTCAGCCTCCAGATTAGCCCTCCCGAGGAAGAACAGAGGGTGGCGGTGGCTCCGCGACGAAAAACTGCGAAAGAACTTCCGATTTGGGGTTTCTGCGTCGGGAGTAAAAATACCGACTAAAGTAGGGCACCAGGGGGCGTGGGACCTGCCCAGGCGCCCCCCGGCGTGGCCCAGGGGGGGTGCCCACAGGGCGCCTGGGCACCCCCTGGCCCCGCTCTGGCCCCACTTCTGGTTCCCGGTTCCTTCGGGTGCGTGGATTTTCTGTGATTTTTCGTGGATTTTTCTGAGGTACCTAAAAATCCGTTTTCCTGCACACAAATAAACCATACAGGCAGCTCTGCTGAAAACAGCGTCATTCCGGGTTAGTTTAGTCCAAATCATGCAAGAATGAGGTGAAAACAATATCAAAAGTGTTTGGAAAAGTAGATACGTTTGAGACGTATCAAGGACCACATGGAGGGCTGGTTGAACAGTGGCCAGTGGAGGGCTGGATGAATAGTAGCCGATGGAGGGGTGGTTCAATAGTAGCCGGTGGAGGGTGGTGGAGGCTGAATGAACAGGAGCCCGTGGAGGCAGGAGGGAGACGCCGTGGATGAACAATCACAGGTGGAGGCTAGAGGAGGTCGATGGTGTATGAACAGTAGCCCGTGGAGGTTGGAGCGAGGTGGTAGACGGTGGATGAACAGTAGCCCGTGGAGTCCCATTTTGCGGTACGCCACGGCCCTTACGATGAACATGACCCCCTTTTCGACCGTAGGAGGTCCAAGAGAAGTCCGTTTCCTCCCTTTTGCGGTACGCCACACCCCTCCCGATCAACAGGACCCGTTTCGACCGTAGGAGCTCGAACACAAGTCCGTTTCCTCTGTTCTGCGGTACGCTAGACCCTTTCCGATGAACAGGACCCTGTTTCGACCGTACGCGCTCAAACAGAAGGCCATTTTCCTCCGTTTTGCGGTACGCCAGACCCCGTTCCGGCTGTTCTGTCCAAGCCGGTTGGCTCCCGATGAACAAGACGCATTTCGTTGCCTCCCAATGAACTTGACTTTTCGCCGTTACGGCCCAGCTAGTTGGCTACCGATGAACAAGACGCCGTCGCTGCTCTCCACTGCCTCTCCATGTACACGAGCCCTAGCCGTACGTATGTGCGAGTAGGCATTCGAGACCCTGCCCGTATGTACGTACGTGGCCGTATTTACTTTCTTGCACCTTGTCTGTACGTACGTGTACACGATATTGATGGGACTGCGTGACATGTACGTACGTCTGCGCCCTTCCTTACTCGGCCACGGTTCATTGCTGCAGCCTACAGACAGACCGATCGACTAGTATGTACGTAAACCTTCACGACCAGACAGACAACCCTACGTACGGTTCGACCGGGTGGGTCCCAGCTGTCAGGGAGGTAAGGAGGCACTTCCTTGCCTGCGAAGATATCGACGGTGGGTCCTAGCGGTCAGGGGGAGAATCAATTTTTGCCTGTAATATGGACGCACTTCCTTATGTGCGAAGATGTAGCTGGTGGGTCCCAGCAGTCAACGGGGACATTTTTTTCGTGAAATACGGTGGCCTGTCCGGTGGGTCCCGGCTGTCTGGTGGGGGAATAATTATTTTGCGCGTAATAAGGAGGCACTTCCTTGCTGCGGCCGTGGACTCGGCTGTCAGCCTCTTCACGTACAGTACTCTTCCGATGGAAGTCACCTTGACCACATTGACCATGCCGTGCCGAGAGCACCAAGGCGGTGGAGGACGACTGATACGTCCAAAACGTATCTATAATTTCTACTTGCTCCATGCCACTTTTGGGTGATATTGCTATGATATTCATACACTTCCATACACTTTTGATCATATTTGGACTAACTTACTAATCCAGTGCACCCCAGTGCCAGTTTCTGTTTTCGGCTATTTTTGTATTTCAGGTTTTCACGTTTCGAGAACTGCCCAGAAAAATACAGAAAAAATATATAAAAAAT
>LR738714.1:562789311-562801280 GCA_902687465.1 Secale cereale
GGAGCACCAGGAGAACTCTTCCCGGCACCCTGCCGGAGGGGAGGATCACCACCGGGAGCTTCTCCACCACCATGGACGCCTCCCGGATGACTCGTGAGTAGTCTCCCTTGGACCATGAGTCCATGACCAGTAGCTATGTGATGTTCTCCTCCCGTTCTTGTGCTTCACTAATTAGTCCTCGTGAGCTGCCCTACATGATCGAGGCACCTATGTAATCCTTATGCTGTTGCTATGTTGAGTTTGCTGGGATCCGATGGATTATGAGATTATGTTCAGATTGATCTTGAGTAATATATTTGATTCACCTCTTTTATATTTTAGTTCATAAGTAATTCTTGCATGTTCTCCGTTGTTACTTATTGCTTTGGCCGAGTAGTAGGTAGTGACTCCAAGAGGGAACGTTATGCTCGATTGTGGGTTCATGCCCCTTGATGACTAGCTTGAGTGACAGAAACATGAGTCTTGGGGATGTGCTGTTGCCACAAGGGGGAAAACAACGGTGCTTGTGCCCGCGGGTGCAAGGATTGTTTACTTTACGCAAAGTTCTTTTAGTGCAGTTGCTTGTTGCATTGAGTTTACACTATGGGTGGGACTCGCAACTTAATACCAGTGAGATGTTCTGGATAGATATCTCAAGGTGGATGATTAGTAGTAGATGCAGATGGATTTCGGTCTACTTACTTTGGCATACCGCCCATGCTTTGAACCTCAACCTTTCTTGTAATGTAGTCAGCATTGGTTTGCGTTCGTGGTCCTGTCAATTGCCCAGCTGTAATTTGTTACCTCACATAGCTGTTTTATCGTCTTTTGGGAGAGAGACATCACTAGTGAACATCATGTGACTCCGGTCCATATTACCATCATTGATCACATACACTATTTTACTTTTCGCTATTTTACTTACTATTGCAAAACACTATCTATCACTACTATCATATTGCTTTTAACCCTTTGTGAACTGCAAGGCCGGAGAGATTGACAACCTCTCTGTACTCGTTGGGAGCAAATTTATTTGTATCTGTGTGCAGGTCCACGTTGATTGCTAATTGCGCCGTTAGCAGTTGACACCTACCTGTTGAACCTAGGAGTCTCTGGGGATTCGATCCTTGGCATCTTTGCTAGGGGAAAACACTTCTACTTACTGCATCTTACACCTTCCACTTGGGGTAATCCAACGAGGGGTTCGAGGCCCATCAAGGAGTATTTTCTGGCGCCGTTGCCGGGGACTCCACTCTTCAGGATAGGGGAGTTGCATGCTATCTTTTACCTTTGCTTTTTAGTCTTGCTAGTTTACCTTTCATTATTTGCTTTAGTTCCTTTTATCGAAAATCACAAAAATAGTTATCTTGTTCTTTAGTTATCATTATGTCGGGTCCTTTTGTCTTTGACGAGGCAGAAGTTCTCACCTTTAAACAAAGAGGTGGGGAAATTTGAAAGATGCTTGGTATATAATTAATGATTCACAAAAAAGAGCCACCAAGAAGCAACCTACTACTATCTTACTTAGAAATTTTTATGTTGGAATCACTTCTTGGAATAGGTTTATTCTAGATACTGCTATCAATGGGAATTTCCTGGAGGCCCCAGTTTGGGAGTCTCTTAGTATTATTGAAAATCTTGTTGGGAGTCCCCCTGTTGTTAGCATTCGAGAGGACATCACCCTAGCTCACATTATGAAAAAACTTGAAAAAATAGAGCTAGAGATGCCGAGCACTAACAAGATGAATGAGTTGGATCGAAAGATTCAAGGGAATTTGAATAGACTTGATAGCTCCATGCATAATTTTTTAAAAATTTTGGAGACCGTCAAATTCCTTGATTCTGATTCTTCTAGGATGGAAAAGATTGAGGAAATATTTGATACCTTAGGAACTACTTTCTCCTCGATCAAAACCGAAAAGGTAGAAACTCCAGCAAAGAGTGAGCCTAAGTTCGTTCACGTTCCAAAGGCTCCCCGTTCTAAAAGTAATTCACCTATTGCAAAAGGGGTTGAAACTGTAAACACTTTGGAAGAAACACCTATCATTGATGAATTTATAAATGAATCTTCCCTTGACTTTTATCCTTTTGGTCTTCTACCTAGAAGTATATCTTTGAGGCCTTTATTTGAAAGACCTCTTAAGGCTAGTTGTATTATTGAAGAGCTTTTTGATGATCTTGATGATGGTTCAATTGATACAACTTGATCTTAGCATTATGCCTAGCTTAAAGGCATAAAAGAAAGCGCTTTTGGGAGGCAGCCCACATGAATAAAATTTTTGCTTTTGTTGTGTCTTGATGTTGTTTACTGCTGTAGCATCATCATTGTATCTTTGCTTTTCATATTTGTGCCAAGTATAGCCTCTGATTGCTAGAAAGTTCAAAAGTTGTGAGGTGCTGTCCAGGAAACAGATTCTGTCCTTGGATAGAAAAATTCTTATAAAATCACCAGATCATCTTTTTGGTCTGAATTTTTTCGACAGCGTTCTCTATGTAATTGTCTTTCGTGCATCAGTTCTGAGTTTTTTTATTTGAGTTGCAGAAGTATCCCGAACAGGTCAATTACTGCCTGCTGTTCTGTTTTTCACAGATTATGCCCTGTTTTGCCTTACCTTCACTTTGCAAATTAAGAACTTGCTTTTTCTTTGCAAAAACCTTTTGGCAATGTTGAGAAACAGTAGAACTTCAAGAATATCCTTATTTCCAGCAAGGTATAATTATTTTATTAAGGATACTAACCTCGCTAATCAGATTATGAATGAGTTATGTATGAAGGGAGTTTTCAAGTGTGCGTGGGAAGATGATAAAAAGATTCAGGAGTGTCAAGCGCTCAAGCTTGGGGATGCCCCCATGCATCCCCAAGAAATATTCAAGGAGACTCAAGCGTCTAAGCTTGGGGATGCCCCCGTGCATCCCCTTCTTCATCAACATTATCAGTTCGTCTTTCGTTTCGCTATATTTTTATCACTTCATGTGTTATGTGCTATGCTTGGAGCGTCTTGCTTTTAGTTTTCTTTTTAGTTTTTCATAACGAGTCGGAACCCAGCATTCCTTTATGTGGGAGAGAAACACGCTCCACCTCTACCTAGAACATTACATAGAATTATCATGTCTATCTATGTTGTGTGTGTTCTTTGTCTTTTTAATAGCTACTATCGTGCACTGCTCTTAGTATCCATGCTTATCTTCTCAAGAGCTTTTATTTAGTTGGTTGCTTGAACTCTCTTTAATTACCATGCTCACCTTATTAAGAGAGTTTGCTTCCGTTACATGGGTTAATGTGTCTATGATAAATATGCTACTTTCATGATGGTGCTTAGTAGCTCAGGTTTTCTTATGGTTAATCTCAAGTAGCTGGGGGGTTCCCAATGTGTCATTGGAGTACCAACTTGGTTTGTTTGCGTATGATATGGTATGGTTTAGTAATATCTTCCTTCGAGAATTTATTTTGATTGACTTGGCGTATGCTCACGCATATTGAAGACTGTAAAGAAAGTCTGTCAAGCCTTGATGATCTTTTGTTTCTAAGTAGCGATATAACTACCATGCCTGATTCAATATTGCTTTGTCGCTCTGCATGATTATGACCATCATTGCTCTCTTAGTTGGTCGCTCCCAGTCTTTTGCTAACCTCCACCTGCACTAAGCAAATTAACCATGCAATACATAGCTCATGGGAAAGTAGCCTAAAAACTATTGTGGTAAAGAATATGTTGCTTATGTATCTTATTTCTTATGAGTTGCTTGCTGAGCGGTAACCATGTTTCTGGGGACGCCATCAACTGTCACACTTTTGTTGAATATCATGTGAGTTGCTATGCATGTTCGTCTTGTCTGAAGTAAGGGTGATTTACCGTGGGTTGAATTAATATGCATATTGTTAGAGAAGAACATTGGGCTGCCAACCAAAGCCATGCATCATGGTGGAAGTTTTAGCTTGGACCTTAATCCTCAATCTCTCATGAGAATATGCTTATGCATTAAAGAGGAGTCCATCATCTATTTTCTATGTTGTCCCGGTATGGATGTCCTCAAGTTGAGATTTATCAAAAACGAGAAATCGAATGCGATCTATCTCCTTGGACCTTTGTACAGGTGGCATAGAGGTACCCCTTTGTGACACTTGGTAAAAACATATGCAATGCAATGATAACCCATGGGGATCCGAGCTAATTAGGACAAGGAGCAGGCACTATTGGTATTCGATGCATGAGGCTTGCAACTTATAAGATGTTTTATACATGACACATATGAAGTACTACTACTGTTGACACAATTGCTTCCATGTTTCATAATAAAAAGCTCTAGCACTTCAAGCATCAACTACTGAGAGCATGATTGTCATTCTGAGTGTAATGTGCATTGTCCCAAAGTAGCATTGTCTTTTGCATGATTGTGATATCGTTTATTCTGAAATGATTGTATCTAGTAATCACTTAAACCTTGTAGGTGCCCTTGCATTTATGTTTTGCATCACTAAAAGGGGCAGGCTAGATATCACTTGATCATATTTGCACATCATGTTCATTGCAAATCTTTTTGATGTTTCAGTTTCATATTGTAAAACTTTCAGTCATTTGTGATTTTCTCTTGAGACAACTTAGTTACTTTAGAATCATTGTCTCAGTAAGCTTTTGTCATATGACTACGAGAAAGTCTTATATGGTTAATAGCATGTCACCACAGAAATTATTCTTGTTATCATTTACCTACTCGAGGACGAGCAGGAATTAAGCTTGGGGATGTTGATACGTCCAAAATGTATCTATAATTTCTGCTTGCTCCATGCCACTTTTGGGTGATATTGCTATGATATTCATAAACTTCCATACACTTTTGATCATATTTGGACTAACTTACTAATCCAGTGCACCCCAGTGCCATTTTCTGTTTTCGGCTGTTTTTGTATTTCAGGTTTTCACGTTTCGAGAACTGCCCAAAAAAATACAGAAAAAATATATTAAAAATCAGCATTCCGGGAACGACACTGCTTCCGAAGGGGAGCCTGGGGGGGCCACAGGGGCTCCAGGCGCCCTGTGGGCGCCCCCCCTAGGCCGCGCCGGGGGGGGCGCCTCGGCCCCCCGGTGCCCTACTTTGGCAGATATTTAAAGGGTCCCCCGTAACCCTTGAAACATGACTTCTTTTCGCGATCCCATCTCTGTTCCGCCACCGCCTCCGCTTCCAAGATCGGGAGCACCAGGAGAACTCTTCCCGGCACCCTGCCGGAGGGGAGGATCACCACCGGGAGCTTCTCCACCACCATGGACGCCTCCCGGATGACTCGTGAGTAGTCTCCCTTGGACCATGAGTCCATGACCAGTAGCTATGTGATGTTCTCCTCCCGTTCTTGTGCTTCACTAATTAGTCCTCGTGAGCTGCCCTACATGATTGAGGCACCTATGTAATCCTTAAGCTGTTGCTATGTTGAGTTTGCTGGGATCCGATGGATTATGAGATTATGTTCAGATTGATCTTGAGTAATATATTTGATTCACCTCTTTTATATTTTAGTTCATAAGTAATTCTTGCATGTTCTCCGTTGTTACTTATTGCTTTGGCCGAGTAGTAGGTAGTGACTCCAAGAGGGAACATTATGCTCGATTGTGGGTTCATGCCCCTCGATGACTAGCTTGAGTGACAGAAACATGAGTCTAGGGGATGTGCTGTTGCCACAAGGGGGAAAACAACGGTGCTTGTGCCAGCGGGTGCAAGGATTGTTTACTTTACGCAAAGTTCTTTTAATGCAGTTGTCTGTTGCATTGAGTTTACACTATGGGTGGGACTCGCAACTTAATACCAGCGAGATGTTTTGGATAGATATCTCAAGGTGGATGATTAGTAGTAGATGCAGATGGATTTCGGTCTACTTACTTTGGCGTACCGCCCATGCTTTGAACCTCAACCTTTCTTGTAATGTAGTCAGCATTGGTTTGCGTTCGTGGTCCTGTCAATTGCCCAGCTGTAATTTGTTACCTCACATAGCTGTTTTATCGTCTTTTGGGAGGGAGACATCACTAGTGAACATCATGTGACTCCGGTCCATATTACCATCATTGATCACATACACTATTTTACTTTTCGCTATTTTACTTACTATTGCAAAACACTATCTATCACTACTATCATATTGCTTTTAACCCTTTGTGAACTGCAAGGCCGGAGAGATTGACAACCTCTCTGTACTCGTTGGGAGCAAAGTTATTTGTATCTGTGTGCAGGTCCACGTTGATTGCTAATTGCGCCGTTAGCAGTTGACACCTACCTGTTGAACCTAGGAATCTCTGGGGATTCGATCCTTGGCATCTTTGCTAGGGGAAAACACTTCTACTTACTGCATCTTACACCTTCCACTTGGGGTAATCCAACGAGGGGTTCGAGGCCCATCAACGACGAGGCCTAGGAAGGGGACGACACGGGGCCATGGAAGACGTGGCAGTGGATGCCCACGCAGAGAAGAGTACGAGGGTTGACTGGTTCGTCTGCGGTGTGATGCTGCAGTCGCCGCAAAATAATAGGGGTTGTGGGTGAGTAGAGGGATGGCCTGGCCAGAGGTTGGGGCGGTCAGGCCTGCACGGCAGCAGAGCCAGCCACGGGAGGTAGGAGCAGGCGGCACGACCGGCGCTGGTTTGGGCGGCACGACTGGCGCTGGTTTGGGCGGCTGGAGCAAGAAGACCAGATGTTGAACAAACACTATGGCCGTTGGATGGACATCGTACGGTCACTCGACCTAGAATCGTTCAGTATTGACTAAGTAGACAAAGCCCTCCATCCACGTCAACTTAGTAGGCCCACAAGTCAGCCTCCAACTAGCAGGGGCAGTATTCATTTATTTGTGCGTAATAAGGAGGCAGTTCCGAGCGTGCGAAGATATAACTGCTTGGTCCGAGCTGCCAGTGGGAGGAATGTTTTTTTCGTGAAATACAAAGGCCCTTCCGGTGGGACCTTGCTGCCAAGTGGAGGAATCATTATTTTGTGCGTAATAAGGAGGCCCTTGCTTGTGTGGGTCCCTACTGTCAGCCTCTCCACTTACATCGCTCTTCCGATGGTTGTTGTTTGTTGACCATGTTGACCATGCCGCGCCGAGAGCACAAACGCGGTGGACGAGGGCGAGTCCCGGGAAGGGAACGACCCGGAGCCGACGAAGCCTCAACAGCGGATGCCCACGCCGAGGGGAGTACGAGCGCTGTCCGGTCGGCTGCGGGGTGAGGCTGACGTCGCTGGAAAATAACAGGAAGTACAGGTGGGGAGGGATGGCCTGGCGGCTGCACAACCGACTAAGGGAGGAGGGAGTAAGCAGTCCCGCTGGCACTGGTTTGGGTGGCTAGAGTAGGAATATCAGAGATTGAAGAAGCACGACGGCAATTGGATGGGCATCCAATAGTCATTGCTCTGGGTTGACTAAGTTGAAACAGCCTTGCGTACGCGTCAATTTTTTTTAGGACAACGTCATCGTCAACCTAGTAGGCCCAGAAGTCAGCCTCCAAATTTGTGGAGAACATCATACAACCCATTAGCTATTATTTTCAATAATATACATCCTATTTTCTTAATTCTTAAGGATATTTTGAAGTCCAGATTCCTTTTATTAGCATTACAGACCATATTCTGGGCACTGCGAGAAAATTCAATGAAATTTGGCATATTTCGGTGTGGTCCGAACTCTTTTAATCACGAAATTTCGAGTCACGTTAAAAATAATTTAAAAAATATATATATATATATATATATATATATATATATATATATATATATATATATATATATATATATATATTCAAAACAAATCCCCGCAAAAAAATGAATGAAATTTAAAATCTTCACTAGCAAGATGCCCGTGCGTTTCACGGAACATCAAGATGCATCTGTATGAGTAGTTTATCTTGTGGGAGAAAATGATGAACGAGGGAAGGTCATATCTGCAAATGTGGAGAGGAATGCGGGTAAGTTATCATAGTTTCCCTCCTATACGTTAGATATAGATTGGATGACCTATATTGCAGGATGGCAGGCACACCATCATCACCAACTCTGCTTTTATAAGAGTACAGAAATCCAGAAAAAACGATATTTGAATGTAATTGATGGTTGGCTTTGGTTTGAAAATTTACAACCCATTTCTTGCAATTTATAGCCCATTTTCCAAGGAAGCCCGTTTCTTACTACTTACATCCCTTCCCGTCTTGAAAATTTTGCAGCCCAGCAGGGCTTAGAAAAACAAGTAGGCCTCGGCTGGGTATTCTCCAAAAAAATGGGCTAGCCATTTTCACAAAGAAAAAAGATATCAACTGGGCTCGTCATGTGCTTAAATAAAAACATAAGCATGGGCTAGATTGGCCACAGCCTCCAACAACGCGCAGTTGAGCCCCGTCTCTAAAACTAAAAAACAACTGGGCGACCTGCTGGGTCCCTGGTGTTATTCGCTCGTTGTGTAATTTTCTCGTTTATTGACTACATTGACAATGGCGTGGGACCTAGTTATCGAAAAATTAGGAGGAAGTATTTTTTGGCTTGTAATAATGGGGCACCTGCTTGCATAATTCAATGACCCTGGTGGGTCCCTGCTGTCAGCGTCTCCAAGTCAATCATCTCCTGATTCCTCTCGGTTGTTGACCATGTTGACAACGCCAGACGACGACGAGCACATCGAGCAAACCAAGGTGGAGAACGATGACAAGGCCTCGCACAGGAACAAACAGGAGCCATGGAAGATGTGGCAGTGTAGTGCTAGGCGGAGGGGAGTACGAGGGCAACACCATGTAACTCAAGCTTACAAACGGTACAAAAAGCCCAAGGATTAATGTTTTATCAAATTTAGACAAAACCCAGATTGAACATGGCCATAACATCTAACCCAACCACTCTTTTTCGCAGTCACAAACAAATGGATCGGTCTGATCCATAAAATCAACATCCCGCGCAAAAAAAATGATTGGAGGATGACTACAAGTTGTTGTAAATAGAAGCCGAGCATGTTCAGAAGCCCATTTGTCCACATGAAACTTTTTTTCGTTGTTCAACATGTCCATCCATGAGAAATATCTTGTTGAAAAACTTAAGCCTCATGGACAATAGTAACCTCGCATTCAACAGGAAGAATGTGACAAAGCTTTTGTTTGCCTGGTTGGATGCATATCCTTCCATCGTTATTGTCCTCAAACGAATCTCATGAGAACTGAGAAAATCCTGGTGCTTACTACGCCACCGATTGGTTATATGTTTTTCTCCATGTGTTAGTGCCTAAGTAGACATGAAGATTGAAAATAGTTAAGGTCTGAAAAAGAGTATGTCCAAAGAGCGAGAACTGAACGGTTAATCCTAGTACAATATATACGGTCTTTCAATGGGCATGAAATCATCACCTTTATACATAAATTCTCCAGAGATCGAAAGCATCGCAACAAGCGAATAATTATGTTCAGATCAAAACTAAACATTACGATATATAAGGTCTCGACAGAATCCAGCAGCATTGATAGGATCTCCATGGACGAACTCTTCATTGATCATATAACATAATATTAGTACCCAAACTGTACTCCAAGATGATATAAAACTTATGCGCACAAATGAAAATGCAGCTTATGATTACAAATGTATAGATGATAATATACGGTACCTGAAAAAGTGAGGAGCCAAACACCAACTTGTCGTGATCATTAAACGGATCACTAATTACACCCAAGGTCCCCAGTTTGGGCGCAGACACAACAGTTATTTGCGAAGGTTTATAGAAAAAATGAAGGAGCAACCTTTGAAGTGAAGGGGCATCTTCGATGATGAGCTGATGTCCTTCAAAACAAGTTCCAATGCTTTTAAGGTGAGGTGACTCTATTTGGAGACAACTGATAGGGATTTCTATTCCCAAAACAATCAGCAAGCGCTCCAGGGATGGGCAACTAGAGTGGATGATGTTATGCCGTGAGGCCTCTGACGGATAAACCACCACAAGCGAAAGTATTTTTAGCAGTGGGAGTCGAAGCATTTGTACTAGATCATCTGGTAGATGGCACCGGGCGAAGGTGGCGATGTGGAGAGAGGAGGAAAACCACGAGATGGATAACAGTGGTTGATACGTCTCCAACGTATCTATAATTTTTTTATTGTTCCACACTGTTATATTATCATTCTTGGATGTTTACAATCATTTTATATCATTTTTGGTACTAACCTATTGACATAGTGCCAAGTGCCAGTTGATGTTTTCTGCATGTTTTTTACATCGCATGAAATCAATATCTAATGGAGCCCAAACACCGCAAAACTTTTTGGAGAATTTTTATGGTCCAGAAGATACCTAATGGGCCAGAGCTGCACCTGGGGGGTGCCCCGAGGGGGCCGCAACCAACCAGGGTGTGCCAGCCCCCTGGCGCGCCCAGGTGGGTTGTGCCCACCTTGATGGCCTCCTGCACCGCCTCTTCGCTCTAATATTCTAGAAACCCTAGAGGAGTTGACGAAATTCTATTCCAGACGCCGCAAAGTCCAGAACCACTAGATCCAATCTGGACACCATCATGGAGGGGTTCACCACCTCTGTTGGTGCCTCTCCGATGATGTGTGAGTTGTTCCTTGTAGATCTACGGGTCCATAGTCAGTAGCTAGATGGCTTCCTCTCTCTCTATTGATTATCAATACAATGGTCTCTTGGAGATCCATATGATGTAACTCTTTTGCGGTGTGTTTGTTGGGATCCAATGAACTTTGAGTTTATGATCAGATCTATCTTCTTATATCCATGAAAGTTATTTGAGTCTTCTTTGATCTCTTATATGCATGATTTCTTATAGCCTCATATTTCTTCTCCGATATTTGGATTTTGTTTGGCCAACTTGATCTATTTATCTTGCAATGGGAATAGGTGCTTTGTAGTGGGTTCGATCTTACGGTGCTTGATCCCAGTGACAAAAAGGGAACCGACACGTATGTATTGTTGCTACTAAGGATAAAACGATGGGGTCTATTTCTGGATAAATAGATCTTGTCTACATCATGTCATCGTTCTTATTGCATTACCCCGTTTCTCCATGAACTTAATACACTAGATGCATGCTGCATAGCGGTCGATGTGTGGAGTAATAGTAGTAGATGCAGGCAGGAGTCGGTCTACCAATCTTGGACGTGATGCCTATATAATGATCATTGCCTGGATATCGTCATGATTATTTGAAGTTATATCAATTTCCCAACAGTAATTGTTTTCCCACCGTTTGCTATTTTCTCGAGAGAAGCCACTAGTGAAATCTACGGCCCCCGGGTCTCTTTCTCATATTATTTTCCTTTGCTTTTATTTTTAGATCTACTAAACCAAGAAACCAAAAATAGCTTGCTGCAATTTATCTTATTTATCATTTAATCTGTCAATATTTACAACTCTATCATGTCCATTACCCGTAAGGGATTGACTACCCCTTTTACACGTCTGGTTGTGAGTATTTGTTATTTGTGTGCAGGTGCTGTTTATGCTGTGTTGCTTGGTTCTCCTACTGGTTAGATAACCTTGGTCTCATCACTGAGGGAAATACCTACCGCTGCTATACTGCATCATCCCTTCATCTTTGGGGAAATACTAACATAGTTCTAGCAGACATCAGTGGTGTGGGCACAAATTCTTGGTGTTCGGTTCATCGTATGAAACTTTCGTGGTAAGGTAGAACTCAAACTAGTGGAGTTTTTCGAATTTAGGGGATGTCAGCCAAGCGTCCACCGTGCAGGGTATGGACAACAGGTAGTGTGTCGGGATGGAGAGGCGTTGAACGGGGCCTTGATGGTCAGAGGAGACGATGGCTTTGAGGAGATCAAATTCAGGAAGGAATTCAGGATGGACAAATATCTGACGATAGTCGAGATTGAGGGGCGCGGTGCGCCATAGAGGGCGCCACCGAGATACGAGGACTTGTGTGCAGCAGCCATACTTGGTGGGGAGAAGGGAGATGATATCCCCAAGGATGTCGTCCAGGAGATCGCCGATGTGGTCCACCAGAGATTCTACAAGT
>LR738714.1:562804423-562824609 GCA_902687465.1 Secale cereale
GGGGGGTGAATAGGCAACTAACAATTTTTATCTTTTATTAACCAAATTAAACTTAGCAACAAGATAGGTTGTCTAGATGTGCAACTAAGTGGAGAACTTATATGATGCAACAATAACAAGCATACAAGTAAGCAAGGAATAAAGCACAATATAGCTTGCACAAGTAAAGGTAAGAGATAACCAAAAGTGGAACTGCTGGAGACGAGGATATGTTATCGAAGTTCCTTCCCTTTGAGAGGAAGTACGTCTCCGTTAAAGCGGTGTGGAGGCACAATGCTCCCCAAGAATCAACTAGGGCCACCGTATTCTCCTCACACCCTCACACAATAAGAGATGCCGTGATTCCACTATTGGTGTCCTTGAAGGCGGCGACCGAACCTTTACAAACAAGGTTGGGGCTATCTCCACAACTGAATTTGAGGCTCCCAACGAAACCACGAAGCTTCACCACAATGGAATATGGCTAAGAGGTGGCCTCAAACATCTAGGGTGCTCAAACACCCAAGAGTAACAAGATCCACAAGGGATTAGTGGGGGGAATCAAATTTCTCTTGGTGGAAGTGTAGATCTGGGCCTTCTCAACCAATCCCTAGAGAATCAACAAGTTTGATTGGCTAGGGAGAGTGATCGGGCGAAAATAAGCTTTTGGAGCAACAATGGAGCTTGGGGGAGAAGAGTGATACGTCTCCAACGTATCTATAATTTTTTATTGTTCCGTGGTATTATATTATCTATTTTGGATGTTAATGGGCTTTATTATACACTTTTATATTATTTTTGGGACTAACCTACTAACCCAAGGCCCAGTGCAAATTGCTGTTTTTTTGCCTATTTCAGTGTTTCACAGAAAAGGAATATCCAACGGAGTCCACATGGAATGAAACCTTCGGGAGGATCATTTTTGGAACGAACGCAACCCAGAAGACTTGGAGTACATGCCAGGGAAGCCACGAGGTGGCCACGAGGCAGGGGCACGCCCAGGGGGTAGGTGCGCCCCCACCCTCGTGGGCCCCTCGTAGCTCCACCGACATACTTCTTTGTCCTGTATATACTCATATACCCTAAAAACATCGAGGAGCACCACGAAACCCTAATTCCACCGCCGCAACCTTCTGTACCTATGAGATCCCATCGGCCTGTTCCGGAGCTCCACCGGTGGGGGCATCAATCATGGAGGGCTTCTACATCAACACCATAGCCTCTCTGATGAGTTGTCAGTAGTTTACCACAGACCTTCGGGTCCATAGTTATTAGCTAGATGGCTTCTTCTCTTTCTTTGGATCCCAATACAAAGTTCTCCTTGATCTTCTTGGAAATCTATTCGATGTAATCTCTTTTTGCGGTGTCTTTGTCGAGATCCGATGAATTGTGGGTTTATGATCAAGATTATCTACGAACAATATTTGGTTCTTCTCTGAATTCTTATATGCATGATTAAAATATCTTTGCAAGTCTCTTCGAATTATCAGTTTGATTTGGCCTACTAGATTGATCTTTCTTGCATTGGGAGAAGTGTTTAGCTTTGGGTTCAATCTTGCGGTGTCCTTTCCCAGTGACAGCAGGGGCAGCAAGGCACATATTGTATTGTTGCCATCGAGGATAAATAAGATGGGGTTTATATCATATTGCATGAGTTTATCCCTCTACATCATATCATCTTGCTTAAAGCGTTACTCTATTCTTATGAACTTAATACTGTAGATGCATGCTGGATAGCGGTCGATGTGTGGAGTTATAGTAGTAGATGCAGAATCGTTTCGGTCTACTTGTCACGGACGTGATGCCTATATACATGATCATGCTTAGATATTCTCATAACTATGCGCTTTTCTATCAATTGCTCGACATCAATTTGTTCACCCACCGTAGAATCTGCTATCTTGAGAGAAACCACTAGTGAAACCTATGCCCCCGGGTCTATCTTCCATCATATTAATCTTCCATCAACTAGTTATCTTTACTGTTCTTTTATTTTGCAATCTTTACTTTCAATCTATACAACAAAAATACAAAAAATATTTATCCTATTATCTCTATCAGCTCTCACTTTTGCAAGTGGCCGAGAAGGGATTGACGACACCTTTATCACATTGGTTGCAAGGTTCTTATTTGTTTGTGCAGGTACGAGGAACTTGCGTGTAGTCTCCTACTGGATTAATACCTTGGATCTCAAAACCTGAGGGAAATACTTACGCTACTTTGCTGCATCACCCTTTCCTCTTCAAGGGATAAACAACGAATGATCGAGAGGTAGCAAGAAGAATTTCTGGTGGCTTTGATGGGGAGATCTACGCCAAGTCAAGACATACCAAGTACCCATCACAAGCTCTTATCCCTCGCATTACATTATTTGCCATTTGCCTCTCGTTTTCCTCTCCCCCACTTAACCTTCGCCGTTTTATTCGCCTTTTTCCGTTCACCTTTTTGTTTGCTTTTGCCATGTGCCTTCTATTTGCTTGCATCTTTGCTTGTCAAAAATCTATTGATATGGATCCACTTAAAGTGTCCTAGTTGGATCATCTTCGATCCTTGTGCGCTCGTGCTGAAACCCCAACTAGCCTAGTTGATGGGAAATCTTTAGATGAGCATGCTCATTTTGTGCATCACCGTTTGTCTGAAAAGGGGAGACTCTTATGGGATCAAATAAACAGATTGTTGTGTTATGCTTCGAATCTTTGTGAAATTTATGATTTTACTTGTTGCTCTAAGAACCCTAAAAAAACACCTCCCCTACCTATGTGAGTTTAATGATAATGAATTCTTATTTTCTTATGCAAACGGTGTTTATAGTTACTACGATATCGAACAAATTGTAGAATTTGTTGCTTTTAAGGGTGTTTATGAAGTTGCTTCTTTGATTGAAAAGTATGATATTACTCTCTACGAATCTTAAAATTTTGACATACTTAAATATTGCTATGAAAACTATTCTCATAATGTCTATGTCAAAGAATTTATTGAAAGAATGACCGCTGCTTTGGAAGAAAATAATGATATGCATGAATCTATAGATAATTATGATTCCGATGATTTGATTGAAATATCCCTTGATGGACATGATGCTTCCTATTCTTGTGGCCATGATGCCAATATTTATGAAGATGAATTTGCTATACTTCCTCATGTTAAACATGAGATCATTGCTACTGCACCCGTACTTGATAGTTCCTTTGATGAAAAGCATGATTGCAATGATGTTATTATAAATTCTATTAATGTCAATTGTTATAATGATATGCAAAACCCGAAGCTTGGGGATGCTTATTTTTCTATGCTCACTACTTGTTGCAATGATCATGATTGGGGTGATGCTTCTTACAATCTTGAAAATTTATTTAAATCCCATGATGAATATGAGATTGATAATAATGTTTACAATAATATTGAAAGTGGGTTTGGAAGAGTGTCAACTTTAGATCCCACATATTTGGAGAATGTTCAATCTTATGAATTTTTTGATAAAAGTGGGTTTGGAGAGGTCATGACTTTAGTTAATGATGGTCCCACTATTTTGGAAGAGTGTGAACTTTGCATGCATGTGGAACGTGTTGAGAATATGTTTTGTGATAGCTATATTGTTGAATTTGCGTATGATCCTACATGTAATTATTATGAGAGAGGAAAACATGGTTGTAGGAATTTTCATGTTACTAAATGACCTCTCGTTATGATGAGATTGCTATTGTTTCTTTCTTCTTCCTTGCATATGCTAGTTTTCACTTGTCTTAATAATTTATTTGCTTATAAAATGCCTATGGATAGGAAGCATTTTAGACTTAGATTTGTTTTCCATGTGTTTTATGATACTCTCTTTGTGCTTCAATTCTTATCTTTTATGTGAGCATCATTGATATCTCAAGCTGATCTTAATGGCTATAAAGAAAGAGCTTGTTGGGAGGCAACCCAATTTTATTTTCTTTGCTTTTAATTCTATTTAGTAATAAATAATTCATCTAGCCTCTGGTTGGATATGGTTTTGTGTTTTAATTAGTGTTTGTGCCAAGTAGAAACTTTGGGAAGACTTGGGTGAAGTCTTTGCGATCTTGCTGTAAAAAACAGAAACTTTTGCGCTCACGAGATTAGCTGGCATTTTTACTGGAAAGTGCTTTTAAGTTGATTATTTTTGAAGATGATTAATAGACAAATTCCTCACATCCAACCATTTATTTCAGAATTTTTGGAGTTACAGAAGTATTCGAAAGTTACAGATTGCTACAGACTGTTCTATTTTTGACAGATTCTATTTTTCGTGTGTTGTTTGCTTATTTTGATGAATCTATGAGTAGTATCGGGGGTATGAACCATAGAGAAGTTGGAATATAGTAGGTTCAACACCAATATAAATAAAGAATGATTTCAATACAGTACCTTAAAGTAGTGGTTTGTTTTCTTATACTAACGGAGCTCACGAGTTGTTCTATTAAGTTTTGTGTTGTGAAGTTTTCAAGTTTTTGGGTAAGGATTTGATGGTATGGAACAAAGAGTGGCAAGAGCCTAATGAAGGAAATATGCCCTAGAGACAATAATAAAGTTGTTATTTATATTCCTTATATCATGATACATGTTTATTATTCATGCTAGAATTGTATTAACCGGAAACATAATACATGTGTGAATATATAGACAAACAAAGTGTCACTAGTGTGCCTCTACTTGACTAGCTCGTGGAATCAAAGATGGTAAAGTTTCCTAGCCATAGACATGAGTTGTCATTTGATTAACAGGATCACATCATTGGTGAATGATGTGATTGACTTGACCCATTCCGTTAGCTTAGCACTTGATCGTTTAGTTTTACTGCTATTGCTTTCTTTATGACTTATACATGTTCCTATGACTATGAGATTATGCAACTCCCGAATACCGGAGGAACACTTTGTGTGCTACCAAACGTGACAACGTAACTGGGTGATGATAAAGGTGCTCTACAGGTGTCTCCGATTGTGTTTGTTGAGTTGGCATAGATCGAGATTAGGATTTGTCACTCCGATTGTCGGAGAGGTATCTCTGGGCCCTCTCGGTAATGCACATCACTATAAGCCTTGCAAGCAATGTAACTAATGAGTTAATTGCGGGATGATGCATTACGGAACGAGTAAATAGATACATGTCGGTAACGAGATTGAACTAGATATGGTGACACCGACGGTCGAATCTCGGGCAAGTAACATACCAACGATAAAGGAACAACGTATGTTGTTATGCGGTTTGACCGATAAAGATCTTCGTAGAATATGTAGAAACCAATATGAGCATCCAGGTTCCGCTATCGGTTATTGACCGAAGATGAGTCTCGGTCATGTCTACACAGTTCTTGAACCCGTAGGGTCCGCACGCTTAACGTTCGGTGACGATCGGTATTATGAGTTTATGTGTTTTGATGCACCGAAGGTGTTCGAAGTCTTGGATGAGATCGGGGACATGACGAGGAGTCTTGAAATGGTCGAGGCGTAAAGATCGATATATTGGACGACTATACTCGGACATCGGAAAGGTTCCGAGTGATTCGGGTATTTTTCGGAGTACCGGAGAGTTATGGGAATTCACCGGGGAGTATATCGGCCTTATTGGGCTTTAGGGGAAAGAGAGAGGGGAGGTTGTGCGCCGCCAAGGCTTATTCCAAATTGGACTAGGGGGAGGGGCAGCGCCCCCTCCTTCCTTCTCTTCTCTTTTCCCTTTCCTTCTCTCCTACTCCTACTACTTGGAAGGGCTCCTAGTTCTACTAGGAAAGGGGGAATCCTACTCCCGGTGGGAGTAGGACTCCCCTAGGGTGCGACATAGAGAGGGCCGGCCTCTCCCCCCTCCTCTACTCCTTTATATACGCGGATGGGGGCATCCCATGGACACACAAGTTGATCATTGATCTTTTAGCCATGTGCGGTGCAACCCTCCACAGAAACACACCTCGGTCATATCATTGCGGTGCTTAGGTGAAGCCCTACGTCGGTAACTTTATCATCACCGTCATCACGTAGTCGTGCTAACGGAACTCTCCCCCGAAGCTCTACCGGATCATGAGTTCGTGGGACGTCACCGAGCTGAACGTGTGCAGATCGCGGAGGTGCCGTACGTTCGGTACTAGGATCGGTCGATCGTGAAGATGTACGACTACATCAACCGCGTTGTCATAATGCTTTCGCTTACGGTCTACGAGGGTACGTGGATGACACTCTCCCCTCTCG
Source organism: Secale cereale (assembly GCA_902687465.1). NCBI lineage: Eukaryota > Viridiplantae > Streptophyta > Magnoliopsida > Poales > Poaceae > Secale > Secale cereale. Next base: position 562,810,606 of record LR738714.1, read on the forward strand.
TTGCTATACATCACCATGATCTTGCATGTGCGTAGGGATATTTTTCGAAATACTACGTTCCCCAACAATGGCATCATGAGCCAGGTTTATGCGTAGATGTTATATGCACGAGTAGAACACAAGTGAGTTGTGGACGATACTAGTCATACTGCATACCAGCATGTCATACTTTGATTCGGCAGTATTGTTGGATGAAGCGCCCCGGACCGACATTACGCGTACGCTTACGCGAGACTGGTTCTACCGATGTGCTTCGCACACAGGTGGCTGGCGGGTGTCAGTTTCTCCAACTTTAGTTGAATCGAGTGTGGCTACGCCCGATCCTTGTGAAGGTTAAAACAACACATACTTGACAAAATATCGTTGTGGTTTTGATGCGTAGGTAAGAACGGTTCTTGCTCAGCCCGTAGTAGCCACGTAAAACTTGCAACAACAAAGTAGAGGACGTCTAACTTGTTTTTCCATGGCATGTTGTGATGTGATATGGTCAAGACGTGATAAGTTATACGTTATTGTATGAGATGATCATGTTTTTAAAGTTATCGGCAACTGGCAGGAGCCATATGGTTGTCACTTTATTGTATGAAATGCTATCACCATGTAATTGCTTTACTTTATCACTAAGCGGTAGCGATAGTCTTGGAAGCAATAGTTGACGAGACGACAACGATGCTACGATGGAGATCAAGGTGTCGCGCGGGTGACGATGGTGATCATGACGGTGCCTTGGAGATGGAGATCAAAGGCACAAGATGATGATGGCCATATCATATCACTTATATTGATTGCATGTGATGTTTATCTTTTATGCATCTTATTTTGCTTAGATCGATGGTAGCATTATAAATTGATATCTCACTAAAATTCAAGGTATAAGTGTTCTCCCTGAGTATTCACCGTTGCGAAAGTTCGTCATGCCGAGACACCACGTGATTATCGGGTGTGATAAGCTCTACGTTCAAATACAACAGGTGTAAAATAGTGTTGCACATGCAGAATACTCCGGTTAAACTTGACAAGCCTAGCATATGCAGATATGGTGTCAGAACACTGGATACCGAAAGGTCGAGTGTGAATCATATAGTAGATATGATCAACATAATATGTTCACCATTGAAAACTATTCCATCTCACGTGATGATCGGACATGGTTTAGTTGATATGGATTACATGATCACTTAGATGATTAGAGAGATGTCTGTCTAAGTGGGAGTTCTTAAGTAATTTGATTAATTGAACTTTAATTTATCATGAACTTAGTCCTGGTAGTATTAGCATATCTATGTTGTAGATCAATAGCTCGCGATGTAGCTCACCGTTTATTTTTATATGTTCCTAGAGAAATTGAAATATGTTAGTAGCAATGATGCGGACTTGGTCCATGATCTGAGGATTTTTCCTCATTGCTGCACGGAAGTATTATGTCCTTGATGCACCGCTAGGTGACAAACCTATTGTAGGAGCAGATGCAGACATGATGAACGCTTGACAAGCTCGGTATGATGACTACTTGATAGTTTAGTGCGCCATGATTTACGGCTTATAACTGGGACTTCAAAAACATTTTGAACGCCACAGAGCATATAAGATGTTCCAAGAGTTGAAATTAGTATTCCATACTCTTGCCCGTGTCAAGAGGTATGAGACCTCTGACAGTACTTTGCCTACAAGATAGAGGAGAATAGCTCAACCAGTGAGCATGTGCTCAGATGGTCTGGGTACTACAAATTGCTTGAAACAAGTGGGAGTTAATATTATAGATTAGATAGTAATTGAAAAACTTCTCTTGTCACTATCACCAAGTTATTAGAACTTCGTGATGAACTACAATATGCAAGGGATGACGAAAGTAATTCCCGAGCTCTTCGCGATGCTGAAATCGGCGAAGGTAGAAATCAAGAAAGAGCATCAAGTGTTGATGGTTAACAAGACCACTAGTTTCAAGTAAAGGGAAAAGGGATAGAAGGGGAACTTCAAGAAGAATGACAAGCAAGTTGTGTAGCGACCACGATCCGAATGGACCGAAGTCTCTGTGTTCTGTGTCATCCCTGGATCGGTAATGCTGACACACACAGTACTTGAAGGATTTATAACAGAGTGGCAATCACACACTTATTACAGCGAATGTCTCAAAAGAGAACTTATTACAAAAGTCTATGGCATAAGGCCATCTAACAAAATAACAGCGGAAGGCTTGGAAGATAAGTGAGTCCATCAACTCCAACGGCATAGCTGAGTGCATGACAAACGACCTAGCATGTCTTACTCCTCGCCAGAAAAGTCTACAACGTAACATGTTGCATCCTGAAACAGGTCAGCACATGGAATATGCTGGAAAGATAACATAGTAGAGCAAGTAACCGAAATAGAGTCTAACACTATATGCATATTTGGCTGGTGGAGGCTCTAAGGTTAAAGTTTTTGCGTAAAGCCAATTTTTCCCTACAACAAAGGAATAAATTTTATTTTAACTATCATCGTAGTTGAAACATCATTGAGAAGGTACCTCCAACTCAATCCCAATTAAAGTAGTCATTATTAACCCAACAAATTAATTTTAGAGTGATGTGATCAACCAATAATTCAAGTACCAGATACTCAAGATGTCCATAACCGGGGACACGGCTAATCATGATTAGTTTGTACACTCTGCAGAGGTTTGCGCACTTTTCCCCACAAGACTCCATCTCCTCCATTGGATTTCTCGCACTACATGGTGTGTGAGAAACGGATGACCGAGACACAGTCTTTCAGAAGCATTTACTGTTTACCTTGGGTGGACCGGTACACTTACTTTACCCTACATCTGCTAGTCCACCACTGAAAGAGCTCACACAACTTACTCATACTATGCCAGAGCCCATAATGGCATTGTGGCTACACACGGAAGTTTCTAGCATGAATAGTTTTATGATCCCTTTGAGCCTGGGTGGCATTCCATAGGATAATCACACGGTTCCTTCGGGATTTCCTAGGACAACACTGGATCCTCCAGGTGCCCTGCAACCAATCCACCCAGATGTGTATTCAAGTAGCCACCTTAAGTTGAACCATTAATTAACAATTCACATCTGTCATGGATTCTCTCAAACCCAAACCACATCTACGAGCATAGCATGGCAACCTAAACATAACGTAGAAGTAACTCCGAAGGGTTTGAAAATAATGCAGGTAATAGGTTCTACCTCAATCTACTTCCCAGACCCAAAAGTTAATAGATCCTACTCATGCAAGGTGTGAGGGGTTTGATCTAATGCATTAAAACTGGGTAATAAAGGGTATGATCAAAGTGTTACTTGCCTTGCTGATGATTCGCAAAACCTAGAGACTCGTAGTAGCATGCTTTGCACTCCGGGAATTCTATCGCAAGCAAACATTAGCATACATAAGCAATCAAGCAAATATGCACAGATAAAACTTCAAATAAGAAGATCTAACCAGAAAGTTCAACTTAAGAACTCCGGTTTGCAAAAAGAATCAAATCAAACGGAGCAACGAAACTCAAACTGCAAAAGAAATAAGATTCGTTTACTAGATTGATCTAAAGTCAAATTTTACAGTAGCAAAACCTTGTTCAAGTTGGTCAAACGGAAAGAGAGTTTCTGTAACATCCCAAATTTTCAATTTGGAATGTTATACATAGATCATACTGCATTGCATGTTTCTTTGCATTTTTGTTTGTGGCGATCCTCGAAATTCTAAGCAACTCAAGGACCTATGGAGAGAGTAGGGAATTCTACCGTTTTCGTATTTGAGTTCACTCGAATACCGGTACGACGACAGTGTTGATTTTAATTATTATTTTTCTCCTAAAAATATTTCTAAATAAAATATATGAGCGGAGATAATATGACTTCTCCAAAATAACAGAAATATTGGAGGAAAAATGTTAAAATCACTTTTGGTATTTTTCTAGATTTATTTGCAATTTTATTTGCATAGGAAAAATGCGCATTTTTCAAAATTGCATTTAGGTACGGGAAAAATGTTCACCGTGTCCTAAATATTATTAGAGGACGGTGAAAATTTATTTCGGGATTTTTGGAGGCCGTTTAGTATTTCTTTCGTTAGTTTTGCTACGTCAGGACTCTTTTAGAAAAAAAAGCGAACCGACTCCGGGCCGTATGTGGCCAGGACTCTGGCCTTTATAAGCCGCGTCCCCGGCCCGCTGGTGCCCCAGCCCGCCTAGCCGCCGCCCGCCTCTGCCCTAGTCGCCGCTCGCCGCCAGCGCCGCCGCCGCCACCCGCGCCGCCGCCGCGCCGCCGCTCGCCGCCCGCACCTCCGCCCCACGCCGCCGTTCGCCCCGCCGCCGTTCGCCAGACCGCCGCCGCCGTACTCGCCGGATCCGCCGCCAGTTGACTTTTCGAGGTAGCCGTCGGTTTTCTCTTTTAAACCGATAGTTTTTTTTTCAGAAACCCTAGATCCGTTTTTTTAGATTAGATCAGTTTTTTTCGATTTAGTTATTTAGCGGACGTTCGTCTGTACGTTCATTTTAACGAATGCTGTTCGTCCGTTAGCCGCAGACAGCAAACGTTCGTTCGTTAGCCTGTTCGTCAGTTTTCTTTTTCGGGGTTTTTATCCGCGATTATTTCGATCGTGATTTCTGCCCTGATCTTGTTTTTCGTTTTTCTTTTGGCTCGAGAGTCGGAATCAGGTGATTCAAAATCCCAGATCTTCGTCTCGATGCCCTCTTTCCATTTAACCAACTTGAACAAAGTTTTGGCTACTGTAAAATTTTACTTTAGATCAATTAGTAACCGGAGCTCGTTTCTTTCGCAGTTTGAGTTTCGTTGCTTCTTTCGATTTGATTCTTTTTGCAAACCGGAGTTCTTAAGTTGAACTTTCTGGTTAGATCTTATCTTTTGGAGTTTGGTTTGTGCATCATTTCTTGTTTGCTTATGTATGCTATTGTTTTCTTGCGATAGAATACCCGGACTGTGAAGCGTGCTACTACGAGTCTCTAGGTTTTGCGAATCGTCAGCAAGGCAAGTAACACTTTGATCACACCCTTTTATTACCCAGTTTTTATGCATTAGATCAAACCCTCACACATTGCATGAGTAGGATCTCTTAACTTGTGGGACTAGGAAGTAGATTGAGGTAGAACCTATTACCTGCATTACTTTCAAACCCTTGGGAGTTACTTCTACGCTATGCTTAGGTTATCATGCTATGCTCGTAGACATGGTTTGGGTTTGACTGAAATCCATGACAGATGTGAGTTGTTAATTAAGGTTACAACTTAAGGTGGTTACTTCAATACATATCTGGGTGCATTGGTTGCAGGGCACCTGGGGAATCCAGTGCTGTCCTAGGAAATCCCGGGGTTCCGTGTGATTTTTCCTATGGATTGCCACCCAGGCTCAAAGGGATCATAAAACTATTCATGCTAGAAACTTCCGTGTGCAGCCACATGCCAATATGGGCTCTGGCATAGTTGAGTAAGTTGTGGGAAACCTTTCCGTGATGGGCTAGCAGATGTAGAGGGATTGTAGGTGTACCGGCCTATCTATCCGGTTCAGGGGACATCTTCGGAAAGACTTTGTCTCGGTCATCCGTTTCTCAAACACCATGCAGTGCGAGAAACCAAACAGAGGCGATCGAGTCTTGTGGGACAAGTGCACAAACCTCTGCAGAGTGTACAAACTAATCATGATTAGCCGTGTCCCCGGTAATGGACAATCTTGAGTATCTCATACTTGAATTATTGGTTGATCTCATCACTCTATAATTTAATTTGTTGGGTTAATGATAACTTTAATTGGGATTGAGTAAGGGGGTACCTTCTCAATGATGTTTCAACTACCATGATAGTTAAAATAAAATATATTCCTTTGTTGCAGGGAAAAATTGGCTTTACGTAAAAACTTTAACCTTAGAGCCTCCACGAGCCAAATATGCATATAGTATAGCCTTTATTCTGTTACATTGCATCTTCTGTGTTACCTTGCCAGCATATTCCATGTGCTGACCCGTTTTCGGGCTGCAACATTTTACGTTGCAGACTTTTCAGACGAGGAATAAGACGTTCTAGGTCATTTGTCATGCACTCAGCTATGCCGTTGGAGTTGATGGACTCACTTATCTTCCAATCCTTCCGCTGTTATTTTTTTTGATGGCCTTAAGCCATAGAATTTTGTAATAAGTTCTCATTAGAGACATTCAATGTAATAAGTGTGTGATTGCCACTCTGTTATAAATCCTTCAAGTACCGTGTGTGTCAGCATTACCGATCCAGGGATGACACTGAAACACAGAGACTTCGGTCCATTCGGATCGTGGTCGCTACAAAGATGGTATCAGAGCACACGCTGAATGTAGGACACGACCACTAAGACAGACTCTAGATCACTCTTCTCTACTCATTTCTGAATTCTCTCCATTTTTTACTTCTTTAGGATGGTGGACCCAAGGAACAAGTTTACTCAACCGGATGAAGACACACCATTTGGATGACACTTGAAGGAAGTCACTAGGTACATGAACATAGGAATACCAAGCTTTACTGGGACCTACACCACCACTTTACCAGAAGAGGAGCGATGGAGCATACAAGTTTAAATTCCCAGACGAACCTTCGCACCATCCACGGAGCCAATAGAGTTTTCCTTTGATGCACCAACCTGGAGCCTAGGCAAGAGTATGGCAGCCCACATCACGATGGGAAGAATCAGAGAAGTCTACAAGCAAGAGCTGAAGGACACCATCTACCAGATTTGTGGACGCCAAGATGAGCGTTGGGACATGATCAGCACCCGGAAGGATAGGTCCATTGCAGCGTTCATCCAGGAGTTGAACCAGCACATTCAATGACAGGAGCACCAGATGTGCGCTGGGATGATAGAATTGAAGAAGGCACTAAACAGGAATTTGGAGCTAGAAGAAGAACTTAAGTCCACTTGTGACAGATACGAGGAGGAGATGTTGATACTTGTGGAGAAGAATGATGATTTGACAAGGAATCTAGGAGTATTCATGGGAGATCCAGCGCTAGGAGGTGAAGAAGAGGAAGAAGAACCCAAGGAGATTTGCCCTGAAGATTACATTATCATCGGCGACACAGATTCAGAACCCGATGATAGTGAAGACGAAGACTATGAAGATGAAGCTGGAGCAGACATCATGGAATCTTCCGCCGATCAATATTTTTAGATGACCACCCTATGACTAGTAGTTTACCCCCACATAGTAGTATTTAGAGCACTTTTGTAACGTTAGTTAGATTTGTAAGACCTTTTTTGAAATTGATTGGTGTGATATGAATGTGTTTGTCTCATGTGCATATGGGTAGTGATTTTCACTTAGACCTCAATTCTATTCTAATCTCTTCCCTCTACACCCATCAGATGCCTCCAAGACGTGAGCCCGGATTGGAGTTTCCCCCTGAGCTCACTCAGTTGACCCAGCAGCTGAACATCTTGATGCAACTACTTGTCCAAAACACTCAGAACAACCAGAACAACAACAAAAACCCTCCACCACCACCACCCGTGGAGAACCTGACACGTTTCTTAAGGTTGCAACCACCAGTGTTTGCTAGCAGCATCGAACCAATAGTGGCTGATGACTGGCTACGCAAGATTGGAAGGGATCTGACGCTGAGAAGGTGCGATTTGCCGCACACCAGTTGTCTGGACCAGCCGCAGCATGGTGGGAGAATTACACAACCACTTTCCCCATAGCCAATGTCACTTGGGAGCAGTTTCAGCAAGCTTTTCGTACTGCCCATGTCTCAACTGGAGCTATGAGCATGAAGAAGTGGGAGTTTCGCAACTTGCGCCATGGAAACCCTACTATAGCTCAGTACATGGATGAGTTTAGTACCCTATCTCGTTATGCCCCAGATGATGTGGCCGCAGATGCCACTAAGCAGGAGAGATTTATGGAAGGGCTTAATGATGAGATGAGCGTACAGTTGATGGTGGCAACTTTCAACAACTACCAGGAGTTGGTAGATAAAGCTCTTATGATTGAAGGGAAGCAGCAACAGATTGAAAGCCGCAAGAGGAAGTATGGACAAGGAAGGAATAATGCTGGAGCCCAGCAGAAGCCCCGATTCACTCCAAATTCGGGAGGATATACCCATAACCATGGAATTCCCCACAACCACAATGGCCCTAAGAATGGAAATGGGAATGGAGTAAGTAACAACCAGAGTCGCTCTACCCCGTCCACACCCGCCAAGAAGGATTTAAGCCACGTCACCTATTTCAAGTGCGGGAAGAATGGACATTATGCCAATGAGTGCCCTGAAGCTAAGAATGGGAACGACAATGGAAGCGCCGGGAAGAAGCCCAACCCGTTCAACAAAGGACAAGTGAACCACGTGACTGCGGAGGAGGTTGAAGAGCAACTAGATGCTGTTGTCGGTAAGTTTTTGGTTAAGACATTTACCACAAAAGTTCTTTTCGATACTGGTGCATCGCATTCATACATTTCTAGGGGATTCGTAAATATACATAGGATGTCCACCCAAGTTCTTAAGACCCCCATGTTAGTAAGTTCACCAGGAGCAGAGTATATGGCACACCAAGGATGTTTTCAGACGCCATTGACCATAGGACGCCATACTTTCCCCTCCGACCTAATAGTTTTGGAGTCACAAGGATTGGATGTGATATTAGGTATGGATTGGCTATCGAAGTATGGAGGTAACATCGATTATGCTAGCAAGTCTATTTTGCTTACCACCCCGGAGGGAAGAAGGATTAAGTATGTATCTAGGCATTCGCCTACAAGGACGCAAGTACATTCTCTCACGAGAGTTGTTCAGGAAGAAGTGCCTATAGTAAAGGATTATCCGGATGTGTTCCCAGAGGAGCTACCTGGCATGCCACCGGATAGAGATATTGAGTTCTTAATAGAGTTGTTGCCTGGCACCGGACCAATATCTAAGAGACCGTATCGGATGCCAGCGAATGATCTGGAGGAGATCAAGAAGTAGATTAAGGAGTTATTGGAGAAAGGATTTATTCGCCGAAGTTCATCACCTTGGGGAGCCCCAGTGCTTTTGGTCGAGAAGAAGGATGGATCTTTAAGAATGGTCGTTGATTATCGAGCACTGAATGAAGTGACTATTATGAATAAGTACCCGCTGCCGATGATCAATGATTTGTTCGACCAACTCCAAGGAGCGAAAGTATTCTCCAAGATAGATCTATGATCTGGATACCACCAATTGAAGATCCAAGAGAAGGATATACCTAAGACAGCCTTCACCACAAGGTACGGGCTATATGAGTATACGTTTATGTCATTTGGATTGACTAACGTGCCTGCTTATTTCATGAGTATGATGAACAAAGTGTTCATGGAGTTCTTGGATAAGTTCGTCGTGGTATTCATTGACGATATTCTGTTCTACTCGAAGGATGAAGAGGAACATACGGAGCATTTGCGTTGGGTATTGGAGAAGCTTAGAGAACATCAGTTGTATGCCAAGTTTAGGAAATGCGAGTTTTGGTTGAAGGAAGTTGGATTCCTAGGGCATGTTATATCGGGAGAAGGTATAGCAGTGGACCCCGTCAAAGTGCAGGCAGTCACTGAGTGGTTGGAACCCACTTCAGTTGGATAGATCCGCAGTTTTCTTGGACTCGCGGGATACTACCGGAGATTCATAGAAAATTTCTCCAAGATTGCAAAGCCAATGACGACATTGTTGAAGAAGGAGAGAAAGTTCGATTGGACTGAAGAGTGTGAAGAAAGTTTCCAGGAGTTGAAGAAACGGTTGACGATAGCCCCATTGCTGATATTGCCAGATATACGTAAGGATTTCCAAGTGTACTGCGAGGCTTCACGCTTAGGACTTGGAGGAGTACTTATGCAGGATGGAAGAGTTGTTTCCTATGCATCCCGTCAACTACGACCGCACGAGTTGAATTACGCAACGCACGATCTGGAGTTACCAGTTGTAGTGCACGCACTGAAAACCTGGAGACATTTCCTTATTGGAAACCGTTGTAATGTGTACACGGATCACAAGAGTTTGAAGTACATTTTCACATAGAAGGAGCTGAACCTCAGACAAAGGAGATGGTTGGAGCTTATAAATGATTATGATATGAAGCTGCACTATCACCCAGGAAAGGCCAACATCGTGGCAGACGCTTTGAGCCGGAAGAGTTATGCAAATACCCTAATAAAAGGGGGATGGCCACATGTCGGTGTACTAAGGTAGGGGTACCTTAGTACCCCAACTTGTGCACGGGCAGTAGCAGCTTCCCGCGGCAGGGCTCACCACGCGCTTGCCGAAAACCTTTTCTGATCCTTATTAAGCCATTCAAAAACAAAGTATACAAGACAGAAAATCAAGACTCCGGCGAGGGGAGCTTGCCGGGAAGGCCATCCCAGGCTCAAGACTGTCACATTAGCACAAGACCTTGGCAAGAGGAGCTTGCCAGGAAGACTAGAAGACATGCCTTGGTGCATCATGCGCCCCGGCAAGGGCCCGGGGAGCGACAAGCTTCAGGGCCCGGCAAGATCAAGACCCCGGCAAGGTGCTTGCCGGGGGAAGCCTGCGCTGTGTGCCCGCGCTCCAGCTCATCAGCCCACGCGTCGCCCTGGGGCCCTTCCAGGGACGCGTGGCAGATGGCTGTGCAGCCTGGGGGACACGGTGGCACTCCACGGTGATGAGGCTATCGCCGTGGTGAACGGAGACGCACGGGCGGGTGCTTTTGGGGTCGACGGCGACGGGCATTAAATGCTCTTGTCCCCCACTATCAAAGTAGGTGATGACCATCGTTCATCCACTGTTCATGCACTATTCTCGCACTGTTACAACTACCACCAAAGTTACATTTTTGCCCTTCTTCTACGTTGACACCTGTCGGTGACCCCTTGAGCTATAAAAGGAGGCCCATGCACAACGTAGAAAGGGTTCGAAACCTAGATAGCTCTCTCGCTCGGGTAGCTAGTTCTTCAAGCTCCCGAGCTCACAAACTCAATACAAACCAAGCAGGAGTAGGGTTTTACGCGTCCGCGCGGCCCGAACCTGGGTAAACTGCCCGCGTGCTCTCCTCGATCTGCTCTTTGTGCTCCCTCCGCTCCCTTACCGCAACGACAAGGGGCTCCGGTCCCATAGGTGTTCGTGGTGGACAGTTTCCCCCGACATCATCGGCAACAGCCACATGGCCCCGAAGAAGAAGGCTTCGGAGGTCGCAGGCCCGTCTGCGTCTGTTCCACTGCCACCAGAACCAACGGTGGGTGGAGGAGACGCCGGCGGAAGGGTGGTTGCCGGCGAGGAAACTCGCGGCACCGCCAAATCCTAGGACAAAACGGACGATCGAGCCTCGATGTCCGTAGACGCGCCACAACCATCTCAGCAGACGACAACCCAGCAGCGCCGTGGTACATGAGGTACCATCCACTTGCTGGGGCAAGGGCAAACCGGAGGATCGCGGGATGCTCCGGGCCATCGTCCTGGCACGAGCAAGGCGCGGTCGCCGGGGCGAGACCCTGCTCCTTCTAACCCTGTTAGAAGTCCGAGCATATCTCGCTCCTCGCACCGCTCGCCACCGCTCCCCTCCTCTCCAGCAGAAGCACTCGCAAGAGCGCAGCTGCTCCTCGACTTCCCTCCAGCGGCAGACAAGGCCGAAGACTGGAGGGCAACAATCCAAAGCCTCATCGCCTTCGCAAACAACGACACGCCGCAGCAGCCGGCGACATCGCGGCCACGGCAAGTCGAGAAGACGAAGGCCGACGGCGACAAGACCGCCGGGGGTGCAACCACCGTGCACTCCCCGCCGCGGAAGCAAAAGACGCCTCCCCGCCGGATTAACGTCGACGACGACTCCACGGCGTCGTCGGATCCGCGGGCTCGTCGGGACCAGCGCCAAGTCCTTGACGATCGGCGGCAAGAAGATGCTCGAACAACGATCGAGCGTCGGCGAGAAGCCCGACGACAATCTGATCAGCGTGCTGGGACCGCCGTCGACACGCACGCGCCCGGTGAACCAGGCAACTTGCCGTACGCGGCAAGTTGCCCCGCGTTCACCCGCGAGCTGCGCCGTGTCCAGTGACCCAGCATGAAAAACTTCAAGCCCGACGTACCCGAGAAGTACGACAGCAAGACGCACCCCTCGGAGTTCCTCAGTATTTACACCATCGCGGTGCAGGCTGCCGGTGGGCGCGACGAGAAGATACTGGCGAACTACTTCCCGCTGGTGCTTAAGCCGAACGTCCGTTCTTGGCTTATGCACTTGCCGGAAGGCTCCATTTCTTCATGGGCAGACCTGTGCCACCAGTTTGTTGGCGCCTTCACGGGCGGCCACAAACCCCACGGCCAGGAGAGTGATCTCCACATCTTGGCCCAGAAGGAAAGAGAACCTCTGCGCAAGTACATCCAACGCTTCAGCCGCGTGCAGCACAACATTCCCGACGTCCACCCCGCCGCGGTTATCAGCGCGTTCCCCCAGAACGTGCGTAACCGTCGCATGCGGGAGGAGATGGCCATGACGAAGATCCGGGATGTCAGCGAGCTCTACGCTCTGGCTGACAAGTGCGCGCGCGCCGAAGAGGGGAGGAGACTCCCCGGGGAGGATGCTGGCGCAGGGGGGAGCGCCAGCGAGGATGCCGCCCCGGCAAAGAAGAACCGGCGGCGGAACAATAGAAAGAAGAAGAATAAGGAGGTGCTGGTCGTCGAGAAGTCCGGCAAGGAGGCTCCCGCCAAGACAGCACAGGCTGGCGGCTCCGGCAAGGAGCCTGCCCCTGTAGCGGCAGCCGACAAGCAGGACGGCTCCGACAAGCAATATTGCAAGATCCACCGCACCAAGGGTCATGACCTTTCGAACTGCAAGCGCGTCGAGTACCTCGTAGAGCAGCAGAAAGCTGAATACGAGCGGCGCGACAAGGAGAAGGCCCAAGGTGGCGGGGGAGAGCCAAGCAAGAAGCGGCCTTTCAATGGCCGGGGAGGACGCCGCGGCAAGGCCAAGCAGCGGCAAGGTGACCGGCCTCCCTGGGGCCGCGACAAGGATGAAGAGGAAGACGACGACGACGACATGGAGGAAGGTGATAACAACGAGCAGGAGTTCCAGAAGGCCACAGAAGTCCTGTGTGTCGACGGGGGCGCCTCTCTGCACACTTCCCACCGCCAACTCAAGCAGTGGGTGCGGTAAGTAAACGCAGCAGAGCCGCCCGTCGAGTCGCGCAGGCTGCTGAAGTGGTCCAGCACGCCCATCATTTTTGATCTTGAGGATCACCCTGACCGCACCACTGCGGTCAGGTGTTTGCCGATGTTGGTCTCACCAACCATCCGCAACCTCAAGGTCACCGAAATGTTGGTTGACGGCGGGGCCGGGCTGAACTTGATCTCCTCAGCTGTGATCAAGAAACTCTAGATCCCAGATGGCGAGCTCGAAGAGACCGGTTCGTTCCAAGGAATAAACCCGGGAAGGAGCAAGCCCAAGGGGAAGATCACTCTGCCGGTGACCTTTGGCGGGGAACTCAACTTCAGGACGGAGAGGATAACCTTTGACGTGGCCGATATCCCATTACCATACAATGGGATACTTGGACGTCTTGCCCTCGCCAAGTTCATGGCAGCTTCCCACTACGCCTACAACGTACTCAAGATGCCGGGGCCGATAAGCGTCATCTCTGTCCATGGTGACAAGAAGGACGCGCTTATCTGCATCGACAAGATATACCGGGATGCAGCAGCCGCAGCGGAGAGCAACACACTTGCCGCTGAAGCTCCCGGGGGGGAAGAAGACCAACACTACTAGAAAAAAGGCTATAGGTAATATCACTGTTAGTGGCGCACCAGAGATGTGGTGCGCCACTACTATATAGCAGTGGCGCACCACAAACAGGTGCTCCACTAATAGTGACATTACTAGTGGCGCACCAGGTGTGGGGTGCGCCACTACTATGTTTTTGAACAGTAACCAGCCATGCCCAGGCTTACCAGTGGCGCACCAGGACAAGGTGCGCCACTACTATTTTTGATAGTAGTGGCGCACCTTGCCCTGGTGCGCCACTGGTAAGGCTGGGCATGGTGGTCCAAAA
>LR738714.1:562824965-562852125 GCA_902687465.1 Secale cereale
TTTTTTTTTTGAAAAAATATCAGTGGCGCACCCTTATACTTAGTAGTGGCGCACCAGGTGGTGCGCCACTGATATCTGGATTAGTAATGGCGCACCTCTGGTGCGCCACTAATACCCATTACTAGTGGCGTGGTAATAGTGGCGCACCAGAGGTGCGCCACTAATACCCAAAAGTGGTGCGCCACTAATAAGCTTTTTTCTAGTAGTGCAAGACCAAGTCCGTCAAGTGCTCTGGGGCCCACTCCGGCAAACGCACCTCTTCGGAGTGCTGCGCTGCCGTCGAGGACGTTCCATCGAGCTCCACCGGCAAGTGCAAGAAAGGGATGGCCGCTCCACCGGCGACCAAGAAGGTGTCCGCCAAGGAGGACGGCACTGGTGGTATTTTCACCATCAGTGCTACACTTGATAGCAAATAGGAAAGCGCGCTCGTTGCCTTCCTGCGGGCGAATGTCGATGTGTTTGCATGGCAACCATCTGACATCCCCGGCGTTCCCAGGAAGGTAATTGAGCACAAGCTTGCTGTTTGCCCTCATGCGCGGCCCATCAAGCAGAAGGTCAGGAAGCAAGCCGTGGAGCGCCAAGAATTCATTGCCGAAGAAATCAAGAAGCTAGAAGCAGCGGGCCTGGTTAGAGGCGTGATCCATCTGACGTGGTTAGCAAATCCAGTTGTCGTGCGTAAGGCTAACGGGAAGTGGAGACTGTGTATAGACTTCACCGTTGTGAATAAAGCATGTCCCAAGGATCCATTTCCCTTGCCGCGCATTGACCAGATTGTTGACTCCACTGCTGGATGTGAGCTGCTCTCTTTTCTTGATGCATACTCAGGCTACCACCAGATTTTTATGGCCAAGGAAGATGAAGAGAAGACTGCATTCATTACTCCATGTGGCACATATTGCTTTATTCGCATGCCTTTCGGATTGAAGAATGCAGGCTCAACATTTGCAAGGGTGGTGCACACTGCTTTTGAGCCACAGATCCACAGAAATGTAGAAGCTTACATGGATGACATAGTGGTCAAGAGCAAGAGCAAAGATACCCTGATCCAAGATTTGGAAGAAACTTTTGCAAATCTGCGCAAGATCCAGCTCAAGTTGAACCCCGAGAAGTGCGTCTTCGGAGTCCCCTCCGGCAAGCTTCTTGGGTTGTTTGTGTCACAGAGGGGGATTGAAGCTAATCCCAACAAGATAAAAGCCATCGAGCAGATCGAAGCCCCGAAGCGCGTCAAGGACGTGAGGAGGCTTGTGGGTTGTGTAGCTGCTCTCAGTAGGTTCATTTCAAAGTCTGCAGAACGCGCCCTGCCTTTCTTCAAGATCTTGAAGAAGGCAGGTCCTATGAAATGGACTCCGGAAGCGGAGGCAGCGCTGCAAGACTTGAAAGGATACCTATCCTCTACTCCAATACTTGTCGCACCTAGACCATAAGAGAAGTTGCTGCTGTACTTGGCGGCAACCAATCAAGTGGTTAGTGCTGCGTTAGTAGCGGAGAGAGAGGCCGATGAGGAGTCTACACCACCGGTGAGCAAATCCAGCGACAAGCAGGGGGCTGCTCCGACAAGCTCTGGCCCCGACAAGGACAACTCTGCGCAGGAGCAAGGAGAAGTGCGGAAGAAGATGGTGCAGCGCCCGGTGTATTTTGTAAGTTCCCTCTTGCAGGGGGCTAGATCAAGATACTCCGGGGTGCAGAAGTTGCTTTTCGGCCTCCTCATGGCCTCGAGAAAGCTGCGCCATTACTTCCAAGCACACGAGATAACAGTGGTCACTCGCTTTCCGTTGAAGAGGATACTGCAGAATCCAGAAGCAACAGGCAGGATCGTCGAGTGGGCGCTGGAACTGTCGAGCTTTGGCCTCAAGTTTGAAAGTACATCAACCATACAGAGCAGAGCTTTGGCAGAATTCATAGCTGAATGGACCCCAACGCCAGATGAAGAAGTTCCAGAGACAAGCGTCCCCGTGCAAGAAGCGACAAGCGAATGGGTGATGTACTTTGATGGTGCCTTCTCGCTGCAAGGCGCTGGAGCCGGTGTGGTACTCATAGCGCTCACCGGAGAGCACCTCAAGTATGTTATCCAGATGCACTTTCCCAGGGAACAAGCGACAAACAATACTGCAGAGTATGAAGGTCTGCTTGCCGGCCTCAGAATTGCAGCCGAACTTGGGATTAGGAAACTGATTGTGCGGGGAGATTCTCAGTTGGTGGTCTGACAAGTCAACAAGAGTTACCAAAGCCCTTTGATGGAAGCTTATGTAGAAGAAGTGAGGAAGCTTGAAGAGCACTTTGAAGGTCTGCAAATGGAGCACGTCCCGAGAGCTCAGAATGACATAGCAGATGGCCTTTCAAAGTGTGCTGCAATGAAGTTACCTGTGGACCCAGGGACCTTCCTGCTCAAGCTGACTCAACCATCCGTTACACCATCAATTGGGCAGCCCAAGAAGAGAAAGTTGGTCTCCGGTGACTACTTGCCGGCGGATCTTCCCGAAGCCGCCGCCAAGGTCCCCAAGATCAACAACCAGAACACTGAGGAACAGCTTGCTCCTGCGGACCCAAGGGTCTGTGCAGTTGAAGCAAGCGTTCCCGACAAGCCTTGCCCCGGCAGGCTTGCCGGGGGGCCTTCAGCTCCGACAGAACCAGAGGTTCTTGCCGTAGAAGCTGGGGTTCCCACAGCGGCCCTCATCCCTTTAGTCCTTGCCGTTGAGCCTCGAGCTCCGGCATGGGCACAGCAGATCGTCCGTTTTTTGCAAACTGGAGAACTTCCCGACGACCCAACAGAAATAGAGAAAATAACCAGGCAGTCAAGTATGTACCAGTTCGTGGACAATGAACTATACAGAAGAAGGCTCAATGGTGTCAGGTTGAAGTGCATTTCCAGAGAAGATGGACAGAAGCTGTTAGCAGAAATACATGGAGGCATATGTGGCCACCACATTGGCGCAAGGGCACTTGCCGGGAAGGCATTCCGGCAAGGGTTCTTTTGGCAAGAAGCCCTCCAAGATGCAACTGCACAAGTAACCAAGTGTGAAGCGTGCCAGTTCCATGCCAAGCAAATTCACCAGCCAGCTCAAGCTTTCCAGACGATCCCTTTGTCCTGGCCCTTCTCGGTCTGGGGGCTCGATATCCTCGGCCCCTTCCCCCGTGCTGTCGGGGGCTTTGAGTACTTGTACGTAGCAATCGACAAGTTCACAAAGTGGCCAGAAGTGGAACCGGTGAGAAAGGTGACAGCACAGTCAGCGGTCAGGTTCTTCAGAGCAATTGTTTGCCGTTTCGGAATCCCTAACAGGATCATCACCGACAACGGTACACAATTCACTAGTCGCACCTTCATGCAGTACGTCCAAGACCTTGGCGCCAAGGTCTGTTTCGCTTCTGTTGCTCACCCGAGGAGCAATGGTCAAGCGGAGAGGGCCAATGCTGAAGTGCTGCGCGGGCTCAAGACGAGGACTTTCGACAGGCTGCGCAAGTGCGGAAGAAACTGGATAGAGGAGTTGCCGGCGGCTCTTTGGTCAATCAGAACGACACCAAGTCGAGCCACCGGACAGACACCCTTTGCCCTTGTCTATGGGGCAGAGGCAGTTCTCCCCACGGAACTCGTATACGGATCTCCTCGAGTGCTCGCTTATGATGAGCTCGAGCAAGAGCAACTGCGACAAGATGATGCATTGCTCCTCGAGGAGGAACGTCTCCAGGCTGCTGTACGAGCTGCTCGATACCAGCAAGCCTTGCGTCGCTACCATAGCCGCAATGTCAAAGCCAGGAGTCTCGAGGAAGGCGACCTTGTTCTTCGGCGTGTTCAGTCCGCCAAGAATTCCAACAAGTTGACGCCGAAGTGGGAAGGCCCTTATCGGGTGAGACAAGTCACAAGGCCCGGCGCTGTCCGCCTTGAGACCGAAGAAGGCTTACCGGTGAGCAACTCCTGGAACATAGAGCATCTTCGAAAGTTTCACCCATAAGGCGCGGTTGCCGTGATCCGCTCCGGCAACCACCTTTTGTACGAGTTTTGCCGCTGTTGCATGTAATCCTTTGTACAAAGCCGGGCGCAGATCCCGTGCATCAGTAAAGCTTCTGTGTTTTCGCACTATTTGCCATTTTCATGCTTTTCTTTGATATTTGCATGCATTGTTTGGCATATTGTGCAACACACATAACCGGTAAGCATTTCCATACCGAGAAACCCTATACTTGTTCCCTCTTTTCCTTCTCTTTCCCTCTTAAGCAGAAGAAACATTCCTCGCGCACAAGTTTGCCGGGGGGAAGGAGGTGGAGGACGAACCAAGTGCTGTTCAAGAAAGAAAAGCTTACCGGAGAACGAACAGACTATGAAAGCTAAGTTACCAGAATTTGAGCAGTCCAAATTTTTAAAATTTTAAGTTATCTTCCTTGAACAACCACACCTTGTATGGAAAACCTGTGCGTGGAGGAACCTACCCGTGGCTAGCCGCACCCTTGTCTTGTTTTCGAGTACACTCAACGGTTTAAGTGAGCTGCGACAAGTGTCGCGCCCTTATTTCGTTTTCGAGTTCGCTCAGCAAGCTAAGTGTGTTGCGACTAGCTGCGGCAAGGTTGCTTGCCGATAAGGCCTTTGCCAGCCGGCTGCTCAGAGTCCAGCACTCAGCGCTCGCGGCAAGGGTCCCTTATCGGCAAGTTCCCTAAAAGCGTAGGGTAAAAAGCATACAAGGTAAAGGACCAAAACAAGGGAGATAACACTGCATCAATTGCTCGGAAATAATATAATATATTACACAGATAACTTGTCGCAATGACTAATAGGTTCATGTTCATGACACACTTTGCAGCAACAAAGGAAATAAGAAGAAAGAGGCCTAATCTACGCGATCGCCCTCACGCCTGGAGATCTTGTTCACCTTGGCGATGATGTGGGCGACCTGCGCCTTCAGTGCCTCCTGATCTGCGTCGGCCGGCAAGCTGCGGAGGACGTTGACAAGATTAATACCGCGGTTGCGGTAGACAATCTTGGTCAGGACGCGCTCCAAGGTCCCCGCGCAGAGCTGGCGCGACTCCTCGGCCAGCTGCGCGGGGAGCTTCTCCTGTAGACGTGCGAGCGCCGGCGCGATCCCCCTGAAGAAGAGACTGAGCTTGGCGCTGTGGGGGAGATTCGGGTCCGGAGAGTACACCAAGTGCTCAACCCTCAGCGCCATTAGCTCCTTGTCGATGTTGGCGGCGGAAGTGACCAGCTCCTCTGTCCATTGCTCCACCGCCTGTCTGAAGATGTTCGTGGAATTGGCGGCGCTCTCCACCAGCTCCCGCTCCTTGCGGACCTCCTCCTTCAGCTTGGTCTCGCGATCCCGAGCGGCGTCAAGTGAATCCCTCAAAGTGGAAACCTTCAACTCCAGATCAGCAATCGAGTCCTTGGCGGCTTTGAGCTCGTCGCCCTGCTTGGAGAGGCGTACCTGGAGATCCGAGTTGGTATGGGTGTCCTTCTCGCGCTCTATGTTGAGCGCGGTGACCCTTTCAGTGCTCGCCTTCAGGTACTCCTCCAGCTGTGACACCTTGGCTTCAACGTCCTTCTTGGCGGTTTCCGCGACGACATCGGCTTCCTTTGCCTCCTTCAGGGCCCCGCCAAGAGCCTGCTCCCGAGTGGTGAGCTCGTCGTCATGGGCGTCGAGCTCAACCTTCCGCTGGTTGAGCGCTCCTTCTCGCCGGGACAACTCTACACCAACAAGTCGCTGCTGCTCCTCGGCCTCAGCTTTCTCCAGAAGAAACTCCTGCTGCTCTCCGGCGAGACTCTCGCGCTCCTCCGCCAAGTCGCGGAGAGCTGTCTGGTTGGCGAGGCGGAGCTCTGCAGCATGTTTCTCCAAGTCCGCTCCGGCCTTGGCGGTGAGGGCTTCTCGCGACTCCAGCTTCGCCTGCCTGGCCCGGTAGAGGGCCAGGAGCTGGCGGAGAAGTTTCTCCTCTTCGGGCTCATCGCTCCCGCCAGGCGCCTCGACAATCTTCAACCCCGCGGAGGCGAGGACCTCTCCATCAAATGTCTCTCCCTCCACGGGGGCTCGCGACGAAGACCCCCACGGCACTTGAATGAAGACGCCGTTGGGGGCCTCAAGATAGATCCCGGGCTGCTCCTTATCGGCGGAGGGGTCGGCGATCGGTGCAGCGCTCGACGCTCATGCCGCCTCCGGGCCGGCAGTGCGGTCGCCGTCCCCCTCCACGGCCGCGGCGTCCGCGGTTGGAGCAGCCTCCTCTGCGGCAGGCTCGTCGGCTCCTGCCACGTCTTCAACGACAGGGGCGTTGCCGCCGTCGCCTTGCGCGCCCTCCTCGCCGACGACCTCGGTCTCCATCCGGTCCGGCGCGGGAGGATCTAGAAGAAGAAGAAAAGAAAAGAAAGAGTTCAAGCAAATATCCAAAAAAGACAAGTCCAAGAAGACGAAGTTACAAGACTTACCTTCACGGACTTCGTCGACGACAGGCTCCCTCGCCGGAGAGCCCTCCCTTGGCGGGGTGGCCGCCCTCGCCGGGCTGCTCGCCCTCGGCGGGGTACTCGCCCTTGGCAGAGTACCCGCCCTTGGCGGAGCGCTCTCCCTTGCCGGAGAGTTCGTCCTTGGCGGGGATGGCGGGACCTGCGGCTCCTCGGGGGTAGTCTCCGGGCGCTCCTGCAGCTGCGGCTCCGTTTCTGCACAAGACAAGCAAGACAACAAAACGTTAGTACCAAGCTGAAACCTCAAGCGCGCCCGACAAGTAGGAAGTTCAAAACCATACTTACGCTGGGGGCTGCGCTGGGGGCTGCTCCTCGGAGCAGCGGTTGGGTCCGGCAAGTCCGTCACCGGCGCGTCCCCTGTCGCCGCGACGGGCGAGTCGTCATCGACCTCGACCACGGGGATCTTGGCCCTCTTCGCCGTCCGATGGGCCAGGGTCCTGAAATCAAAACAAGAACAAGATCAGAATCACGAAGAAGAATCAAGTCAGAATTGAAGAAAATACAAGACACAAGTGCTTACTCCTCTTCCTCGTCGTCGTCGTCGCTCAGGGCGGAGAAGTCGATCTCCACCTGAGCTGCTCCGGCGCGAGGATCGGGAGGAGAAGGCTCCCTCGGGCGCTTGGCGGTCCCCGGGGCTGGGGGCTGCGACGACCCAGCCTCCGCCGACGCCGAGGCCCGAGGAGCAGGCGGAGCGGCCGCTCCGCTCTGAGAAGATCCTCCTCCGCTTGGCGCTGGTGCGCGGGGCGCCTCCGCCGCAGCTGGTGCGCGGGTCGCCTCCGCCGCGGCTGGTGCGCGGGGCGCCTCCGTCGCGGCTTGGTTCACTCTGGTAGCGCGCGTCTCCTGGCGAACAGGCTGTTGTCGGGGCGCCTGCGTCCTCGTCGCTGTAGGCGCCTTGCAGAGACGCTTCAGCGGTGTTCGCTGGGGGCTGGCCCGAGGCGGGGAGTTCTCCGAGGACGATGAGGCGTCGTCATTAAGTCCCAGAGACCCACCGCTGTCCTCATCGGCCTCGGTGTCCTCCTCCTCCTCCCCGGCGGGCCCGCTGGACCCAGCACCTTGTCCTGCGGCCCCGCTCCCTCCGGTGGCTCCGCTCCCTCCGGTGGCTCCGCTCCCTCCGGCACCTCTATTCCCTTCGGCGGCCTCGCTTGCCGTGGCTTCGCTCACGACTCTGGGAATCCCGGCGTGCCTCAAGGAAGGGACCCCGGCAAGCTCGTCGGGCGGAAGATTGAGCAGTCTGCGGATCTCGGCCTCCTCTGCTTGGCCCACCTCATCCGCAGCCTGCGCCTCGTCCATGGTGAACCCGAAATCTCCTGCTGCTGCAGCTGCGGCGGCCTCTTCCATCCGGGAAGCAATGTAGGCAATGTCCTGCTCTGTGGTGGCCCGAGTGAGGCCCTTGTTCTCATCGGTGATCTTGGGCACCTCGACCAGGTTGTCGAAGAAACTCATGATGGCATCCGGCGTGGGCACTATCCATGTGGGGTCGACGCCGTGAGAATCACATGCGGGCATTATCGCGCGCAAAGCATCCCGGGCCGTGCTGTTGCATAGCGGCACCACTCCCCGGGGAGATCTAAACCACTCCGGATGGGCCGGGTCGTGCTTAAAATGTTCCCGGACCATCCCCTTCAGCTCCAGCGCCGTGAAGTTGAAGTTCAGACCTGGGCGTAGCCTCATAATGTCCGCCGCATTGCCGAACTCCCATGCTGGCCTTTTCCTCTCTTGTAGAGGGGCAATGCGGCGGCGGAGGAAGTCTGCGCCTACCTCTCCGATGGTCAACTTAGCTACCCGGAGACGCAGTATCCTGACAAGAGCAACGTTGAGCTTGATATCATCCGAGGCCAAATCGCTCCAGTCCCTGCCGCGCACTATGGATGTTGTGCGCGTCGCGGTGAAAGGCTCCGGGTGGTCCTCCACTATCCAACACCAGTCCGCGCGCCACTCTTCCCACTTGCCGCGGAGCTCTCCTTACAGATAAGGTTCCTTCTTGTTCAAGCGGAAGATCCAAGATATACCCCCGGAGAGGGGGGCGCCGGCCTCTACTCTAGGCATAAGAAAGTGGCGGAACAGCGCTACGTTTGGATAGATCCCTATATTGTTTTCGCACAGATGTGCGAAAACCGCCATCGTAAGGATGGCGTTGGGGGTGAAGTCTAAAAGATGGAGGCCATACGTGTTCATGATGTCGCAGAAAAATTCCGAGAATGGAGGACACAAGCCGCAGTGGAAGAAGACAGCGAAGAAGAAATACCCGCCGGGAAGCAGATCCTTGGCGCCGGCGGGGTAGACTCTGGTCCGGGGATGAGCCTTGGTCTCCTTGGCCCAGAAAAGGTAATACTTGTTCCAGAGCTCCCTCGCGCTGTGCCTTGGCACGAAGACGACATTCCTCTTCCGCAGGAGAGCGAGCTTTGCCGCCTGCTCAGATTTCTCCCTCTTGGTCTTCTCCGCTTTCGCCTTCTCGGCCTTCGGAGCCATGGCGGAGGCGGCGAGGGAAGGGGTGAGGAGTTCGACGGCGCCGCGGTTGCGGAAGAGGGCAGAGGAGGTGTGGAGGCGGAGCGCGGAGGGGGGTTTCTGGGGGTTGAAGACGGAGTGAATGCGGAGGAGGGAAACTGCCCCTGCTTCCTCTGCTTTTAAGGGGGAAGTGGGGGATGCTCCGCATTTCCCATTAAAGAACGTGGCCACGATCTCTCCCACGACGCCGCAATCGACGCGTGCCGTTAGGGAGGGACGCGGCGGATGCAGAAGGGGAATTACGGCTTGCCGTGGGCCGCGCGTGCCCGTGCACTATTTTGGGCCTGGCCCAACAGCGCTCGGCACCGTGTGTGGCCCAGGCCCGGGGGCTCCTGTCAGTGTACTAAGGTAGGGGTACCTTAGTACCCCAACTTGTGCACGGGCAGTAGCAGCTTCCCGCGGCAGGGCTCACCACGCGCTTGCCGGAAACCTTTTCTGATCCTTATTAAGCCATTCAAAAACAAAGTATACAAGACAGAAGATCAAGACTCCGGCAAGGGGAGCTTGCCGGGAAGGCCATCCCAGGATCAAGACTGTAATGCCCAGGATGGGACTATACCTCCTACGTGTCGAGGCACGACTTAAAGGTATAAGCCCATCCTAGAATGATCTCAAGTTTGGTATCTTTGCACGGCTCATGTAAAAGAGGGATTAAAATGCAAAAGAAGATAGTTGGCTTACACACGCCACTTCACACAATACAATACATAAGCAATACATCATTCAAAACATCACAACCCGACTACGGGTGAAGATCCAAAAGAAAGATACCAAACAACATAACGCCACAGGTCAGGATCGAATCCTAGTAGAAGAACCACTACTGATCGTCGAAACGTAACAAGCAAACAACCACGATCTTCATCGGACTCCCGGGTGAAGAACTGATCCAACTCCTGCATCGAACTCGGCTGAACCTGCATCTGGTGTGGTGAAGTAACTGTGAGCCACAGAGGACTCAGCAATCCCGTTCCCGGGTAACAAGACTATTTAAGCCTTGGGTGAGGACAAGGCTGAAGAAAGAACGAGAGGTGAAGGAACAACAAGAGTCTGCAGCAGCAACTAGCACTATCTTACGTAATAGAGAGCGAGAAGAGAAGAGCATCGGTCGAAAGATGATCACGAAGTGATCCTATCTAAAGCCGGTCAAACATAACCCCACCGTCTTCAACTCCCGAATCCCTATTCGGAAATTGACAGTCACGGTACACACGCTGGTAGTGTATTGGAAACATTGTGTCAAGTTATCTACAACCGGATATTAACAAGCTCCCATCTGCCACATAACCGCGGGCACGGCTTTCGAAAGTTCAAACCCTGAAGGGGTGTTCCAACTTGACCCATTACAAGCCCACGATCCGCGGAGTTGCAACTCCAAGGTGGGAAGACCCGAGTATTCTCGGAATCCCGTGCTCAAGTTAAACCGAACTAAGGTAAGGCTAATCCAGCAAATCCTCCCGGCGTGTCGACACCCTGATAGTAGCCGCGCGTATCTAAGTCTCAGGACACGACCGGATGGGCGATTCTACAGGTATGCCAGATACCTCGGGTTTCCCCAAGGCGGCCCCGCAGACTCCCCGTTTGGGACCAACACCATCGGCACTGGCCCCCCCTGCTATGTAGAATTAAGAATCCTCGGGGACATGACCCCCTATGCAATTAATTAATTATTTAAGTTGTTATTATGAGGCAAATAGTACCAATGTTGGGATTTGCTGGAAAAGACTTAGCACTTAGCGGTTTATCAAGGGGGTCCCATACACCCCAACCGTGTTAGGAACACATAATCAAGGAACATATCACCGGTTTATACGGTTCCTAACGGCATGAGTGGAACAAATCACCAAGCAAAAGGCTTAGCCTTCCACCCTTGCCAGTATATAGATGATTTCATTTTAAGCATTTATATAGTGTGATATAACCCAACCAAACTTCAACATGAAGCAAGCATCTTCAATCTTCACCTGCAACTAACAATGCTATAAGAAGGGCTGAGCGAAGTGTACTTAGCCAAGCAACGGTTTGCATAGGTAGGGCGGTTAAACATGGTAGTGGTTACAAGTAGGAGGCTGACAAGAAAGACATGGGCATCGAGGCAAAACTATAGAGCGGAACTACTAGCAATAGGCAAAGATAGTAATGGTATCCGGGTTCGGTCATCTTGCCTGGGAATCCACAGAGGAGAAGAACGGATCCATGAAGAAGACGAAGCAACACAGTCGAGCGAATCCTCACAACTCCGGAACGAAACCGAAGCTATCAAGAGAAGCAAACCGGAAAGAAACAAACAACACGGTAAACACACAAGCATAAACATGGCATACGATGCACATCCAAGTATGATGCATGTCCGGTTTAAATATGCATGTCATGGCAAAGTGCACAAACAAATACTACAAGTTAAGTGGAGATCAATATGCAACGAGTTGCATATTGACGAAACACCACATTAATTAGTTAATTGACTCTCGTTTATTTACAAGACAAGATTAAATGTTTGTTAACATGGCAAGAGGTGAAGCATAATAAAACTACCTATTAAGACATTTTAAATGAGGCCGGAGATAACAACAACAAATTCCGGAAAATCCCCATGAGCATGTTTAATAATTATAAGCAAACAACAATTAAACATTTTAGTGTTGTTAACATGATGCGGATGACATGATCAGGTTTATGCAATTTAGTTAGACATTAACATGAAGAGATGTGAAGCACAAGTCACCGTGGTGGAAGGAAAGGGTGCCACGGCAACGATTCCGAAAATGATGCCACGGCAACATATCGGTACCGGTAAATCATTGAGAGACCGGGCAAAAGAAAGATGGCGTGAGCGAGTCAAACGAGATGAAAGGTGGAATGATCCCGTCACCGGATTCCCACGAGTCGGCGACGAGGCAACCGAGGAACACAACAAAAGGTCGAAACGGGCACGATGCACACAAGGGAACATTCCATACAACACAACAAGCATCACACGGGTCATCGTCTCGGGTTATACCTTCGAAGCGTGCGTTTCGGGGCGGTTCGAGATCGTCGAGGGACGTAGTGGAAGTAGAGGAAGTAGTCGTTCCCGTAGAGGTACACGTGTAGTCGTTCACATCCCGTTCGGAGAGGTACTTGTCACGTCGTGGAACTTGCCGGTCTCGGTCTTGTCGACGGTAGTGGTACTTGATGCATCGTCGTCACGTGTAGTCATTCTCGTTTCAGAGTCGTACACGTTCGTAGCGGTTCGGGTCGTCGTGGTACTTGGGGTTCCCGTTTGCGACGGTAGTGGAAGTAGTGGTACTTGTCGCATCGGTCGGGGTACACGGCGATGGTAGACGAACTCGTTCGTAGATGTACTTGGCGCATCGGTAGTCGAACACGGGGCGACGGTAGTGGTACTCGGGTCGTAGAGGTACTTGAAACTTCGGTCTCGAGTCGTAGATGTACACGTTCTCTGTCAAGGAACACAAGCAACCAAAACAACACAAAAACTACAGCACGGTCTTGGCGTGAAGGCCACGAGGCCACGGCAGCAGCACGACACCGAAGGAGGCCGTCGACGAGGTTCCGGAGGCGAGGCCTTGACGAACAGCCAGCGAAGAGGAGGCAGGGGACGGGCGGAAGGGCCCGCGCGGCGCGAGGCAGTGGCCGCGGGCGGCCAGTCGACGCGAGGAGGAGGCAGAGGCACTGCCTCGGCCTGAGGATGGAGGGAGGCAGAGCTCGGGGAGCTCCGGCGCGGAACGGGCGACGGCGCCCTGGAAGGAGACGGAGGCAGGGGCATCGCCTCTGCCCGACCGGAGGGAGCGGGGCGCCAGGCGCGCGTGGAGGAGATCGAGGCACGCAGGTGTGCGCGGGGTTGGGGAATCGAGCGAAGGGAGAAGGGAATGGTGGGAGGAGAGGAGATCGAAGGAGGAGGCTCGGGGCGAGCGATGGGATTCGACGAGATGGGGACTGGTGCGGGACGAGGGGAAAGCGGGACCGAGGGAATCGGTCCTCGGTCGAGAGGAGGAGCGAGCGGGATGAGGAACTGGCGGCGCACGGGAAGGAGAGGGAGGAGCGAGGGAAGCTTGGGGTCAGGGTGCGGGCGACCGCTAGGGTTCTTCCCAGGAGGGGTCGGGCTGGGCCTGATGGCCGCGGGACTGGAGAAGGCCGGCTTGGGCCAGCTCGGCTGTAGAGGCCTAGAGGCCTGGGAAGGAGGAGAGGGAGGTGGGCCGGCTGGGCCGCGGGAGGGAAGGCTGCTGGAGGCTGAGCCCTCTTCCTATTTAACTCTTTTCTTTTGCAGAATAAAGAAATAGAGAGAGTCAAAATTAAATAGAAAAGAGGCAAAGAACAAGAATAAAATGATGGACATTTTGTAAGGCTTTATAGAATAATTCCAACCCCACAAAAATAGTTCCAACAAAAAGGTAAGTGCAAACTAAAAATAATTAGCTTGCCTGAAGGAGTTTAAAAGGAGTCTAGATTTTTGGAGGAGCCTCGATAAATAGGAAAAGAATATAGGGAAGGTTTTTGATGGAGAAACTCGAGGTGAAAAAGGCATGGGAAAAAAATGCAAGTGTGTTGGGTTATTCCGAAGCAAATGGAATATTATAATATAGCTCCCTAACTATTGAGAGGCTTTTATATGTTTTAAAGAGAAGACATTCTTCCCTCGATTTAAATGGACCGAAGGTCCACACAATTTATTTGGTTGCAAAAAAATTAATGAGATGATGGCATGATGACATGATGCAATGCAAAAATAAATAACACAAGCAGAACTGAAACACACGGGCAACCCAGAACATCTGGAATCTTCTGGAATCTTCTGGGACGTCGGTCTCGGGCGTCACAACTCTCCCACACTAACAGAGGATCTCAACCCGAGATCATAGAGATAGCACCGGGTAAAAACGGAAGAGGAAGAGGTAAAACAAAGTTGCTTCTTTGACAGACGAGTGAAACCAAAGAACCTTGAGAGGTTGACCAAAAGAAAGAAGAATACAACGGAGATGAACGAATATGAAAATTCTCCGTTAGAAAAGAGGGACAAGGAGCATTATGAGAACCTTGAAGGTTGAAAGACATGAAACAAGAGCTCACGAACCAAAAGAATATGAAACTGCAATGGTATAGCCAAGGAATAAGAATGACAGAATTTGGGCAGCACTCCGACTGAAAAATGAAAGGAAATGAACAAGAACTTAAGGAGATGGAGTAATACTTGATGAAAACAACAACACATAATTCCTCTGAAAACAATTAAAAGAATGGCACAAGTGTAAGAAGGATTTCAGACAGCAATCCGGTTGAAAAGACAGGCAAAACTAGATAAGATGACGGAACGTGAATGAAGAATACAACACTCCGGTTAAATGATAAGCAAGGGAAAGAACATGATCTAGATAAAAGGATATGATGGTTTGGAGAGAGCAACATCACAATGCCTCCGGGATGAAAGAATGGAATATAGATCGTTGGAAAGAAAATAACGGAGAAAAATATGACAACTTCTCTCAAAATTAAATTTGAAAGAGCATCTTACGAAGAAGGGTTAAATAGAGTTGTTGGAATTTCAACAACGAGAAGAATAAGCTTGATGTGGGCTTATGGAAAACATCTCAAAATTAAGAGGTGACAACCAGCCACTAACGGAAACATTTAACTGGATTGAGATCAACAAGGAGATGAAAAACTTATCTCACCGGAATGAAAAATGAAGAACTTAGGTCATTTATACGCACCATAATAGCAACAATTCTCAAGGAAAGCTTTTAGGTGAAATACAACCCAAGATAACTCCAATGAATAAATTGAAGGGTTGGAAAGATCTCTTGAACAAAGAAAAATGATGGTTTTAAATATCTCATTCTTGAAACTCGTGAATCATGAAACATGAAGGAATTGTCAAGAATGACATAACACCACCTGAAAGATATGGTAGAAAGAATTGCACTTGGAAAGCATGATGAAGAATGCTTGAGCTCCAACAAGAATGTTGATGAAGACTTCAAGGATGAATTAAATCTTGATGAACCACCATGAAACTCCGGTAATGAAAGCATGAGAAGTGAAAGATGAAAAGAATAAGATTCAAGGCCTGCGGTGAATTAGATGGAGCTTTGAAATGATGTAATTGAAATAGCTTGAAGCTCCGGAAACAAGATGAACAACTTAGAACCGAGAATATGATATGATGAACAAGCTCCGAAGGAAGGAATTAAATCCCCTTGAAGGAATAAGAATAAGAATTATGTCATGCATCTCCTTCACCAATTTAAATTGATGACAACCAAAGGATTTGGCATACTACTGATTCTCGTTGGAAAGGATTAAAGAGAGATCTAGCACAAACTTGGATAAGCATTCAACAAAGCACCGGAAGGGTAAATGAAAAGAACAAATGAATTAAAACGAAAACAACGGAAGGGTAAACTAGAAAGAACCACCGTAAGAATATGGAGACGAACGAAGAGACATCAATGAGGAATATTGGGAGGGCGAAGTTGAAAACTGAGAATGAAGAAATATTCTGAAATGATGGCCTTCGGAGGATTACAAGGAAAAGAATTCATGAAATGCTTCGGATGGAATAAAAGAATTCCTCACAATCTGAACAATAATGAGGATGGCATGAAGCTAGAACCACAACTCATCAAGAGAACGGGTCAAAATTTAAGAGAAACTCTTCTCCAATCTTGAAATGTTGAGAGTGAAGACGAGAAATGCCATGAAGAATTGTTGAGCACTCCGGAATGAAGAATTAAAAGGTTGAACCAATGATGAAAAGAATTTGAAAGCGATCTTGAAGAAGGCATGTGACTGATGGAAATCATTCTTACGTCACACTTTGAAAAGAATTTGAGTATAACTCCGGAAAATAGAAGAGTCAGGTAAGATCCTGGGAAAAGACCTGTGGGTTAGGGCCCACTAAAGAAATCACCGTTGGAAAAGATTGCTTAAGAGATATTGCACCGGTTGAATTAAATGGCTTGAATAAGATGATAAGCCTCAGAAATAATTTGAATGGATTAAGAATGAAATTATGAATCTTCAGCACTCCGGATAAGAATAGCAAGAGGAGAATGATTAATTGGTGCACCGGAATAAGAAAGCATTGTGAAAAGAGGAAAAGGATAAGATCAGCACCGAAATCTTGAATTACATCCACCGGAAGAATTGAGAACAAAAGAATTATGAACTTGAAGCTCTTGAGCATCTTCACGATAAAACACCGGATAAGAACATTGAAGGAAAAGAATGAAGAAATATCACATGAATAAAATGGATATTTCATCTGAGAATTCTTGCTCTGAGAAGAAGAAGGGTGGGAGGGTTGGGAAAACAAGGACAACTTGGGATGATTGAAACATACAACTTGTCAGATTTCTCAACGGCGTCCGTATGGAATAACTTGAAGAAACGGCACACCGGTTGAAAAGAATTAACATGACCATCTTGATGGTCAAAAAGAATTAGCACTCCCATAGAAATATGAGAATACCAATTAGGAAAGGTATGGAATCAACATTTGACATCGAAGCAACTCGAATACCAGAATCAACTCAAAACAAAGGATAGATAAGCAACATGATCTTCACAATATCATCCGAACAGAGGATTGAACGAATGAATTCCGCAGGAACATCAACTCGTCGAGAAGCCACTTGGAGAACAAAAGATAAATAAAAGAACAAGGATCAGATAGAACAAACACAAGATAGAAGCTTCGTTCGACATCTTCGTGCTGAAAGCTCATGGAACGTGTTACAAAAGGGTTTTGCAATCCCCGGATCAGCATAGCCAAGGACCCTTTAAGATGCAACTCCCGATCAGAACAAGTCCATAAAACCACTTCACTCAATGTAGAACCCCAAACTTCATATCGAGCATCCGTTGGAAGAATGCCTAGAACTACTAGATAAACCCACCTATAGATTTCCGAAAGTTTCCAGTTATGCAATCAGGTGTTGGGGATACACGGGAAGCACCGCGCAATCAACTCTAAACCTACATCCAGGTGTATCCATCCTTCAACACATAACCAGTCTTTCTCGGAAACTGTTTACCTCGGACCTTCGAAAAGCATCCACTATAACAAGCTATGGCAATACTCTCGAACTACCTCCCCAGTACTGGGTGATGTCGGGGTTATCTTGCCACTGGCCGTATAGGAGAGATTTTCGATGTCGGCCGTCTTAAGTATTTAGTACTGCCGCGATATGCTTGTGACAACAATACCCCGAAGCTCAACTCCCCGGTAACAGGAGGCATCGAGAACAATATCCTTGTCACAAGAACATCGAAACAATCCCAGAATACTCGCGGGATCCTAAAAAAAATTTGGTGCATTTTTTTGAAAGTAGAAGAGGCAAGAGTAATCGTCAGGAGTCCTCACCAGAATGAAAAAGGGGATGAGAAGCAAAGAAATCCTACTCTCCGATATATATATAGGACTCAAAACATTTTCAGTGTGTGCCTAGACTCAACCGTCAACGATTCGATCAATCAGTGGGGGCTTCTAGGTCGGAGAAGGCTCTGAATACCAACTTGTAATGCCCAGGATGGGACTATACCTCCTACGTGTCGAGGCACGACTTAAAGGTATAAGCCCATCCTAGAATGATCTCAAGTTTGGTATCTTTGCACGACTCATGTAAAAGAGGGATTAAAATGCAAAAGAAGATAGTTGGCTTACACTCGCCACTTCACACAATACAATACATAAGCAATACATCATTCAAAACATCACAACCCGACTACGGGTGAAGATCCAAAAGAAAGATACCAAACAACATAACGCCACAGGTCAGGATCGAATCCTAGTAGAAGAACCACTACTGATCGTCGAAACGTAACAAGCAAACAGCCACGATCTTCATCGGACTCCCGGGTGAAGAACTGATCCAACTCCTGCATCGAACTCGGCTGAACCTGCATCTGGTGTGGTGAAGTAACAGTGAGCCACAGAGGACTCAGCAATCCCGTTCCCGGGTAACAAGACTATTTAAGCCTTGGGTGAGGACAAGGCTGAAGAAAGAACGAGAGGTGAAGGAACAACAAGAGTCTACAGCAGCAACTAGCACTATCTTACGTAATAGAGAGCGAGAAGAGAAGAGCATCGGTCGAAAGATGATCACGAAGTGATCCTAGCTAAAGCCGGTCAAACATAACCCCACCGTGTTCAACTCCCGAATCCCTATTCGGAAATTGACAGTCACGGTACACACGCTGGTAGTGTATTGGAAACATTGTGTCAAGTTATCTACAACCGGATATTAACAAGCTCCCATCTGCCACATAACCGCGGGCACGGCTTTCGAAAGTTCAAACCCTGAAGGGGTGTTCCAACTTGACCCATTACAAGCCCACGATCCACGGAGTCGCAACTCCAAGGTGGGAAGACCCGAGTATTCTCGGAATCCCGTGCTCAAGTTAAACCGAACTAAGGTAAGGCTAATCCAGCAAATCCTCCCGGCGTGTCGACACCCTGATAGTAGCCGCGCGTATCTAAGTCTCAGGACACGACCGGATGGGCGATTCTACAGGTATGCCAGATACCTCGGGTTTCCCCAAGGCGGCCCCACAGACTCCCCGTTTGGGACCAACACCATCGGCACTGGCCCCCCCTACTATGTAGAATTAAGAATCCTCGGGGACATGACCCCCTATGCAATTAATTAATTATTTAAGTTGTTATTATGAGGCAAATAGTACCAATGTTGGGATTTGCTGGAAAAGACTTAGCACTTAGCGGTTTATCAAGGGGGTCCCATACACCCCAACCGTGTTAGGAACGCATAATCAAGGAACATATCACCGGTTTATACGGTTCCTAACGGCATGAGTGGAACAAATCACCAAGCAAAAGGCTTAGCCTTCCACCCTTGCCAGTATATAGATGATTTCATTTTAAGCATTTATATAGTGTGATATAACCCAACCAAACTTCAACATGAAGCAAGCATCTTCAATCTTCACCTGCAACTAACAATGCTATAAGAAGGGCTGAGCGAAGTGTACTTAGCCAAGCAACGGTTTGCATAGGTAGGGTGGTTAAACATGGTAGTGGTTACAAGTAGGAGGCTGACAAGAAAGACATGGGCATCGAGGCAAAACTATAGAGCGGAACTACTAGCAATAGGCAAAGATAGTAATGGTATCCGGGTTCGGTCATCTTGCCTGGGAATCCACAGAGGAGAAGAACGGATCCATGAAGAAGACGAAGCAACACAGTCGAGCGAATCCTCACAACTCCGGAACGAAACCGAAGCTATCAAGAGAAGCAAACCGGAAAGAAACAAACAACACGGTAAACACACAAGCATAAACATGGCATACGATGCACATCCAAGTATGATGCATGTCCGGTTTAAATATGCATGGCATGGCAAAGTGCACAAATAAATACTACAAGTTAAGTGGAGATCAATATGCAACGAGTTGCATATTGACGAAACACCACATTAATTAGTTAATTGACTCTCGTTTATTTACAAGACAAGATTAAATGTTTGTTAACATGGCAAGAGGTGAAGCATAATAAAACTACCTATTAAGACATTTTAAATGAGGCCGGAGATAACAACAACAAATTCCGGAAAATCCCCATGAGCATGTTTAATAATTATAAGCAAACAACAATTAAACATTTTAGTGTTGTTAACATGATGCGGATGACATGATCAAGTTTATGCAATTTAGTTAAACATTAACATGAAGAGATGTGAAGCACTTGTCACCGTGGTGGAAGGAAAGGGTGCCACGGCAACGATTCCGAAAATGATGCCACGGCAACATATCGGTACCGGTAACTCGTTGAGAGACCGGGCAAAAGAAAGATGGCGTGAGCGAGTCAAACGAGATGAAAAGGTGGAATGATCCCGTCACCGGGTTCCCACGAGTCGGCGACGAGGCAACCGAGGAACACAACAAAAGGTCGAAACGGGCACGATGCACACAAGGGAACATTCCATACAACACAACAAGCATCACACGGGTCATCGTCTCGGGTTATACCTTCAAAGCGTTCGTTTCGGGGCGGTTCGAGATCGTCGAGGGACGTAGTTGAAGTAGAGGAAGTAGTCGTTCCCGTAGAGGTACACGTGTAGTCGTTCACATCCCGTTCGGAGAGGTACTTGTCACGTCGTGGAACTTGCCGGTCTCGGTCTTGTCGACGGTAGTGGTACTTGACGCATCGTCGTCACGTGTAGTCGTTCTCGTTTCGGAGTCGTACACGTTCGTAGCGGTTCGGGTCGTCGTGGTACTTGGGGTTCCCGTTTGCGGCGGTAGTGGAAGTAGTGGTACTTGTCGTATCGGTAGGGGTACACGGCGACGGTAGACGAACTCGTTCGTAGATGTACTTGGCGCATCGGTAGTCGAACACGGGGCGACGGTAGTGGTACTCGGGTCGTAGAGGTACTTGAAACTTCGGTCTCGAGTCGTAGATGTACACGTTCTCTGTCAAGGAACACAAGCAACCAAAACAACACAAAAACTACAGCACGGTCTTGGCGTGAAGGCCATGAGGCCACGGCAGCAGCACGGCACCGAAGGAGGCCGGCGACGAGGTTCCGGAGGCGAGGCCTTGACGAACTGCCGGCGAAGAGGAGGCAGGGGACGGGCGGAAGGGCCCGCGCGGTGCGAGGCAGTGGCCGCGGGCGGCCTGTCGACGCGAGGAGGAGGCAGAGGCACTGCCTCGGCCTGAGGACGGAGGGAGGCAGAGCTCGGGGAGCTCCGGCGCGGAACGGGCGACGGCGCCCTGGAAGGAGACGGAGGTAGGGGCATCGCCTCTGCCCGACCGGAGGGAGCGGGGCGCCAGGCGCGCGTGGAGGAGATCGAGGAACGCAGGTGCGCGCGGGGTTGGGGAATCGGGCGAAGGGAGAAGGGAACGTTGGGAGGAGAGGAGATCGAAGGAGGAGGCTCGGGGCGAGCGATGGGATTCGACGAGATGGGGACTGGTGCGGGACGAGGGGAAAGCGGGACCGAGGGAATCGGTCCTCGGTCGAGAGGAGGAGCGAGCGGGATGAGGAACTGGCGGCGCACGGGAAGGAGAGGGAGGAGCGAGGGAAGCCTGGGGTCGGGGTGCAGGCGACCGCTAGGGTTCTTCCCAGGAGGGGTCGGGCTGGGCCTGATGGCCGCGGGACTGGAGAAGGCCGGCTTGGGCCAACTCGGCTGGAGAGGCCTAGAGGCCTGGGAAGGAGGAGAGGGAGGTGGGCCGGCTGGGCCGCGGGAGGGAAGGCTGCTGGAGGCTGAGCCCTCTTCCTATTTAACTCTTTTCTTTTGCAGAATAAAGAAATAGAGAGAGTCAAAATTAAATGGAAAAGAGGCAAAGAACAAGAATAAAATGATGGACATTTTGTAAGGCTTTATAGAATAATTCCAACCCCACAAAAATAGTTCCAACAAAAAGGGAAGTGCAAACTAAAAATAATTAGCTTGCCTGAAGGAGTTTAAAAGGAGTCTAGATTTTTGGAGGAGCCTCGATAAATAGGAAAAGAATATAGGGAAGGTTTTTGATGGAGAAACTCGAGGTGAAAAAGGCATGGGGAAAAAATGCAAGTGTGTTGGGTTATTCCGAAGCAAATGGAATATTATAATATAGCTCCCTAACTATTGAGAGGCTTTTATATGTTTTAAAGAGAAGACATTCTTCCCTCGATTTAAATGGACCGAAGGTCCACACAATTTATTTGGTTGCACAAAAATTAATGAGATGATGGCATGATGACATGATGCAATGCAAAAATAAATAACACAAGCAGAACTGAAACACACGGGCAACCCAGAACATCTGGAATCTTCTGGAATCTTCTGGGACGTCGGTCTCAGGCGTCACAAAGACTTTCACATTAGCACAAGACCTTGGCAAGAGGAGCTTGCAAGGAAGACCAGAAGACATGCCTTGGTGCATCATGCGCCCCGGCAAGGGCCCGGGGAGCGACAAGCTTCAGGGCCCGGCAAGATCAAGACCCCGGCAAGGTGCTTGCCGGGGGAAGCCTGCGCTGTGTGCCCGCGCTCCAGCTCATCGGCCCACGCGTCGCCCTGGGGCCCTTCCAGGGACGCGTGGCAGATGGTTGTGCAGCCTGGGGGACACGGTGGCACTCCACGGTGATGAGGCTATCGCCGTGGCGAACGGAGACGCATGGGCGGGTGCTTTTGGGGTCGACGGCGACGGGCATTAAATGCTCTTGTCCCCCACTATCAAAGTAGGTGATGACCACCGTTCATCCACTGGTCATGCACTATTCTCGCACTGTTACAACTACCACCAAAGTTACATTTTTGCCCTTCTTCTACGCTGACACCTGTCGGTGACCCCTTGAGCTATAAAAGGAGGCCCATGCACAACGTAGAAAGGGTTCGAAACCTAGATAGCTCTCTCGCTCGGGTAGCTAGTTCTTCAAGCTCCCGAGCTCACAAACTCAATACAAACCAAGCAGGGGTAGGGTTTTACGCGTCCGCGCGGCCCGAACCTGGGTAAACTGCCCGTGTGCTCTCCTCGATCTGCTCTTTGTGCTCCCTCCGCTCCCTTACCGCAACGACAAGGGGCTCCGGTCCCATAGGTGTTCGTGGTGGACAGTTTCCCCCGACACCACAGGAGATAGCAGAAGATCTCAGGGAGCTTCGGTTGGAGATATTCCCTAGAGGTTTCGACGCAAATTTGGAGGTTCAATCAACATTGCTGGGAAAGATACGCGAAGTCCAGAAGGATGACAACGAGATTTCCGAGATAAAGAAGAGGATGAGTGAGGGAAAAGCCAAGGGATTTCGTGAGGACGAACACGACACCTTGTGGTTTGAGGATCGAATCTATGTGCCCAACGACCCGTAGATCAGGAAGTTGATACTGCAGGAAGCACATGATTCGCCATACTCGATACTCCCCGGAAACACCAAGATGTATTTCGATTTGAAGGAACGATTCTTGTGGACGGGAATGAAGAAGGATATTGCAGAGTATGTAGCCGTATGTGATGTATGCCAGAGAGTAAAGGCAGAGCATCAGAAGCCAGCAGGATTGCTACAGCCTATGCCGATACCCGAATGGAAGTGGGATAAGCTTGGCATGGATTTTATCACTGGATTGCCCACAACCAAAGCAGTATATGACTCAATCTGGGTAGTGGTGGATCGATTGATGAAGGTAGCCCATTTTATCCCCGTGAAAACCACATACAGCAGTGCGAAGTTGGCCAAGATATACATGACCAGGATAGTATGTCTACACGGAGTTCCGAGGACCATTGTATCAGATAGAAGAACACAGTTCACCTCAAAGTTTTGGCATCAGCTACACCAAACTTTGGGAACGAGGCTGGAATTCAGCACAACGTTTCATCCGCAGACCTATGGACAGACCGAGAGAGTTAACCAGATCCTGGAGGACATGTTGTGATCCTGTGCGTTAGATTATGGATCTAGTTGGGATGATAATTTGCCCTACGCGGAGTTCTCGTACAACAACAATTACCAGGCCAGTTTGAAGATGGCACCGTTCGAGGCATTGTATGGAAGGAAATGCCGAACACCGTTAATGTGGGATGAAGTTGGAGACCGACAGTTGTTTGGACCAGACTTGATCAAAGAGTCTGAGGAGAAGGTGAAGTTGATTCGAGATAGATTGAAGGTAGCTCAGTCCAGGCAGAAGAGTTATGCAGACTCGAAACGCAAGGAGATAACCTATGAGATCGGAGACAGAGCGTACTTGAGAGTTTTGCCTCTACGGGGAGTTAAACATTTCGGTGTTAAAGGAAAGCTAGCCCTGAGATTTGTGGGACCCTACCGTGTTTTGGAACGCATGGGAGAGGTTGCCTATAAGTTGGAATTGCCCGAAGGATTGTCAGGAGTGCACGACGTGTTTCACGTTTCGCAGCTTAAGAAGTGTCATGCGGAGATGGCCGACATACCACTTAGAGACACACTACCCCTGGAAGCAATTCAGTTGGATAGTGATCTAACTTACGAGGAGAAGCCTGTTAAGATTCTCGAATTTGAGAGCAGAGTCACCCGCAGTAAGGTTATCAAGTTTTGCAAAGTTTAGTGGAGTCATCACACCGAGGAAGAAGCCACCTGGGAACGAGAAGATGATCTACGCAAGGACCACCCACACCTGTTCTCTAGCCAAGTCGAATCTCGGGGGCGAGATTCATTCTAAGGGGGGTAGGTTTGTAACATCCCAAATTCTCAATTTGGAATGTTATTCATAGATCATACTACATTGCATGTTTCTTTGCATTTTAGTTTGTGGCGATCCTCGAAATTCTAAGCAACTCAAGGACCTACAGAGAGAGTTGGGAATTCTACCGTTTTCGTATTTGAGTTCACTCGAATACCGGTACGAGGACAGTGTTGGTTTTAATTATTATTTTCTCCTAAAATTATTTCTAAATAAAATATATGAGCGTTGATAATACGACTTCTCCAAAATAACATAAATATTGGCGGAAAAATGTTAAAATCACTTTTGGTATTTTTCTGTATTTATTTGCGATTTTATTTGCATAGGAAAAATGCGCGTTTTTCAAAATTGCATTTAGGTCCGGGAAAAATGTTCAACTTGTCCTAAATATTATTAGAGGACGGTGAAAATTTATTTCGTGATTTTTGGAGTCCGTTTAGTATTTCTTTCGTTAGTTTTGCTACGTCGGGACTCTTTTAGAAAAAAAAAGCGAACCGACTACGGACCGAATGTGGCCAGCACTCTGGCCTTTATAAGCCGTGCCCCCGGCCCGCTAGCGCCCCAGCCCGCCTAGCCGCCGCCCGCCTCTGCACCGTCGCCGCCGCTCGCCGCCCGCGCCGCCGTCGCCCCGCCGCCGTTCGCCGGACCGCCGCCGCCGTACCCGCCGGATCTGCCGCCGGTTGACTTTTCGAGGTAGCCATCAGTTTTCTCTTTTAAACCGATTGTTTTTTTCTTTAGAAACCCTAGATCTGTTTTTTAGATTAGATCAGTTTTTTTCGGTTTAGTTATTTAACGGACGTTCGTCCATACTTTTGTTTTAACGAACGTTGTTCGTCCGTTAGCCGCAGACAGCGAACGTTCATTCGTTAGCTTGTTCGTCACTTTTCTTTTTCGGGGTTTTTATCCGCGATTATTTCGATCGCGATTTCTGCCCTGATCTTGTTTTTCGTTTTTCTTTTCGCTCGAGAGTCGGAATCAGGTGATTCAAAATCCCAGATCTTCGTCTCGATGCCCTCTTTCCGTTTAACCAACTTGAACAAAGTTTTGGCTACTATAATATTTGGCTTTAGATCAATTAGTAACCGGGGCTCGTTTCTTTCGCAGTTTGAGTTTCGTTGCTTCTTTCGATTTGATTCTTTTTGCAAACCGGAGTTCTTAAGTTGAACTTTCTGGTTAGATCTTATCTTTTGGAGTTTGGTTTATGCATCATTGCTTGTTTGCTTATGTATGCTATTGTTTGCTCGCGATAGAATACCCGGACTATGAAGCGTACTACTACGAGTCTCTAGGTTTTGCGAATCGTCAGCAAGGCAAGTAACACTTTGATCATACCCTTTTATTACCCAGTTTTTATGCATTAGATCAAACCCTCACACATTTCATGAGTAGGATCTCTTAACTTGTGGGACTGGGAAGTAGATTGAGATAGAACCTATTACCTGCATTACTTTCAAACCCTTGGGAGTTACTTCTACGCTATGCTTAGGTTATCATGCTATACTCGTAGACGTGGTTTGGGTTTGAGTGAAATCCATGACAGATGTGAGTTGTTAATTAAGGATTCAACTTAAGGTGGCTACTTGAATACACATCTGGGTGGATTGGTTGCAGGGCACCTGGGGAATCCAGTGGTGTCCTAGGAAATCCCGGGGTTCCATGTGATTTTTCCTATGGAATCCCACCCAGGCTCAAAGGGATCATAAAACTATTCATGCTAGAAACTTCCGTGTGCAGCCACATGCCAATATGGGCTCTGGCATA
Source organism: Secale cereale (assembly GCA_902687465.1). Classification (NCBI taxonomy): domain Eukaryota; kingdom Viridiplantae; phylum Streptophyta; class Magnoliopsida; order Poales; family Poaceae; genus Secale; species Secale cereale. The sequence continues at coordinate 562,850,807 of LR738714.1, forward strand.
GTTGAGTAAGTTGTGGGAAACCTTTCCGTGATGGGATAGCAGATGTAGAGGGATTGTTGGTGTACCGGCCTATCTATCCGGTTAAGGGGACCTCTTCGGAAAGACTGTGTCTCGGTCATCCGTTTCTCAAACACCATGTAGTGCGAGAAACCAAACGGAGGCGATCGAGTCTTGTGGGAAAAGTGCACAAACCTCTGTAGAGTGTACAAACTGATCATCATTAGCCGTGTCCCCGGTTATGGACAATCTTGAGTATCTGGTACTTGAATTATTGGTTGTTCTCATCACTCTATAATTTAATTTGTTGGGTTAATGATAACTTTAATTGGGATTGAGTAAGGGGGTACCTTCTCAATGATGTTTCTACTACCATGATAGTTAAAATAAAATCTATTCCTTTGTTGTAGGGAAAAATTGGCTTTACGCAAAAACTTTAACCTTAGTGCCTCCACCAGCCAAATATGCATATAGTATAGCCTTTATTCTGTTACATTGCATCTTCTGTGTTACCTTGCCAGCATATTCCATGTGCTGACCCGTTTTCGGGCTGCATCATTTTACGTTGCAGACTTTTCAGACGAGGAATAAGACGTTCTAGGTCGTTTGTCATGCACTCAGCTATGCCGTTGGAGTTGATGGACTCACTTATCTTCCAAGCCTTCTGCTGTTATTTTGTTAGATGGCCTTAAGCCAGAGACTTTTGTAATAAGTTCTCATTGGAGACATTCGATGTAATAAGTGTGTGATTGCCACTCTGTTATAAATCCTTCAAGTACTGTGTGTGTCAGCATTACCGATCCAGGGATGACACTGAAACACAGAGACTTCGGTCCATTCGGATCGTGGTCGCTACAGTTTCGAGACGAAGATCTGGGCTTTTGAATCGCCTGATTCCGACTCTCGAGGGAAAAGAGAAACTAAAAACAAGATGAGGGCAGAAATCACGATCGAAAATAATCGCGAAAAAGCCCCGAAAAAGAACACTGACGAACAGACTAACGAACGAACGTTCGTTGTCTATGACTAAAGGGCGAACAACGTTTGTTAAAACGAACGTACGGACGAACGTCCGCTATTTAACTAAACCGAAAAAACCAAACCGATCTGTTTAAAAACATATCTAGGGTTTACTAAAAAACCGAACGGTTTTAGAAAGAAAATTGGCGGCTAACTCGGCGGCGGCGAACTCCGGCGGCGGCGGCGGCCTCGGGGCGCGGGCGCGGCTAGGGTTTGGGCGGCGCGGGGTGACGGGCTGGCGGCTCGGGCCTCGACCTTATAAAGGTCGGCCGGGCTGAGGAGTCCGGGTCGGTTACGGCCCG
>LR738714.1:562852214-562865697 GCA_902687465.1 Secale cereale
TTATAAACAGTCCCGACGCATTAAAACAGGCGAAAAAATTTACTAAAGGGACACCAAAAATTCCGAAATAAATTTTCACCGTCCTCTAATAATATTTAGGACAAAGTGAACATTTTCCCCGGACGTAAATGCAATTTTGAAAAACACGCATTTTTCCTATGCAAATAAAATCGCAAATAAATACGAATAAAATTCCAAAAGTGATTTTAATATTTTTCCTACAATATTTCCTTTATTTTGGAGAAGTCGTATTATCTCCGCTCATATATTTTACTAAGAAATATTTTTAGGAGAGAAAAATAATTTAAACCAAAGTGATCCCCGTACCGGTATTCGAGAAAACTCAAATACGAAAACGGTAGAATTCCCAACTCTCTCCATAGGTCCTTGAGTTGCTTAGAATTTTTTGAGGATCGCCACACACAAATGCAATAATGTATGCAATGCAGTATGATCTATGTATAACATTCCAAATTCAAAATTTGGGATGTTACAAACCTACCCCCTTAGAATGAATCTCGCCCCCGAGATTCGGTTTGGCTAGAGAACAGGTGCGGGTGGTCCTTGCGTAGATCGTCCTCTCACTCCTCTCGTTCCCAAGTGACTTCATCCTCGGTATGGTGACTCGACTGAACTTTACAAAACTTGATAACCTTGCTGTGGGTGACTCTGCTTGAAAACTCGAAGATCTTGACGGGTTTCTCTTCGCAAGTCAGATGACTATCCAACTGAATTGCTACCAGGGGTACTGTGTCTCTTAAAGGAATATCGGCCATCTCTGCATGGCACTTCTTAAGCTGAGAAACGTGAAACAAGTCGTGCACTCCTGACAATCCTTCGGGTAACTCTAACTTATAGGCAACCTCTCCCATGCGTTCCAAAACACGGTACAATCCCACAAATCTCGGGGCTAACTTTCCCTTAACTCCGAAACGTTTAACTCCTCGCAGAGGCGACACTCTCAGGTACGCTGTGTCTCCAATTTCATAGACTACTTCCTTGCGCTTCGAGTCTGCATCACTCTTCTGCCTGGACTGAGCTACCTTCAGTCTATCTCAAATCAACTTAACCTTCTCCTCGGACTCTTTGATTAGGTCTAGTCCAAATAACTGACGGTCTCCGACTTCATCCCAGATCAATGGCATTCGACATCTCCTTCCGTACAATGCTTCGAACGGTGCCATCTTCAAACTGGCCTAATAACTGTTGTTGTACGAGAACTCCGCGTAGGGCAAGTTGTCATCCCAACTAGATCCATAATCTAGCGCACAAGCTCTCAACATGTCCTCCAAAATCTGATTGACTCTCTCGGTCTGTCCATCGGTCTGCGGTTGAAAAGCTGTACTGAATTCCAGCCTCGTTCCCAAAGTTTGGTGTAGCTGATGCCAAAACTTTGAGGTAAACTGTGTTCCTCTATCTGATACAATGGTCCTCGGAACTCCATGTAGACATACGATCCTGGTCATGTATATCTTGGCCAACTTCGCACTGGTATACGTGGTTTTCACTGGGATAAAGTGGGCTACTTTGGTTAAGCGATCCACTACTACCCAGATTGAGTCATATCCTGATTTAGTCATGGGCAATCCGGTGATAAAGTCCATGCCAAGCTTATCACACTTCCATTCGGGTATCGGCATAGGCTGTAGCAATCCTGCTGGCTTCTGATGTTTCGCCTTTACTCTCTGGCATACATCACATACTGCTACATACTCGGCAATATCCTTCTTCTTTCCTGTCCATCAGAAATGCTCTTTTAAATCGAAATACATCTTTGTGTTTCTAGGGTGTATCGAGTATGGTGAATCATGTGCTGCCTGTAGTATCAAACTCCTGATCTCGGCGTTGTTGGGCACATAGATTCGATCTTCAAACCACAAGGTGTCGTGTTCGTCCTCACGAAAACCCTTGGCTTTTCCTTCACTCATCTTCTCTTTTATCTCGGCAATCACTTTGTCATCCTTCTAGGCTTCTCATATCTTTCCCAACAATGTTGACTGAACTTCCAAGGTTGCAACAAAACCTCTAGGAACTATCTCCAAACGAAGCTCCCTGAGATCTTCCGCTAACTCCTTTGGCAATCCTCCCTTCACCAGGGTATTTGCATAACTCTTACGGCTCAAAGCGTCTGCCACAACATTGGCCTTTCCCGGGTGATAGTGCAGCTTCATATCATAATCCTTTATAAGCTCCAACCATCTCCTCTGTCTGAGGTTCAGCTCCTTCTGAGTGAAAATGTACTTCAAACTCTTGTGATCCGTGTACACATCACAACAATTTCCAATAAGGAAATGTCTCCAAGTTTTGAGCGCATGCACAACTGCTGCTAGCTCCAAATCATGCATAACATAATTCAACTCGTGCGGTCGAAGTTGATGAGATGCGTAAGAAACAACTCTCCCATCCTGCATGAGTACTCCTCCAAGTCCTGAGCGTGAAGCATCGCAGTACACTTGGAAATCCTTGCGTATATCTGGCAAGATCAGCACTGGGGCTGTCGTCAACCGTTTCTTCAACTCCTGGAAACTTTCTTCGCACTCTTCAGTCCAATGAAACTTTGTGTCCTTCTTCAACAATGTCGTCATCGGCTTTGCAATCTTGGAGAAATTCTCTATGAATCTCCGGTAATATCCCGCGAGTCCAAGAAAACTGCGGATCTCTCCAACTGAAGTGGGTGCTAACCACTCAGTGACTGCCTGCACTTTGACGGGGTCCACTGTTATACCTTCTCCTGATATAACATGCCCTAGGAATCCAACTTCCTTAAACCAAAACTCACATTTGCTAAACTTGGCATACAACCGATGTTCTCTGAGCTTCTCCAGAACCAGACGCAAATGCTCCATGTGTTCCTCTTCGTTCTTCGAGTACACCAAAATATCATCAATGAATACCATGACAAACTTATCCAAGAACTCCATGAACACCTTATTCATCATACTCATGAAATAGGCAGGGGCCTTAGTCAATCCAAATGACATAACCGTATACTCATATAGCCCATAAATTGTGGTGAAGGCTGTCTTAGGTATATCCTTCTCTCGGATCTTCAATTGGTGGTATCCTGATCGTAGATCGATCTTGGAGAATACTTTAGCTCCTTGAAGTTGGTCGAACAAATCATTGATCATCGGCAGCGGGTACTTATTCTTAATCGTCACTTCATTCAGTGCCCGATAATCAATGACCATCCTTAAAGATCCATCCTTCTTCTCGACCAAAAGCACTAGGGCTCCCCACGGTGATGAATTTCGTCGAATGAATCCTTTCTCCAATAACTCCTTAATATTCTTCTTGATCTCCTCCAGATCATTTGCTGGCATCCGATACGGTCTCTTCGATATCGTTCTAGTGCCAGGCAATAGCTCAATCCAAAACTCAATATCCCTATATGGTGGCATGTCTTGTAGCTCCTCTGGAAATACATCCGGATAATCCCTTACTAACGGCACTTCCTCCTGAACAACTCCCGTGAGAGAATGTACTTGTGTCCTTCTGGGCGAATGCCTAGATACATACTGGATCCTTTTTCCCTCTGGGGTAGTAAGGAAAATAGACTTACTGGCACAATCGATGTTCCCTCCATACATCGATAGCCAATCCATGCCTAGTATCACATCCAATCCTTGTGACTCCAAAACTATCAGGTCTGAGGGGAAAACATGTCTTCCAATGATCAATGGCGTCTGAGAACATCCTTGATGTGACATATACTGTGCTCCTGGGGAACTTACTAACATGGGGGTCTTAAGGACGTGGGTGGGCAACTTATATCTATTCACGAATCCCCTTGAAATGTATGCATGCAATGCATCAGTATCGAAAAGAACTACCGCGGTAAATGTATTAACCAAAAACTTACAGACAACTGCATCCGGTTGCTCTTCAACCTCCTCCACGGTCACGTGGTTCACTTTCCTTTTTTGAACGGGTAGGGTTTCTTCCCTACGCTTCCATTGCCGTTCCCATTCTTAGCTTCAGGGCACTCCGTGGCATAGTGTCCATTCTTCCCGCACTTGAAACATGTAATCTGGCTTAAATCCCTCTTAGCGGGTGTGGATGGAGTAGAGCGGTTTTGATTATTGTTTGCTCCATTCCCATTCCCATTCTTGGAGCCATTGTGGTTGTGAGAACTTCCTCCATTGTGGGTGTGGCCTCCATGGTTATGGGTGTATCCTCCTGAATTCGGGGTGAATCGGGGCTTCTGCTGGGCTCCAGAATTATTCCTTCCTTGTCCATACTTCCTCTTCGGCTCTCAATTTGTTGCTGCTTCCCTTCAATCATAAGAGCCTTGTCTACCAACTCCTGGTAGTTGTTGAAGGTTGCCACCATCAACTGTACGCTCATCTCATCATTTAGCCCTTCCATAAACCTCTCCTGCTTCGCGACATCTGTGGCCACATCATCCGGGGCATAATGAGATAGAGTACTAAACTCATCTACATACTGAGCCACAGTACGATTTCCTTGGCGCAAGTTGCAAAACTCTCGCTTATTCATGCTCATGGCTCCAGTTGAGACATGGGCAGTGCGAAAAGCTTGCTGAAACTAATCCCAAGTGACATTGGCTACAGGGAAAGTGGTTGTGTAGCTCTCCCACCATGCTGCTGCTGGTCCAGCCAACTGATGTGCGGCAAAACACACCTTCTCAGCATCCGTGCAATTGGCGGTGGTCAAATCCCTTCCAATCTTGCACAGCCAGTCATCAGCAACTATTGGTTCAATGCTGCTAACAAACACCGGTGGTTGCAACCTTATAAAGCATGTCAGGTTGTCCATGGGTGGTGGTGGTGGAGGGTTGTTATTGTTGTTTTGATTGTTCTGGACTAGAAGTTGCACAAAGTGTTCTGCTTCTAGATCAACTAAGTGAGCTCAGGGGGAAACAGAAATCCGGGCTCACGTCTCGGAGGCATCTGATGGGTGTAGAGGGAAGAGATTAGAATAGAAATGATGTCTAAGGGAAATTCACTACCCATATGCACATGAGACAAACACAAACATATCACACCAATCAATTTCAAGCAAGGGATTACAAAGCTTCTATCTAATGTTACAAAACTGCTCTAAATTCTAATATATGGGGGAAAACAACTAGTCATAGGGTGGTCATCTAGAAATTTTGATCGGCGGAAGATTCCATGATATCTGCTCCAGCTTCATCTTCATAGTCTTCATCACTATCATCGGGGTCCGAGTTGGTGTCGTCGATGATGATGTAGTCCTCAGAATGAATCTCCTTGGGTTCTTCTTCTTCTTCTCCTTCGGGTGCTAGATCTCCCATGAATACTCCTAGCTTCCTTGTCAGGTCATCATTCTTCTCCACAAGTATTGTCATCTCCTCCTCATATCCGTCGCATGTAGACTTGAGTTCCTCTTCTAGCTCCAAGTTCCTGGTTAGCGCCTTCTTTAAATCTATCATCCCTGCGCACATCTGGTGCTCCTGTCGACGAATGTGCTGGTTTAACTCCTAGATGAACGCTGCAATGGACCTGTCCTTCTGGGTACTAATCATGTCCCATTGCTCGTCTTAGCTCCACCTATCTAGTAGAAAGTGTCCTTCAGCTCCTGCTTGGAGACTGCTCCAATACGTCCCATGGTAATGTGGGTTGCCATACTCCTGCCTAGGCTCCAGGTTGGTGCATCAAAAGAAAACTCTATTGGCTCAGTGGATGGTGCGAATGTCCTCCCGGGAATTTGAACTTGAATATTCCATCACTCTTCTTCTGGTAAAGTGGCGGTGTAGGTCCCGGTGAAGCTTGGTATTCCGATGTTCAGGTACCTAGTGACTTCCTTCAAGTGTCGTCCAAACGGTGTGTCTTCATCTAGTTGAGTGAACTTGTTCCTTGGGTCCACCATCCTAAAGAGTAGAAAATGGAGAGGAGTCAGAAATGAGTAGAGAAGAGTGATCTAGGGTTTATCTTAGTGGTCGTGTCCTATAATCAGCGTGTGCTCTGATACCATCTTGTAGCGACCACAATCCGAATGGACCGAAGTCTCTGTGTTCTATGTCATCCCTGGATCGGTAATGCTGACACACACAGTACTTGAAGGATTTATAACAGAGTGGCAATCACACACTAATTACATCGAATGTCTCAAAAGAGAACTTATTACAAAAGTCTATGGCATAAGGCCATTTAACAAAATAACATTGGAAGGCTTGGAAGATAAGTGAGTCCATCAACTCCAACGGCATAGCTGAGTTCATGACAAACGACCTAGCACGTCTTACTCCTCGTCTGAAAAGTCTGCAACGTAACATGTTGCAGCCCGAAACGGGTCCGCACATGGAATATACTCGCAAGATAACACAGTAGAGCAAGTAACAGAAATAAAGTCTAACACTATATGCATATTTGGTTGGTGGAGGCTCTAAGGTTAAAGTTTTTGCGTAAAGCCAATTTTTCCCTAAAACAAAGGAATATATTTTATTTTAACTATCATGGTAGTTGAAACATCATTGAGAAGGTACCTCCAACTCAATCCCAATTAAAGTAGTCATTATTAACCCAACAAATTAATTTTAGAGTGATGAGATCAACCAATAATTCAAGTACCAGATACTCAAGATGTCCATAACCGGGGACACGGCTAATCATGATTTGTTTGTACACTCTGCAGAGGTTTGCGCACTTTTCCCCACAAGACTCGATCTCCGCCATTGGATTTCTCGCACTACATGGTGTTTGAGAAACAGATGACCGAGACACAGTCTTTCAGAAGCATTTACTCTTTACCCCGGGTGGACCGGTACACCTACTTTCCCCTACATCTGCTAGTCCACCACTAAAAGAGCTCACACAACTTACTCATACTATGCCAGAGCCCATAATGGCATTGTGGCTGCACACGGAAGTTTCTAGCATGAATAGTTTTATGATCCCTTTGAGCCTGGGTGGCATTCCATAGGATAATCACACGGTTCCTCCGGGATTTCCTAGGACAACACTAGATTCTCCAGGTGCCCTGCAACCAATCCACCCAGATGTGTATTCAAGTACCCACCTTAAGTTGAACCATTAATTAACAACTCACATCTGTCATGGATTCTCTCAAACCCAAACCCCGTCTACGAGCATAGCATGGCAACCTAAGCATAACGTAGAAGTAACTCCCAAGGGTTTGAAAATAATGCAGGTAATAGGTTCTACCTCAATCTACTTGCCAGACCCACAAGTTAATAGATCCTACTCATGCAAGGTGTGAGGGGTTTGATCTAATGCATAAAAACTGGGTAATAAAGGGTATGATCAAACTGTTACTTGCCTTGCTGATGATTCACAAAACCTAGAGACTCGTAGTAGCACGTTTCACACTCCGGGAATTCCATCGCAAGCAAACAATAGCATACATAAGAAATCAAGCAAAGATGAATAGTAAAACTTCAAATAAGAAGATCTAACCAGAAAGTTCAACTTAAGAACTCTGGTTTGCAAAAAGAATCAAATCAAACAGAGCAACGAAACTCAAACTGCGAAAGAAACAAGATCCGTTTACTAGATTGATCTAAGGTCAAATTTTACCGTAGAAAAACCTTGTTCAAGTTGGTTAAACGGAAAGAGGGCTTCGAGACGAAGATCTGGGCTTTTGAATCTCCTGATTCCGACTCTCGAGCCAAAAGAAAAATTTAAAACAAACTCAGGGCAGAAATCGCGATCGAAAATAATCGCGGAAATAGCACCGAAAAAGAAAACTGACGAACAGACTAACAAACGAACGTTCGTTGTCTGTGACTAACGGGCGAACAATGTTCGTTTCAACGAACGTACGGACGAACGTCCGCTATTTAACTAAACCGAAAAAACCGAATCGATCTGTTTAAAAACAGATCTAGGGTTTACTAAAAAAACCGAACATTTTTTAGAAAGGAAACCGATGGCTACCTCGGTGGCGGCGGACTCCGGTGGCGGCGGTGATGGGCTGCGGCGGCGGGCGGTAGTGCGGTGGCGCTAGGCGGCGGCGCGGTGCGACTCAAGGTGGCGGCGGCGCGGCGCAAGGCGGCGGTGCGGCGGCGGCCTTGGGGCGTGGGCACGGCTAGGTTTTGGGCGGCGCGGGCCATGGCCTTATAAAGGCCGGCTGGGTTGAGCAGTCCGGGTCGGTGCACCTTTTTTTATAAACAGTCCTAACGCACCAAAATAGGCGGAAAAAAAATACTAAATGGACTCCAAAAATTCCGAAATAAATTTTCACCATCCTCTAATAATATTTAGGACAAAGTGAAAAAAATTTCCGGACCTAAATGCAATTTAGAAAAACATGCATTTTTCCTATGCAAATAAAATCGCAAATAAATCCAAATAAATTCCTAAAGTGATTTTAATATTTTCCTCCAATATTTCTTTTATTTTGGAGAAGTCATATTATCTCCGCTCATATATTTTAATAAGAACTATTTTTAGGAGAGAAAAATAATTAAAACCAAAGTGATCCCCGTACCGGTATTCGAGAAAACTCAAATACGAAAACGGTAGAATTCCCAACTCTCTCCGTAGGTCCTTGAGTTGCTTAGAATTTTTCGAGGATTGCCACGCACAAATGCAATAAAGTATGCAATGCAGTATGATCTATGTATAACATTCCAAATTGAAAATTCGGGATGTTACAAGTTGTCACTCCCATGAAGAAACCCATAGCTAAACTCAAGCCTGAAACTAAGTTCTTCTACTGCAAAGGAAATGGTCACTTGAAGTGGAACCGCCCTAGATACTTGGCGGATAAGAAGGATGGCAAAGTGAACAAAGGTATATTTGATATACAGATTATTGATGTGTACTTTACTAGTGTTCATAAGCAACCCCTGGGTATTTGATACCAGTTTAGTTGCCAAAATTAGTAACTCGAAACGAGAGTTGCAGAATGAATAGAGACAAGTTAAAGGTGAAGTGACGATGTGTGTTGGAAGTGGTTCCAAGATTGATATGATCATCATCGCACACTCCCTATGCTTTCGAGATTAGTGTAGAACCTAAATAAATGTTATTTGGCATTTGCATTGAGCATGAATATGCTTTGATCATGTTTGTTGCAATACGGTTATTCATTTAAAGTCATAGAATAATTGTTATTCTGTTTACATGAATAAAACCTTCAATGGTCATACACCCAATGAAAATAGTTTGTCGGATCTCGATAGTAGTAATACACATATTCATAATATTGAAGCCAAACGATGCAAAGTAGATAATGATATTGCAAGTTATTTGTGGTCATATTGGTGTAAAGTGCATGAAGAAACTCCATGAAGAAACTCCATGCTGATGGGCTTTTGGAATCACTTGATTATGAATCACTTGTTGCTTGCAAACCATGCCTCATGTGCAAGATGACTAAAACTCCGTTCTTCGGAACAATGGAGCGAGCAACTAGTTTGTTGGAAATCATACATACTGATGTATGTGGACCGATGAGTGTTGAGGCTTGCGGCGGGTATCGTTATTTTCCGACCTTCACTGATGATTTGAGCAGATATGGGTATATCTACTTGATGAAGCACAAGTCTGAAAATTGGAAAAGTTCAAAGAATTTCAGAGTGAAGTAGAGAATCATCGTAACAAGAAAATTAAGTTTCTACGATCTCATCGCGGAGGCGAATATTTGAGTTACGAGTTTGGTCTTCATTTAAAACAATGTGGAATAGTTTCACAACTCACGCCACCCGGAACGCCGCAGCGTAATGGTGTGTCCGAATGTCGTAACCGTACTTTATTAGATATGATGCGATCTATGATGTCTCTTACCGATTTAGCACTATCGTTTTGGGTTATGCATTAGAGACAACTGCATTCACGTTAAATAAGGGCACCATCTAAATCCGTTGAGACGACGCCTCATGAACTGTGTTTGGCAAGAAACAAAGTTGTTGTTTCTTAAAGTTTGGAGCTTCGATGCTTATGTGAAAAAGCTTCAACCTGATAAGCTCGAACCCAAATCGGAGAAATGTGTCTTCATAGGATACCCAAATGAGACTGTTGGGTACATCTTCTATCACAGATCGAAAGGCAAGATATTCGTTGCTAAAAATGGATACTTTCTAGTGAAGGAGTTTCTCTAGAAAGAAGTGAGTGGGAGGAAAGTGGAACTTGATGAGGTAATTGTACCTTCTCCCGAATTGGAAAGTAGTACATCATAAAAACTTCTTCCAGTGATCCCTACACAAATTAGTAAGGTAGCTAATGATGATGATCATGAAACTTCGGATCAATTTACTACTGAACTTTGTAGATCAACCAGAGTACGTTCCGCGCCAGAGTGGTAGGGTAACCCGGTTCTGTAAGTCATGTTACTAGACCATGATGAACCTACGAACTATGAGGAAGCGATGATGAGCCCAGATTCCACAAAAATGGCTTGAGGCCATGAAATCTGAGATGGGATCCATGTATGAGAACAAAGTGTGGACTTTGGTTGACTTGCCCGATAATCGGCAAGACATCGAAAATAAATGGATCTTCAAGAGGAAGACCAACGCTGACGGTAATGTTACTGTTTACAAAGCTCGACTTGTTGTGAAAGGTTTTCGACAAGTTCAAGGAGTTGACTACGATGAGACTTTCTCATCCATAGCGATGCTTAAGTCTGTCTGAATCATGTTAGCAATTGCCGCATTTTATGATTATGAAATCTGGCAAATGGATGTCAAAACTGCATTCCTGAATGGATATCTCAAAGAGGAGTTGTATATGATGAAACCAGAACGTTTTGTCGATCCTAAAGGTGCTAACAAAGTGTGCAAGCTCCAGTGATCCATCTGTTGACTGGTGCAATCATCTCGGAGTTGGACTATACGCTTTGATGAGGTGATCAAAGCATATGGTTTTATACAGACTTTTGGAGAAGCCTGTATTTACAAGAAAGTGAGTGGGAGCTCTGTAGCATTTCTGATATTATATGTGGATGACATATTGTTGTTTGGAAATGATATATAAATTCTGGATAGCATAAAAGGATACTCGAACATATATATTTTTGCAATGAAAGACCTCGGTGAAGCTGCTTCCATATTAGGCATCAAGATCTATAGAGATAGATCAAGATGCTTAATTGGACTTTCACAAAGCACATACCTTGATAAAGTTTTGAAGAAGTTCAAAATGGATCAGTCAAAGAAAGGGTTCTTGCCTGTGTTACAAGGTATGAAGTTGAGTAAGACTCAAAACCCGACCACGGCAGAAGATAGAGAAAGCATGAAAGTCATTCCCTATGCCTCAGTCATAGGTTCTATAATGTATGCCATGTTGTATGCCAAACCTATTGTGTACCTTGCCATGAGATTGACAAGGAGGTACAATAGTGATGCAGGAGTAGATCACTGAACAACGGTCAAAATTGTCCATAGTCAAAAAAAAAACGGTCAAAATTGTCCTTAGTTACTGGATGACTACGGAAATATTTCTCGATTATGGAGGTGATAAAGAGTTCATCGTAAATAGTTATGCCGATGCATGCTTTTGAAACTAATCCAGGTGACTCTAAATATCAATCTGGATGCGTATTCAAAGTGGGAGCAATTATCTAGAGTAGCTCCATGTGAAGCATTGTAGACATAGAAATTTGCGAAACACATACAGATCTGAATGTAACAGACCCTAGACTAAAATTTTCTCACAAAGCAAAATATGATCACACCTTAGTACTCTTTGGGTGTTAAGTCACATGGCGATGTAAACTAGATTATTGACTCTAGTAACCCTTTGGGTGTTGGTCACATGGCAATGTGAACTCGATTATTGACTCTAGTGCAAGTGGGAGACTGAAGTAAATATGCCCTAGAGGCAATGATAAAGTGGTTATTTCTATTCCTTATATCATGATAAATGTTTATTATTCATGCTAGAATTGTATTACCCGGAAAAATAATACATGTGTGAATATATAGACAAACAAAGTGTCACTAGTATGCCTCTACTTGACTAGCTCGTTGAATCAAAGATGGTTAAGTTTCCTAGCCATAGACATGAGTTGTCATTTGATTAACAGGATCACATCATTGGTGAATGATGTGATTGACTTGACCCATTCCGTTATCTTAGCACTTGATCGTTTAGTTTTACTGCTATTGCTTTCTTCATGACTTATACATGTTCCTATGACTTTGAGATTATGCAATTCCCGAATACCGGAGGAACACTTTGTGTGCTACAATACGTCACAACGTAACTGGGTGATTATAAAGGTGATCTACAGGTGTCTCCGATGGTGTTTGTTGAGTTGGCATAGATCAAGATTAGGATTTGTCACTCCGATTGTCGGAGAGGTATCTGTGGGCCCTCTCGGTAATGCACGTCACTATAAGCCTTGCAAGCAATGTGACTAATGAATTAGTTGCGCGATGATGCATTACAGAACGAGAAAATAGAGACTTGCTGGTAACGATATTGAACTAGGTATGGTGATACCGACGATCGAATCTCGGGCAAGTAACATACCGATGACAAAGGGAAGAACGTATCTTATTATGCGGTTTGACCGATAAAAATCTTCGTAGAGTATATAAGAACCAATATGAGCATCCAGATTCCGCTATTGGTTATTGACCGAAGATGAGTCTCGGTCATGTCTACATAGTTCTCGAACCCGTAGTGTCTGCACGCTTAACGTTCGGTGATGATCCGTATTATGAGTTTATGTGTTTTGATGCACCAAAGGTAGTTCGGAGTCCTGGATGAGATCGGGGACATGACGAGGAGTCTCGAAATGGTCGAGACGTAAATATCGATATATTGGACGACAATATTCGGACATCGGAAAGGTTCCGAGTGATTCGGGTATTTTTCGGAGTACCGGAGAGTTATGGGAATTCGCCGGGGATTATATGGGCCTTATTGGGCTTTAGGGGAAAGAGAGAGGGGAGGTTGCGCGCCCCCAAGGCTTAGTCCGAATTGGACTAGGGGGAGGGGCAGTGTCGGTGTACTAGAGTAGGGGTACCCTAGTATCCCGAACTTGTGCACGGGCAGTCGCAGCATCCCGCGGCAAGGCTTGCCGGGTGACCGCCAAGGTCCTCCGTGGTTCCTTTGGAGCCATTCAAGAACAAAGTATTCAAGCCAAGGAGACAAGGCCCCGGCAAGAGGAGCTTGCCGGGAAGGCCAACTAAGGCATCATAAGGAACTTGCCGCGACGCGCCACGCGTCCCGGCAAGGCCCGGTGAGCGGCAAGCTCCCGGACGCGACAAGACAACGACCGCGGCAAGGCACTTGCCGCGGCAAGCTACCACTCTGTACCCGCGCTCCAGCACATCCACCAACGTGTCGCTCTGGGACCCTTCCAAGCGTACGTGGCGGGAGGCTATGCAGCCAGCGGTGCGTGGTGGCAAGCGGTGCTGACAAGATTGCCATCGTGGCGAGCGGTGGCGTCCCTGACGGTCCCTTTTGCACTATTTGGGCGACGCAGACGGGCATTTAATGCCTTTGTCCCCTGCCGTCAGGGTTAGGTATGATACACTGTAACAGGTAGTTGTACCAACCGCAACACCTTTCCATTTTTACCC
>LR738714.1:562865972-562886509 GCA_902687465.1 Secale cereale
CCTGTCGGTGACCCCTTGAGCATATAAAAGGAGGCCCATGCGCAACGTAGGAGGGGGGGGGGGTTCGTAGGAGAAGAACACTCACGCTCGGTCTCGTTAGCTACTGGTGTGTACTGTAGCACCCAGCGCTCCCGAGCAAGAACTCAATACAAACCACAAAGCAGGAGTAGGGTTTTACGCATCCGTGCGGCCCGAACCTGGGTAAACTGCTCGTGTGTTTCGCCTCGATCTGCTCTTCGTGCAATCTTCGCCCCCGCCAAACTGAAAGGGGCTCGGTCCGCCGGTCCCGTAGGTGCTCGTGGATAAGTTTCCCACCACCAACGCCGTCGGCCTCTCTCACCACTTCCGCCATGGCTCCGAAAGCCGACAAGGGGAAGGTTGTGAAGTCGATTGAGGCGCAGCGGCTCACGGCGCTGCGAAAGGAGCGGGCAATCTCCCCCCCCCCAAGCTCGCCGCGAGGGAGCTGAGGGAGTATTACTACCTCTTCTGGTTGACGGAGACGCGGGCGCATCCGCGCACGAAGGTACTTCCAGCCGTCGCTTCGGAAATGGCTCCGAATGGATATCCATTCTTTGCCTTGTTCTTCTACTGCGGGCTCTGCCCTCCTTTCTCTGAGTTTTTCTGCGACATTATGAACACCTGCGGGTTCCGCCTCCTTGACTTCACCCCCAATGCTATTCTGACCATGGCAGTTTCCGCACATCTCTGCGAAAACTTTGTCGGAGTCTATCCAAATGTAGCCCTTTTTCGCCACTTCTTTATGCCTCGAGTTGAGAGAGGAGAGCCTTTATCCGGCGGGATCGCCTGGATCTCGAGAGCCGGCAAGAAGGACACTTATCTGGAGGGAGAGTTCCGCAGCAACTGGGAGGAATGGAGAGCAGACTGGTGCTGGATTGTCGAGGAGAACCCGCAGCCGTTTACCGCCCGGCGCCAAGCCCCAGTAGCGCGCGGCAGCGATTGGAGCAACGTGGCCCCGGAAGACGACGGGCTGAAGATTGCCGTCGCCCGGATCCAACGCCTTAGGCTTGCCGGGCTCACTGTAGGCGCGGTTGGAGCAGATTTCCTTCGCCGCCGCATCGCCCCCCTGCAGGAGAGGAGGAGATTTCCGAGATTGGAGTAGCAACTGGCGAATGGGCGAACTGCCCCTGTTTCCCCTGCTAATAAAGAGGGAGGGGGCGGACGTTCCGCCTTTCCGAATAAAGAAACCACCCACGATATCTCCCACGACGCCGCATTCAACGCGTGCCGTTCGGGGAGGGCGCGGTGGATACAGAGAGAGATACGGCGTAACCCAGGCCGCGCGTGCCCGTGCCCTGTTTTGGGCCTGGCCCAACAGCACTCAGCACCGTGTATGGCCCAGACCCGGGGGCTCCTGTCGGTGTACTAGTGTAACGGTACCCTAGTATCCCGAACTTGTGCACGGGCAGTCGCAGCATCCCACGGCAAGGCTTGCCGGGTGACCGCCAAGGTCCTCTGTGGTTCCTTTGGAGCCATTCAACAACAAAGTATTCAAGCCAAGGAGACAAGGCCCCGGCAGAGGAGCTTGCCGAGAAGGCCAACCAAGGCATCTCAAGGAACTTGCCGCGACGCGCCACGCGTCCCGGCAAGGCCCGGTGAGCGGCAAGCTCCCGGACGCGACAAGACAACGACCGCGGCAAGGCGCTTGCCGCGATAAGCTACCACTCTGTACCCGCGCTCTAGCACATCCACCAACGTGTCGCTCTGGGACCCTTCCAGGCGTACGTGGCGGGAGGCTGTGCAGCCAGCGGTGCGCGGTGGCAAGCGGTGCTGACAAGATTGCCATCGTGGCGAGCGGTGGCGTCCCTGACGATCCCTTTTGCACTATTTGGGCGACGCAGACGGGCATTTAATGCCTTTGTCCCCTGCCGTCAGGGTTAGGTATGATACACTGTAACAGGTAGTTTTACCAACCGCAACACCTTTCCATTTTTACCCTTGTCTACGTTGCCACCTGTCGGTGACCCCTTGAGCATATAAAAGTAGGCCCATGCGCAACGTAGGAGGGGGGGTTCGAAGGAGAAGAACACTCACGCTCGGTCTCGATAGCTGTTGGTGTGTACTGTAGCACCCAGCTCTCCCGAGCAAGAACTCAATACAAACCACAAAGCAGGAGTAGGGTTTTACGCATCCGTGCGGCCCGAACCTGGGTAAACTGCTCGTGTGTTTCGCCTCGATCTGCTCTTCGTGCGATCTTCGCCCTCGCCGAACCGAAAGGGGCTCGGTCCGCCGGTCCCGTAGGTGCTCGTGGATAAGTTTCCCCGACAGGCAGCGCCCCCTCCTTCCTTCTCTTCTCTTTTCCCTTTCCTTCTCTCCTACTCCTACTACTTCGAAGGGCTCCTAGTTCTACTAGGAAAGGGGGAATCCTACTCCCGAGAGGGCCGACCTCTCCCCCTCCTCTACTCCTTTATATACGGGGGTGGGGGCACCACATGGATACACAAATTGATCATTGATCTTTTAGCCGTGTGCGGTGCAACCTTCCACAGAAACACACCTCGGTCATATCGTTGCGGTGCTTAGGCGAAGCCCTGCGTCGGTAACTTCATCATCACCATCATCACGCCGTCGTGCTGATGGAACTCTCCCTCAAAGCTCTACTGGATCATGAGTTCGTGGGACATCACCGAGCTGAACGTTTGAAGATCACGGAGGTGCCGTACGTTCGGTACTAGGATCGGTCGATCATGAAGATGTACGACTACATCAACCGCGTTGTCATAACGCTTCCGCTTACGGTCTATGAGGGTACGTGGATGACACTCTCCCCTCTCGTTGCTATACATCACCATGATCTTGCGTGTGCGAAGGGATTTTTTTTGAAATACTACGTTCCACAACAGTGGCATCATGAGCCAGGTTTATGCGTAGATGTTATATGCACGAGTAGAACACAAGTGAGTTGTGGATGATACTAGTCATACTGCTTACCAGCATGTCATACTTTGATTTGGCGGTATTTTTGGATGAAGCTGCCCGGACCGACATTACGCGTGCGCTTACGCGAGACTGTTTCTACCGACGTGCTTCGCATACAGGTGACTGGCGGGTGTCAGTTTCTCCAACTTTAGTGGAATCGAGTGTGGCTACGCCCGGTCCTTGTGAAGGTTAAAACAACACATACTTGATGAAATATCGTTGTGGTTTTGATGCGTAGGTAAGAACAGTTCTTCCTCAGCCCGTAGCAGCCACGTAAAACTTGCAACAACAAAGTAGAGGACGTCTAACTTGTTTTTGCAGGGCATGTTGTGATGTGATATGGTCAAGATGTGATAAGTTATACGTTATTGTATGAGATGATCATGTTTTGTAATGTTATCGGCAACTGGCAGGAGCCATATGGTTGTCGCTTTATTGTATGAAATGCAATCACCATGTAATTTCTTTACTTTATCACTAAGCGGTAGCGATAGTCTTCGAAGCAATAGTTGGCGAGACGACAACGATGCTACGATGGAGATCAAGGTGTCACGCCGGTGACGATGGTGATCATGACGGTGCCTTGGAGATGGAGATCAAAGGCACAAGATGATGATGGCCATATCATATCACTTATATTGATTGCATGTGATGTTTATCTTTTATGCATCTTATTTTGCTTAGATTGATGGTAGCATTATAAAATGATCTCTCACTAAATTTCAAGGTAGAAGTGTTCTCCTTGTGTATGCACCGTTGCGAAAGTTCGTCGTGCTGAGACACCACGTGATGATCGGGTGTGATTAGCTCTACATTCAAATACAACGGGTGTAAGATAGTTTTCCACATGCAGAATACTCGGTTTAAACTTGACGAGCCTAGCATATGCAGATATGGCCTCAGAACACTGGATACCAAAAGGTCGAGCATGAATCATATAGTAGATATGATCAACATAAGATGTTCACCATTGAAAACTACTCCATCTCACGTGATGATCGGACATGGTTTAGTTGATATGGATCACGTGATCACTTAGTTGATTAGAGAGATGTCTGCCTAAGTGGGAGTTCTTAAGTAATTTGATTAATTGAACTTTAATTTATCATGAACTTAGTCCTGGTAGTATTAGCATATCTATGTTGTAGATCAATAGCTCACGATGTAGCTCCCTGTTTATTTTTATATGTTCCTAGAGAAATTGAAAGATGTTAGTAGCAATGATGCGGACTTGGTCCATGATTTGAGGATTTTTCCTCATTGCTGCACAGAAGTATTATGTCCTTGATGCACCGCTAGGTGACGAACCTATTGCAGGAACAGATGCAGACATTATGAACGTTTGACAAGCTCGGTATGATGACTACTTGATAGTTAAGTGCGCCATGCTTTACGGCTTATAACTGGGACTTCAAAAAACATTTTGAACGCCACAGAGCATATAAGATGTTCCAAGAGTTTAAATTAGTATTTCATACTCATGCCCTTATCAAGAGGTATGAGACCTCTGACAGTACTTTGCCTACAAGATGGAGGAGAATAGCTCAACCAGTGAGCATGTGCTCAGATGGTCTGGGTACTACATATTGCTTGAATCAAGTGGGAGTTAATCTTCCAGATAATATAGTAATTGACAAAGTTCTCTAGTCACTATCATCAAGTTAGTAGAACTTCGTGATGAACTATAATATGCAAGGGATGACGAAAGTAATTCCCGAGCTCTTCGCGATGCTGAAATCGGCGAAGGTAGAAATCAAGAAAGAGCATCAAGTGTTGATGGTTAACAAGACCACTAGTTTCAAGTAAAGGGAAAAGTGATAGAAGGGGAACTTCAAGAAGGATGACAAGCAAGTTGTCACTCCCATGAAGAAACCCATAGCTAAACTCAAGCCTGAAACTAAGTGCTTCTACTTCAAAGGAATTGGTCACTTGAAGTGGAACTGCCCTAGATACTTGGCGGATAAGAAGGATGGCAAAGTGAACAAAGGTATATTTGATATAAAGATTATTGATGTGTACTTTACTAGTGTTCATAACAACCCCTTGGTATTTGATACCAGTTTAGTTGCTAAAATTAGTAACTCGAAACGAGAGTTGCAGAATGAACAGAGACTAGTTAAAGGTGAAGTGACGATGTGTGTTGGAAGTGGTTCCAAGATTGATATGATCATCATCGCACACTCCCTATGCTTTCGGGATTAGTGTAGAACCTAAATAAATGTTACTTGGCATTTGCATTGAGCATGATTTGATCATGTTTGTTGCTATATGGTTATTCATTTAAAGTCATAGAATAATTGTTATTCTATTTACATGAATAAAACCTTCAATGGTCATACACCAATGAAAATAGTTCGTTGGATCTCGATAGTAGTAATACACATATTCATAATACTGAAGCAAAAAGATGCAAAGTTGATAATGATAGTGCAAATTATTTGTGGCACTACCGTTTAGGTCATATTGGTGTAAAGCGCATGAAGAAACTCCATGCTGATGGGCTTTTGGAATAACTTGATTATGAATCACTTGTTGCTTGCGAACCATGCCTCATGGGCAAGATGACTAAAACTCCATTCTCCGAAACAATGGAGCGAGCAACTGATTTGTTGGAAATCATACATACTGATGTATGTGGACCGATGAGTGTTGAGGCTCGCGGTGGGTATCGTTATTTTCTGACCTTCACTAATGATTTGAGCAGGTATGGGTATATCTACTTGATGAAGCACAAGTCTGAAACATTTGAAAAGTTCAAAGAATTTCAGAGTGAAGTAGAGAATCATCGTAACAAGAAAATTAAGTTTCTGCGATCTGATCGCAGAGGCGAATATTTGAGTAACAAGTCTGGTCTTCATTTAAAACAATATGGAATAGTTTCACAGCTCACGCCACCCGGAACGCCACAAAGTAATGGTGTGTCCGAACGTCGTAACCGTACTTTATTAGATATGGTGCGATCTATGATGTCTCTTACGGATTTACCAATATCGTTTTGGGTTATGCATTAGATATAGCTGCATTCACGTTAAATAAGGGCACCATCTAAATCCGTTGAGACGACGCCTTATGAACTGTGGTTTGTCAAGAAACCAAAGTTGTTGTTTCTTAAAGTTTGGCGCTGTGATGCTTATGTGAAAAAGCTTCAACCTGATAAGCTCGAACCAAAATCGGAGAAATGTGTATTCATAGGATACCCAAAGGAGACTATTGAGTACACCTTCTATCATAGATCCAAAGGCAAGATATTCGTTGCTAAAAATGGATACTTTCTATAGAAGGAGTTTCTCTCGAAAGAAGTGAGTGGGAGGAAAGTGGAACTTGATGAGGTAATTGTACCTTCTCCCGAATTGGAAAGTAGTACATCACAAAAACTAGTTCCAGTGATCCCTACACCAATTAGTAAGGAAGCTAATGATGATGATCATGAAACTTCGGATCAAGTTACTACTGAACTTCGTAGATCAACCAGAGTACGTTCCGCGCCAGAGTGGTACGGCAACCCGGTTCTGGAAGTCATGTTACTAGACATGATGAACCTACGAACTATGAGAAAGCGATGATGAGCCTAGATTCCGCAAAAATGGCTTGAGGCCATGAAATCTGAGATGGGATCCATGTATGAGAACAAAGTGTGGACTTTGGTTGACTTGCCCGATGATTGGCAAGACATCGAAAATAAATGGATCTTCAAGAGGAAGACCGACGCTGACGGTAATGTTACTGTATACAAAGCTCGACTTGTTGCGAAAGGTTTTCGACAAGTTCAAGGAGTTGACTACGATGAGACTTTCTCACCCGTAGCGATGCTTAAGTCTGTCCGAATCATGTTAGCAATTGCCGCATTTTATGATTATGAAATCTAGCAAATGGATGGCAAAATTGCATTCCTGAATCGATATCTCAAAGAGGAGTTGTATATGATGCTACCAGAAGGTTTTGTCGATCCTAAAGGTGCTAACAAAGTGTGCAAGCTCCAGCGATCCATCTGTTGACTGGTGCAATCATCTCGGAGTTGGAATATACGCTTTGATGAGGTGATAATTTATATAGACTTTTGGAGAAGCCTGTATTTACAAGAAAGTGAGTGGGAGCTCTGTAGCATTTCTGATATTTTATTTGGATGACATATTGTTGATTGGAAATGATAGAATTTCTGGATATCATAAAAGGATACTTGAATAATAATTTTTTCAATGAAAGACCTCGGTGAAGCTGCTTACATATTAGGCATCAAGATCTATAGAGATAGATCAAGATGCTTAATTGGACTTTCACAAAGCACATACTTTGATAAATTTTTGAAGAAGTTCAAAATGGATCAGTCAAAGAAAGGGTTCTTGCCTGTGTTACAAGGTATGAAGTTGAGTAAGACTCAAAACCCGACCACAGCAGAAGATAGAGAAAGAATGAAAGTCATTCCCTATGCCTTAGTCATAGGTTCTATAAAGTAGGCCACGTTGTGTGCCAAACCTGTTGTGTACCTTGCCATGAGATTGACAAGGAGGTACAATAGTGATCTAGGAGTAGATCACTGGACATCGGTCAAAATTTTCCTTAGTTACTGGATGACTACGGAAATGTTTCTCGATTATGGAGGTGATAAAGATTTCGTCGTAAAGAGTTACGCCGATGCAAGCTTTTGACACTAATCCAGATGACTCAAAATATCAATCTGGATGCGTATTCAAAGTGGGAGCAATTAGCTAGAGTAGCTCCATGTGGAGCATTGTAGACATAGAAATTTGTGAAACACATACATATCTGAATGTAACTGACCCCAGACTAAACTTCTCTCACGAAGCAAAACATGATCACACCTTAGTACTCTTTGGGTGTTAAATCACATGGCGATGTGAACTATATTATTGACTCTAGTAGCCCTTTGGGTGTTGGTCACATGGCGATGTGAACTATGGTTGTCATTCACATAGCGATGTGAATTATCAGTATTAAATCACATGGCGATGTGAACTAGATTATTGACTCTAGTGCAAGTGGGAGACTGAAGGAAATATGCCCTGGAGACAATAATAAAGTTGTTATTTATATTCCTTTTATCATGGTAAATGTTTATTATTCATGATAGAATTGTATTAACCGGAAACATAATACATGTGTGAATATATGGACAAACAAAGTGTCACTAGTATGCCTCTACTTGACTAGCTCGTTGAATCAAAGATGGTTAAGTTTCCTAGCCATATACATCAGTTGTCATTTGATTAAAGGGATCACATCATTGGTGAATGATGTGATTGACTGGACCCATTCCATTAGCTTAGCACTTGATCGTTTAGTTGTACTGCTATTGCTTTCTTCATGACTTATACATGTTCCTATGACTATGAGATTATGCAACTCCCGAATATCGGAGGAACACTTTGTGTGCTACCAAACGTCACAACGTAACTGGGTGATTATAAAGGTGCTCTACTGGTGTCTCCGATGGTGTTTGTTGAGTTGGCATAGATCGAGATTATGATTTGTCACTCTGATTGTCGGAGAGGTATCTCTGGGCCCTCTCTGTAATGCACATCACTATAAGCCTTGCAAGCAATGTGACTAATGAGTTAGTTGCGGGATGATGCATTACAGAATGAGTAAATAGAGACTTGCCGGTAACAAGATTGAACTAGGTATGGTGATACCGACGATCGAATCTCGGGCAAGTAACGTACCGATGACAAAGGGAACAACGTATGTTGTTATGTGGTTTGACCGATAAAGATCTTCGTAGAATATGTACGAACCAATATGAGCATCCATGTTCCGCTATTGGTTATTGACCGAAGATGAGTCTTGGTCATGTCTACATAGTTCTCGAACCCGTAGGGTCCGCATGCTTAACGTTCGGTGACGACCGGTATTATGAGTTTACGTGTTTTGATGCACCGAAGGTAGTTCGGAGTCCCGGATGAGATTAGGGACATGACGAAGAGTCTCAAAATGGTCGAGACATAAAGATCGATATATTGGATGACTATATTCGGACATTGGAAAGGTTCCGAGTGATACATGTATTTTTCGGAGTACCGGAGAGTTACGGGAATTCACCGGGGAGTATATGGGCCTTATTGGGCTTTAGGGGAAAGAGAGAGGGGAGGCTGCACCCCCAAGGCTTAGTCCGAATTGGACTAGGGGGAGGTGCAGCGCCCCCTCCTTCCTTCTCTTCTCTTTTCCCTTTCCTTCTCTCCTACTCCTAGTACTTGGAAGGGCTCCTAGTTCTACTATGAAAGGGGGAATCCTACTCCCGGTGGGAGTAGGATTCCCCTAGGGCGCGCCATAGAGAGGGCCGGCCTCTCCCACTCCTCCACTCCTTTATATACGGGGGTGGGGGCAACCCATGGACACACTAGTTGATCATTGATCTTTTAGCTATGTGCGGTGCAACCCTCCACAGAAACACACCTCGGTCATATCGTTGTGGTGCTTAGGCGAATCCCTGCGTCGGTAACTTCGTCATCACCGTCATCACGCCGTAGTGCTGACGGAACTCTCCCTCGAAGCTCTACTAGATCATGAGTTCGTGGGACATCACCGAGCTGAACGTGTGCAGATCGCGGAGGTGTCGTACGTTCGGTACTAGGATCGGTCGATCGTGAAGACATACGACTACATCAACCGCGTTGTCATAACACTTTCCCTTACGGTCTACGAGGGTACGTGGACGACACTCTCCCCTCTCTTTGCAATACATCACCATGATCTTGCGTGTGCGTAAGGAAATTATTTGAAATACTACGTTCCCAACACCTAGGCATGGGGATGCCCAAGGCACCCCAAGGTAAAATTCAAGGACAACCAAAGCCTAAGCTTGGGGATGCCCCGGGAAGGCATCCCCACTTTCGTCTTCGTCTATCGATAACTTTACTTGAGACTATATTTTTATTCACCACATGATATGTGTTTTTCTTGGAGCGTCTTGTATGATTTGAGTCTTTGATTTTTAGTTTACCACAATAATCCTTGCTGTACACAAATTTTGGGAGAGACACACATGAATCGGAATTTATTAGAGTACTCTATGTGCTTCACTTATATCTGTTGAGCTAGATAGTTTTGCTCTAGTGCTTCATTTATATCTTTTTAGATCATGGCGGTGGTTTTATTTTATAGAAATTATTGATCTCTTATGCTTCACTTATATTATTTTGAGAGTCCTTTAGAACAACATGGTAATTTGCTTTGGTTATAAAAATTAGTCCTAATATGATAGGCATCCAAGATGGGTATAATAAAAACTTTCATATGAAGTGCATTAAATATTATGAGAAGTTTGATACTTGATGATTGTTTTGAGATATGAGGATGGTGGTATTAGAGTCATGCTAGTAGAGTAGTTGTGAATTTGAGAAATACTTGTGTTGTGGTTTGCAAGTCCCGCAACATGCAAGTATGGTAACCGTTGTGTGACAAATTTGAAGCATGAGGTATTTCATTGATTGTCATCCTTTGTGTGGAGGTCGAGATCGCGCGATGGTTAACTCCTACCAACCCTTCCCTTAGGAGCATGCGGGTAGTACTTTGTTTTGATGACTTGTAGATTTTTGCAATAAGTATGTGAGTTTTTTATGACTAATGTTGAGTCCATGGATTATACACTCTCACCCTTCCACCATTGCTAGCCTCTTTTGTACCGCGCAACTTTCGCCGGTACCATACACCCACCATATACCTTCCTCAAAACAGCCACCATACCTACCTATCATGGCATTTCCATAGCCATTCTGAGATATATTGCCATGCAACTTTCCACCGTCCCATTTATTATGACATGCTTCATCATTGTCATATTGCCATGCATGATCATGTAGTTGACATCGTATTTGTGGGAAGGCCACCATGCATAATTTTTCATACATGTCACTCTTGATTCATTGCACATCCCGGTACACCACCGGAGGCATTCATATAGAGTAATACTTTATTCTAGTACCGAGTTGTAATATCGAGTTGTAAGTAAGTAAAAGTGTAATGATCATCATTATTAAAGGATTGTCCCGAAGAAAAAAAAGGGAAGGAAAGGCCAAAGAAAAAAAGGAAGGCCCAAAAAAGGACAAAAAAAGAAAAAAAAAAAGAAAAAAGGAAAAAGGGACAATGATACTATCTTTTTTCCACACTTGTGCTTCAAAGTAGCACCATGATCTTCATGATAGAGAGTCTCTTGTTTTGTCACTTTCATATACTAGTGCGAATTTTCATTATAGAACTTGGCTTGTATATTCCAACGATGGGCTTCCTCAAATGCCCTAGGTCTTCATGAGCAAGCAAGTTGGATGCACACCCACTTAGTTTCTTTTGTTGAGCTTTCATACATTTATAGCTCTAGTGCATCTGTTGCATGGCAATCCCTACTCACTCACATTGATATCTATTGATGGGCATCTCCATAGGCCATTAATACGCCTAGTTGATGTGAGACCATCTTCCTCCTTTTGTCTTCTCCACAACCACCACTCTATTCCACCTATAGTGCTATATCCATGGCTCACGCTCATGTATTGCGTGAATGTTGAAAAAGTTTGAAATTTTTAAGTATGAAACAATTGCTTGGCTGAAACTGGGGTTGTGCATGATTTGATTATTTTGTGTGACGAAGATGGAGCATAACCAAACTATATGATTTTGTAAGGATGAACTTTCTTTGGCCATGTTATTTTGAGAATACATAATTGCTTTGTTAGTATGCTTTAAGTATTATTATTCTTATGTCAACAATAAACTTTTGTCTTGGAACTTTCGGATCTGAACATTCATGCCACAATAAATAAAATTACATTGAGAATTATGTTAGGTAGCATTCCACATCAAACATTCTGTTTTTATCATTTACCTACTCAAGGACGAGCACGAATTAAGCTTGGGGGTGCTTGATACGTCTCCAATGTATTTATAATTTTTGATTATTCACTACAAAAAAAAACACTTCCGTGATGATACATGTTTGTCACAATAGGTCACGTTTTCTGTCATGCATGTACATCCTTGACAATTTTATGACAGAATCAAGATAGTCATACTTGTGCTGTCGTAGAAGTGTTCCATGACATTACCCAAATTATCATCACGGAAGTTTCCACTTCCATGACGATAGATCACGCGTCACAGAAGTGCTTTCGTCAAGGGTGACCGACACGTGGCATCCACCGTAACGAAACGCCGTTAAGCTATCGGGTCCGGTTTTGGATCCGATAACCCGTTAACAGCCCGGACCAATTGGGATTTTCCACGTGTAAAATTCTGATTGACCGACGGAAACATGTGTCAGCTCCGCGTTGGCACAGGTGTCACTCATGCAATGGGCGAGATGCGTCTATGATATGTTGACACGTGGACCGGCCCAAAAGTGGCCCATAAAGTTTAGATGGGCTGGCCCAACTAAAGGCCCGCAAGATTTTGCGGACCATAATGGGCAGGCCCAATTAAAGGCCCACAAGATTTTGCGAACCATAATGGGACGGCCCTGCTAAAGGCCCACAAGATTTTGCGGGCCATAATGGGCCGGCCTAGGTAAAGGCCCACAAGATTTTTGCGGGCCATAATGGGCCGGCCCTGGTGAAGGCCCACAAAATTTTTGTGGACCATAATGGGCCGGCCCAGCTAAAGGCCCACGAGATTTCGCCGACATTAATGGGCCGCCCAGCTGAGGACCCTAGTAGGCCGACCCATTTAGGCCTAATTTTGGGCCAAATGCCGTCCCGTATTTGATCCGGTCCATTACTGGCCTGCCACGTTCCGGGCCTAATAATGACCCATATGAGATCCGGCCTGTTAAAAGCCTACGACGTTCTAGGCCAAATTATGGCCCAGATCAGGTCCGACCCTTTAAGAAGCTTTGGGCTAAATTATGGCACATATCAGATTCGGCCTGTCAACTGGACGCTATGCTTTTGCACCCACTTGCTAAAATCCCATTTAGTAATTCGGCCTGATATTAGTTTCGGCCTGTTAATGGCCCGTTTAAAATTTCGACACTATATTAATTTCGGCCTGTTAAAAGCCCGTCGTATAGTTGGGCCTAACTACAGCCCAGTTTGCATCCGGCCTGCTCGCAGCCGATAATCTGATTGGGCCAAACAAGGACCCAGACAATTTTGGCCAGGTATAAGCCCGTGATTTGATTGGCACATTCATGGGCCGGGGTCTATTTCGGCCTGCTGCCGGCCCGTGAGCTGTTCAGCACGTTTCAAGCCAAACCTACTTTTCAGCCTCTTAAAGGCCCATTAAGTTTTCTTGGGAAAATAGGGACGGCGGTTTACTCGGCCTATTAAAGGCCCGAATCTACTAGTGGGCCAGTTTACATTTAGGCATGTTAACGGACCAAGATGACGTGGCCCATGATGCGGACCATACATGGTGATTTGCATGATGACCCGATTATGTACCGTAATTTTACGGTTTGGACGGTTTACTGCGAAGACATGATATATATACAATAAAATAACTGCAGCATCGTGAATAAGAAAAAAACCTAGACTATACAATAAAGAAATTACGGCATATTACATCCACTGGGCATCAACGTTCGCCACTATGATAATAAAGCACAAGCAGACAACATATTACATACACCGGGAATCGAAGATCGCCACCAGTGCAACTAAACACGTCGACAATATAATATACAAAACCGACAACACTTAAATAGAGTTCAAGAAAGGTTAGCCCTGCTCGGGAGATGCAGCGCAAGCAGCTGAGCAAGCTGGTGAGACTGCACTTGTTTGATACTTATATCCTCCTCACTCTGAAAGATAAACAAGCAGACAGATGACAGGTTTTGCACATATAAGTATCAATGCTCACAATTCATCACATTTCTTACTGACGAATAAAGTGACACAGTTTAAAATAGCATTAACACAATATGGTATTGTTCAGGTCAAGACATGGCAAGAAATGACATTGTGAAGGAGTTGGCAACTTCACGACACCATTGGATTACAGATCAAGAACTCATAAGTATCAATGGTTAGTGTGCTGTCAATTTATCCCATTTCAGATTGGCAAAATAAGATCACTTGCTCTGTATAGTTTAATTTACATGGTATGAAGAAGGAACTTGGTTGTACAACTGAAAACTTAAATTGAGAAGGACAAACTTTTTTTTATGAACTGGAGTACACAATAAACTTTAAACATGCAATTTGATGCAAACACCAAAAATAAACAGCTGTTGCAGTCACGCCTAACCAAATATACACAACAAAGTTTGAAGGCTTGAGAAGGACAAACTTACATTATTGGTGAAGGCAGGCTCTATAAATCCCTTGTCCATTCTGATGGGGGGGGATTCAAGAAGTTTACCACATAATCTTCTTCATAAGCATTGCCTTTATTCTACATTTTGTTAAGAGTAAATATAGATGTGACAATATAAGAAAAAATGGATAATATTTAAGATAAGATGAAGAGTGATGCTACATAACCAAGTAGCTATAAATGTAAGTACAACGATACAGGAAAAGGTACAGCCAAGAGCAATGCAGAGCTAAACTTCTTCAGTACCATCGGTGTTATCCAACCTTATGGTAAGAGTAAATATAGATCTTATGTGTAGAAAATGGAGGGCAAAGGAAAATAAGCTGCAGAGTGATGGTACATGAACAACTACCTGTCAATATAAGTACACTGATAAAGGACATCATGTACTTACAAGAACAATGCAGAGCTAAAAAATTTCATTGGCATTGGGTATATTCTACACTAATGTAACCATTCATACAAATCAGATAATTTGGAGCGAACAATTGATAAGCAAGCTATCATGCATACTACTGTCACATAATGAACCAGGTATGTATGCAAGCATAGTGATACAGGATAACAGGTACTAACAAGAGCAAAGCAGCGGGCAACATATTTGTGATATCCCTGTCGTTCTTTTCAACCGAAATTCTTTTTCGAGCATATTTCCTGCAAAAAAGATCCGTAAGGCACATGCGGAAAAGTAGAAGTTCAAATTGTCATGCAATATCATAGATAGTACCTCATCCTCGGAACGAGACCAGTGCATAACAAGGTTTTTCCATTCAATGTCTTCTAAATTTAGCACATGAGACTTCACCAGAAATTCGTTTATAGACTTGCCATCAAAGTGTGATTTCCTCAGGTAACACCAATACTGTTGCAATGCTTCCTTGAAAAGTGCAAGCAAGCTTTGCTCGTTATGACTATCCAGATTGACCCTCGCCTACTTACAACAATGTAATTTAAATCATTGATGTGTTCAATCAGCAGAAAACAGGATAATAATCACCATGAATAATAGCACTTACACGTAAGTGGGACAGGAAGATGTGAAAATGGTGTTTATCTTCACTATAATCTTCCAATGATGGGAATATATGCACGTAGTCCCTAACAACATTGAAATCATTGTCTTATAAACTGGGAATAACTGCAATGGGGTTCCAATCTGCATGAATTGGTCATCTCTGCAGTTAGGATAGGTCTTCGGCCGGTGGACTTGCTGTACTTTTTGCTGGAGTGGGAT
This sequence comes from Secale cereale, assembly GCA_902687465.1. NCBI lineage: Eukaryota > Viridiplantae > Streptophyta > Magnoliopsida > Poales > Poaceae > Secale > Secale cereale. The sequence continues at coordinate 562,881,406 of LR738714.1, forward strand.
TTTTCCGTGGTACGGCTGGTGGTATGGCAACTGAAATCGGCATACCTTTTGTTGGAGTCCAGGTCCTGTGTGGAGGAGCTAGTGGTGTGGCCAGTGAAGTATTGGTACAGTCTGCTGGAGTCGGTCCTACGTTTTGTGTCACTGGTTGTACAACCAATATAAGTGGGGTGCTGTCTGATTTCTCCGGCACAACCACGTTTTTCGAGGACTTTGCTGGTGCTCCTTCAGGTTCGGCAATCACCCTCTTCCTTTTTGATGTCTGATGCAAAAGAACAATATTTGAGTGGAAAAACATGGTATGGTGACAGATGGAATATGTATTGATAATGGATGGGCATGGCATCTCGACATATATGATGAGTAAACTAAGCATATGGCGGTGCAACAAAGTAGAAGAAATGCAAGACAGCATATGCAAGATACACGCAATCAATAAAACCTTGCCAAATTAGAGCAGGCACCTTGATGGGTGAACATGACATGCCATCTGCCTTTGACTCCTCGAGGTTAGAATAGTCATTAGGATCATAGTATGAACAAGAATCTACCGGTGGGGAGCGTATGAGTTTCATTGCATCTAGAATGGCACTCAATGCATTGGTGCCAATTTTGTAAGTCATTGCAGTGTTCCACAATATTCTTCTGATGCGCGGATTCTGATATTCACTATAATTACGTATAATATCTGAGAACCATTAAAACATAAATAGTTGTGAGATTATGTTTGTAATGCAGAGGATATTCTAATATAGGGGTGCCCCTGTAGACACTTGTGTGCTATCACTGGATTCTGATGAGTGAGCTCATGTGTGCTGTAATATGGTGTGTGCATTTATATAATCTGGCACAAGTACACAAAAAAATAGGCTCCAGAAGTAAGGATAGTTGGCAGATGATAGGTTCAAAATATATTGTATAGAGAGTTTATTGCCAAACCATGATAACAAGAGCACACAACAACTAGGCAGATCATAGTGTACATAAAAGGGGTAAACCATAACCATGATATATAAATCGGGAAAGTGGAACTGGCTTGAAAATACGTTGTTGTATTGCCGCTAGTAATCGAAAGCCTATCGATCAAGTACATGCCAGCTTTATCAGCTGTTGACTGCAGATGTCCCTGCTCCCCTTCCTGACAAGGAACATACTGTACCTACTAAATACAGGATAACAAAATGGGAACATGTTAAAGAACAGAAGAGGAAGCATATTCTTGAGGTTGCGCTTAATTGCATACAATGTTGGTTGCCCACTCATGATGAATCACATGACCCAAAGAAATGCAATTCCATGCTGTCTCTCTATATGTGGCAATTTTGAACAAGGGTCGTTAGGATCATATTTTGAACAAGAGTCAACGGGTGGGAAGCGCATGAGTTTCATTGCATCCAGAATGGCGCTCAATGCCTTGGTGCCAATTTTGTAAGTCATTGTGGTGTTTAGCTTCAAGAGTGGACTGCTGCTAGTGCGACACAAAGCAGCTACACAGATCACAGTGTAGATATAACGGGAAAACCGTAAGCATCATAGTAAAATCAGCAAAGTGGAACTTGCTGGAATATATGTGCTAGTATTGCCGGTACGGCTAGAAAGGCTTCGGATACCAGCTCTCTTCAACTGAAGGTGTGGTACTGTTAATATCAGTGTAACTCTCAAAGGCGACACGGCTCCCCATATTTCCTTGCTATTCTTATATGATTCAAGTGGGCAGGCCACTACAAATCCTATTCCCATGTTTACAAAATCCTACGAATCAAAGAGTCCCGAAGAGTGCAAAGTGTCCATACCAACCGATCGTATAGACCTCTACACTGCAAATGTCCCTGCTCATCTTCACTACAAGGAACATATTGTACTACTATCATGATCCCTCCGTTCCAAAATATAAGTCTTGGTAGAGGTTTCCACTATGGATCACATACAGATGTATCCAGATACATTTTAGAGTGTAGATTCACTCATTTTGCTCCATATGTAGTCCATGGTGGAATCTATACAAAGACTTGTGTTTAGGAACAGAGAGAGTACTTATTAAAGAAGAACGGAAGAGGAACATGCTAAAGAAGAGAAAGCAGATTTTGGATAATAAAATGCTCGTTCCGCAGTGACCACACATGATGAACCAGAGCACATTAAGAAAGCAACTCCCTGCTGTCTCTCTATATGTGGTGCACGTGCTTTTTCTAAAGTAAAGTAGGAACATTAGCTGACCAATAAAATGTTATCTATTTTAGTAATATCAGAATCATATCAGATTTGTACTTGAGCAACAAGTTTGGAATTATGAGTGGCATGTTGTTTAGCTTGATGGATTTAGGAGCAGTGCTAAGCAGGTACGATGATGGTACTGAATATAAAGGCACGTCTGCATGCAAGTCACGTGACTTTTGTCATTTGGGTCAGTTGAACATTTCAGGCGGTTCGATGAAGATCCTACGTCTCCTAACCCTTATGTCGGTGTACTAAGGTAGGGGTACCTCAGTACCCCAACTTGTGCACGGACGGTAGCAGCTTCCCGTGGCAGGGCCTACCACGTGCTTGCCGGAGACCTTCCTGCTCCATATAAAACCATTCAAACAAACAAAGTATACAAGACAGAAGATCAAGACCCCGGCAAGTGGGGCTTGCCGGGAAGGCCGTCCCAGGCTCAGGATTACCTTACTAGCGCAAGACCCTGGCAAGAGGAGCTTGCCAGGAAAACCAGAAGATTACATCGCAGAAGACATGCCTCGACGCAACATGCGCCCCGGCAGGGCCCGGGGAGTGACAAGCTTCAGAGCCCGACAAGCTCCCGGGCCCGGCAAGGTGAAGACCCCGGCAAGGTACTTGCCGGGGAGGGTTACGCTGTGTGCCCGCGCTCCAGCTCATCGAACCACGCGTCGCCCTGGGGCCACTCCAGGGACGCGTGGCGGATGGCTGTGCAGCCTGGGGGACATAGTGGCACTCCACGGTGGTGAAGCCATCGCCGTGGCAAACGGAGACGCAAGGGCGGGCGCTTTTGGGGTCGACGGCGACGGGCATTAAATGCTCTTGTCCCCCACTGTCAAAGTAGGTAGCGTCCACTGTTCGCGCACTGTAGCTCCACTATTCCCGCACGGTTACAACTACCACCTCTTTTACATTTTTACCCTTTCTCCTACGTTGACACCTGTCGGTGACCCCTTGCACTATAAAAGGAGGCCCATGCACAACGTAGAAAGGGTTCGGAACCTAGATCGCTCATACGCTCGGTGTAGCTAGTTCTTCAAGCTCCCGAGCTCTCCAACTCAATACAAACTAAGCAGGAGTAGGGTTTTACGCGTCCATCGCGGCCCGAACCTGGGTAAACTGCCTGCGTGATCTCCACGATCTGCTCTTTGTGCTCCCTCCGCCCTCTTACCGCACAAGCAAGGGGCTCCGGTCCCATAGGTGCTCGTGGCGGACAGTTTCCCCCGACATCTTTGGCGCGCCAGGTAGGGGGCGTCGAGGTTGTGCGAATCTGATCCGGCGTTCACGCGGGCGCATTCTTCATCAACCTCTCCAGTTTCATCAGCAACTTCATCAGCAACTGCGCTATGGCCCCGAAGAAGAAGGCTTCGGAGGTCGCAGGCCCGTCTGCGTCCCATCCGCCGCCACCGGAGCCAACGGTGGGCGGGGGAGACGCCGTCGGAAGGGTGGTCGCCGGCGAGGACACGCGCGGCGCCACCAAATCCAAGGACAGGACGGACGACCGAGCCTCGGTCTCCGTGGACGCGGCACGTCCATCTCAGAAAACGACAACCCAACAACGCCATGTCACAGGAGGTGGCATCCGCTTGCTGGGCCAAGGGCAAACCGGAGGCTCGCGGGATGCTCCGGACCACCGTCCGGGCACAAGCAAAGCGCGGACGCGGGGGCGGGACCCTGCTCCTTCTAACGCTATTAGAAGTCCGAGCATATCCCGCTCCTCGCACCGCTCGCCCCCGCTCCCCTCCACTCCAGCAGAAGCGCTCGCAAGGGCGCAACTGCTCCTCGACTTCCCTCCAGCGGCAGACAAGGCCGAAGACTGGAGGGCAACCATACAGAGCCTGATCGCCTTCGCCAACAACGATACGCCGCAGCAGCCGGCGACCTCGCGGCCGCGGCAAGTCGAGAAGACGAAGGCCGACGGCGACAAGACCGCCGGGGGTGCAACCACTGTGCACTCCCCGCCGCAGAAGCAGAAGACGCCGCCCCGCCGGAACAACGCCGACGACGGCTCCACGGCGTCGTCGGATCCGCGGGCTCGTCGGGACCAGCGCCAAGTCCTTGACGACCGGCAACAAGAAGACGCTTGAACAACGATCGAGCGCCGCCGAGAAGCTCGGCGACAATCAGACCAGAGAGCTGGGAACGCTGTCGACGCGCGCGCGCCCGGTGAACCAGGCGACTTGCCGTACGCGGCAGGTTGCCCTGCGTTTACCCGCGAGCTGCGGCGCATCCAGTGGCCCAGCATGAAGAATTTCAAGCCCGACGTACCGGAGAAGTACGACGGCAAGACGCACCCCTCGGAATTCCTCAGCATTTACACCGTCGCGGTGCAGGCTGCCGGGGGGCGCGACGAGAAGATTTTGGCAAATTACTTCCCGCTCGTGCTTAAGCCGAACGTTCGTTCGTGGCTTATGCACTTGCCGGAAGGCTCTATTTCTTCTTGGGCAGATCTTTGCCACCAATTTGTTGGCGCCTTCACGGGCGGCCACAAACCCCACGGCCAGGAGAGCGATCTCCACATTCTGGCCCAGAAGGAAGGAGAATCCCTGCGCAAGTACATCCAACGCTTCAGTCGAGTGCAGCACAACATCCCCGACGTCCACCCTGCCGCGGTTATCAGCGCGTTCCACCAGAACGTGCGTAACCGCCGCATGCGTGAAGAAATGGCCATGACCAAGATTCGGGATGTCAGCGAGCTCTATGCTCTGGCTGATAAGTGCGCACGCGCAGAAGAGGGGAGGAGACTCCCCGGGGAGGATGCTGGCGCAGGAGGAAGCGACAGCGACGACGCCGCCCCGGCAAAGAAGAGCCGGCGGCGGAACAATAGAAGGAAGAACAAGAAGGAGGTGCTTGCCGTCGAGAAGTCCGGCAAGGAGGCTCCCGCCAAGCAAAC
>LR738714.1:562943180-562964064 GCA_902687465.1 Secale cereale
CACTTCTCTGCTCCAATTTGCAGAAAACCCCTTATTATCTTGAAAGCAACCACATCCCTCCCTCACCTCATCAAAACAACCTGAGAAATATATATATACTCCTATAAAAGACTCAGTTGGTGATGGTGGTGTGTCTGTCATCCGTCGTTTCTAACCATTAGATCTGCATCTAATGGTTGTGAGGTAAGTTGTGGCATTTTTGCAACAATACCCCACTTCTCTGCTCCAATTTGCAGAAAACCCCTTATTATCTTGAAAGTAACCACATTCCTCCCTCACCTCATCAAAACAGCCTGAGAAATATATTTTGAGTGAAAAGTACTCCCTCCGTTCCTTAATATTTGTCTTTCTAGAGATTTTAATAAGTTACTACGTATGGAGCAAAATGAGTGAATCTACACTTCACAATACGTCTATATAATCCGTATGTGATAGTCCATCTGAAATCTCTAAAAATTCAAATATTTGGGAACAGATGGAGTAATATATTAGGAGTATATCAAAACAAGAGTGATTTCTTTCAAGTTTGTGGACAAGTACTACTATTCTACTGCTTTGCATCTGTCGCAACGCACGGGCAAATTGCTAGTAAAAGGAAAAGGCCTACCGCATTCGCGTTGCACTCCCCCTCACACACACCCCCGGGAATCAGGAGTACTCCACGGAATGTCCGGCACAACACATAGCTTATGGAAGGCGTGTTACCTAGCATTTTCACTTTCATGTGGGACCGCCGTTGAGCAAACAGGCTATTGGCAAACCGCACCCCGCCCGCCGCCGGGTTGGAAAACACAAACGAGGGGAAGATCTAGCTGTAGCACGGAAGCCAAGAAAATTGTGTCAGATGGGGCTCGTGGATAGAGTAGGAGCATTCCGTACTACTCTACTCCTACTAGTACCACTATACAACTAGTACTACCACTATACAACTAGTAGGTACGTGCACGACATAACATCGTAGGAAAAAAACGGGAAGATCTTGTTTTGGGTGATTTATCTTTTTTTTCTGTCAATGTAGTATGAATAATATGATGTGGGGGACACCCATGAAGTTTATGTGGCTTGGTTGCATGGCTATGAAAGGTTGGAGAAAAATAAATAGATAATGTGTTTAGAGTGCACTCCACAGAACAGATATACTTTGGATCCATTGCAACGGGCAGGCACATCTATATCTATACCCCCTATATAGTGTGTGAATAACTTTGAAACTTGGTCGTTGGATGAAGCCAATCCGACGGTACAAAGATGCAAATCCGAGCACTATTGGCCGTTGTATATCATCTACATTCCACCGGATTCTGCCACATGTAGCATCTAGAAGACTCCGCATGTAGAAGCATAATAAACAAACCACCAGAATATCATGCGTGCAATGCACGTGTACCTTACTAGTAGTTGGTAGTAGTAAGAAACAAATTCTGGGTTTGGCACGAGCTGATACTGCGGAGCACCACAAGGCCTGCCGCAGGAGTTACATTTCCCTCTCGGGGCCCACGGGACCGAACTTCAGTGTCTTAGTGCCCGGCCTATGAGTCAATGACATGCCGACCTTAAATGCGGCTGGCCCGCATGTCATTCTCATGGTGGTGGTGTGGTTCGCGACTCACTAGTTCGAGATGAACCGGCCGGTGGTGGCGAGGGTGCCACAACTGGGCGTCGGGGCGTTACGAGGCGTAGATGGCTACACCAGCGGGTACTACCTATAGTACAGAAGTACTCCAGCTGAGGATTGATGCCTGGGACGAAATGTGTCACAGCCGCTGGATGAAAATTCGATAGTGCTGGACGTGTGGTGTCATGGGTTCGTGCGGCGTCATGGGAATCGCGTGTGGCTGTGGTAGAAACTTGATGCTCTCCGCATTCAAGGTGGCCCACATGTCATGCACACAAAGGCAGAGAGGTGGTGCTTGTAGGAGATATGCCCTAGAGGCAATAATGAATATTATTGATTATCTCCCTGTTCATAATTAGGTTTATGTTCCATGCTATAACTGCTATGGTTCTCGAGTCTGCAAATATAACGAGGCTCGGAGGAAGACACATATGCACGTGTGGAATAATAAATGATAAAATGTATTCCTAGTCTGGCCTCTAAGACTAGCTCAAGTGTTGCATGATGGTTTTGTTTTCCTGATCATGGGCATGTCTATCCCAGCAACTTTGAGGGCACAATGTTAGAGGAACATTTGTGTCGAATCGAACCGAATTGATGTTATGCTATGAGATACATTCGTCACAAGTTAATGCTAAATAACACAAGAAGTTTATGTTTGCATAATTCCTTAGACCATGAGAGCATCGAGTTTCTTCATGCTTGCTTCATGAACTTTGGGGTTTGTTAAACGTCATCCGTAAATGAGTGGCTATTACAGCGGCTCACGGGTTCATGGAATGATATGTTAAGTAACTTGATAGCTCAAGGTTGGGATTTTCTCCTCCGTCAATGGAGAGATATCTCTGGGCCCTCTCGGTGTTACGGTATCCATCATCGTCTGGCCAAACAAAGGGTGATTTGATCACGGGGATGCCGCAACACGGAATGAGAAAAGAGAACAATACCGGTAACGAGGTAAATGGCATAGTGCACAAGGAGTTGATCCACAAGACTGCCAACATGTCTCACCTCAAGTATTCGTAACATATCGCGAAGCAACAGGAATAACACACGTCAACTGGAGGTTCACTCGAATATTCATTCGTGTGGGTATAGGGGTCAATATGGGTGTTCACGGCTCCGATGTTGATCATTGATCCGAAAGAGTTCCAGTCATGTCTATACTTCACTGAACATATAGGGTCACACGCTTAAGGGTCATCTATCTACTGAATACTAGACAGGGAGTCTGAGAGAAAATCACCGAAAAAGTTTCGGACGAAACGGAAAAGTTCCGACGAGAGAGGTCACCGGATGAGTTCCGGTGATACTGAAAAGTTGTTTCAGAGGATACCATAAAGTCAAATTGGTCTCGGCACATGCCTGATAATTCGGAAGGTGCCGGAATCATTCTGGAAATTTCTGGGAATTTTCCGGTATGAAAACCAGAAATGTTCCAGAGCTGCCGAAACCGCTTCAGATGCTTTTCGCAGATGAAAATCGCTAAACTGGAATTGAACCAGAATGCTTGAAAATTATTATGGTGGGTACTGGAAATGTTCTTAGCCTACATAAATATTTTCAGTTCAAACGGACGTTGAAAAATGTCATCGTGAATAGTGAAAGTGCTTTTTGGAATATTTTATGGAAAGCCACCTTTTGGGGCTTTACTCAAAAGATCTAGGGATGACATGAATCGATTGGGAGGCCCTCATGGGGACCCCCAAGGGGTGTGGCCAGCTATACTTGGGGCTCCACCTTGGAGCCCCTCTTGTTCCTTGGTTTCACTCTTATGCCCTTGAGGAAGGACTTCATTCATGTGTATTTTGGGTTTTTGTGTTAAACTACCCTACCCTTTGGGATTTTCTATAAATAGAGGTGGAGGGGCAGCCCTCCACACTCACTCTTTCTCACATACATGCCATTGCAATGATCTGGCTTCTCTCTCCCTCCCCGCGAAATAGTTTTGTAGTGCCAAAAGGTTGTCTGGTTTCCGGCAGGAACTAGTTCTGGACGGCAAAGCCCTGCCGGATAGATGACACCGTATGTGTGCAACTCTGTAGAGAGGTCGTAGTTTTGATCTTAGTGCCCGAGGGGCTGTTCGGGAGTGCCTCCCGAAGGGTTGTCCAAGTGACGGTCCGAGTTCTGTGGATCCTTCCGAAGAGCTGTCTGAGTGACAGTCCGAGTTTTGAGGGTCCTTCTGAAGGGCTGTCCACGACACCGTCCGATGGACTGTCCAACCGCCTCCCAGAGGGCTGTCCGTGGGGAGGATGAGGGTATACATCCTCGCAGTTGGGAGGTTGTAAATCCTAGCTGCAGGGATCTGCACCGCCGTTCGTCATCGACTCTACTTCCGGTGCGCTACGAGTCGGTAACGAAAATGATCAAACCTTTTATGCTGTCTCCATAGTGGTCCTGGGATGGTCCGTAGGTCGGAAAATTTATGTTTTCTGCCGCATTCCCTTACAGTGGAATCATGAGCCGTGCTATGTGTAGATGCAGGTTGCGATCTAGAATACATAGAGTTGTATGGGTATTGCATAATATAATTAGGTAGTAGATGAGATCTATTGCTGAACATTATTTAGGCGGGTGACAGATGAAATCTGTTACCCAATGTTCTTGTTGCTTCCCTGGAATTTTCATATTTCTTATCTTGATAACAGTATGATTGAGTTTCAATGTTCTCGCAATCCGCGATCCTGATTGATGAACGAAGTGCTAACAGTTCATTGAATTCCACCGTAGTTAAAAAGAAAGATGAAATTTAGCAGAGGAAAGGGCAATGCAGATATGATCTACACGGGGGTCATGCGTATGAAGAAGTTCAGTATGGGGCTCGAGATCTTATTATCTCGTGTTTCATACACCCTGCAATGTTAATCTAGCGACATGGATAATCATGCTTAATGATGGACGTTGGTAGCTTCGGTTTGTTTCGAAACCTTAGAAGCCACGAAAAACAAGTTTTTGCATGAACCAATTAGAGACGTCTAACTTGGTTTTGTAGGAGGGTTTGCATGTGCATATTATGTGGTATAGTAGTGCTTATAATAATTGGATTATGTATGAGATGACAATATGATGCAAATTGCTTAAACATGACCTGTGTGTCATGATTCGGCATGATGGCTGGAGCCATATGATTGCACTTTAATGACCTGCAACTCAACCTTAAGTAATGCACTTATTTTATTAGCTATGGAGATAGCAATATTATCTGGTGCATCGACAAGGTGGTGGCAATCTTCGCGAAGGTAAACACCGACGCGAACGCCGAAAGGCGATGAAAGACAAGACTTATCCGTAAAAAAGGGTTATACCATATCATGCTAATTATGAATTGCCTAAGATGTTTATCCCTTATGATGCACCCTTCTTGATTGCGCGGTAGTCACTTTTATTAGGGTGATCTCTCGCAAAAAATATCAAGTAGTTAGTGTTCTCCCAAGTGTAGCACCGTCACGGCACCTAACTTTTCGGGGTATCGCAGGATCTCCCTGGGTATGAACGATTAGGGAAGTGTGAGGCGGGTGAGTTGAGACCTCACAGCAAGATCACTTGGTTGTCTTGACATTATGGAAGGATCTCCCTGAGCTCGGAACACGCCCATCGAAAGATGAACAAGAGTCACATAGAGATGTGATCGGCAAGTTTGCCTACCGATTGAATTTCACGCCATCAGTGTTCATCTCGTTCAATGGCGTTGAATGGATATGCGGGTCTTGTGTCACTCATAATCAATTTTGAGATATATTGATTTGAGTGGGAGCGCACTGTGAATTAACATGTTTAATTCTCAGTGCAATTAATTATGAACACTGTCTAAGTGTTTCTTGCAAAATAGTTGTAGAATAATGGCTCGTGTTTCCACCTTCCGTGTTAAAATTGAATACTTGTTAAATATCTGGTTAAAACTTTACGATTGGTAAGGTAATGTGAGGATTGTCCTCAAAAGTGCCGAGAAGGACTTTATCATGTCGCATGCTTTTCGTATCCTCCCGCTAATGCTATGGATCATTTGACTCTCGTCCTTCGATCCAAAAGCTAGAATTCTGTTACGGTCAAGTGGAACCTGTTTGCTTCCATGAAACCCAAACTTCGAAAGTTGGGATAGTTATATGATATTCATGGAATAAAAGATTATTTTCAGATACAAACAAAGCAATGTTTGTTGCAAGTATTAGTAAAAGTGTTTACTATGCATTTGACTGTTGGGAAAGGGATCCAGAAGAATGCTTGTCATATAATGAAAGGTGAATAAATCAACAACTTAAAGAGAAAGGAAGTGTCCAAAGGGTGTTAGTATGACTTACACGCCTAGGAAGTCCAGGGCTAATGCCACTCTTAAGTTGGGTGCTTCTTTTGCGAGTAGGAGAAATACTAAAAGTTAAACTATTAGAAGTATAAAGGCGGAAAGAAAGATGACTGGAATATCCAGCTCATGTATGAATGTCATACAAGTTTTTGATGTATAGTAGGCTGGTCAAATATATAGTTCTTGGGAATTATGGTTAAGCATGTTAATCACTAATTCTTGGGTATTGCGAGTTAATCACAAAGATGCCCGCCCGATTGCATTCTGTTGCGAATCAATGTAAGAGCTACTATGGCCAAAAAAGACTAGCCAGGAATGAGGTTTTAATACGTGTTGGGAACATAGGAAAATTTACTATACCTTCCATCGGTATATTACCTATGTATTTTCTTTCATAATTCATTTTAGAATTTCTTATGCTCTAGCCCTTTGCACAAGGTATCTTGCAAGAAGGTTGTTCATAAGAGAACTTTTGATGTTCAGTATTATGAATAAACATAAGGGCCATACTTTCATTGTGAATGAGATGTATGTTATGAATAATGATATTAATATATTACCTCTGTGTTTACTTTCATAATTCCTTTTAGAGTTTCTTACACTCTAGCGCATTGCACAATGTTTTATGCAAAACGGTTGTTCATAAAAGAACAATTGTTGTTCAGTATTATGAATAACATGAAGGGCCATGCTTCCATCCAAGATGGGATGTATGTTATGAATATTGATGGTAAAATGATACATCAATAATGCTGACGCTAAATGTCGCAAGACTATGAGAATACCACACATGTGTGGCACTGCATTTGGTCACAAAGGAGAAACCCGCATGGAAAAATTCCATTATGATGGATTTTGAAGTCGTTTTATTTCGAATCATCTGACACTTGCAACTTTCCTCAAAAAAAGTGAAGTGACCGAAATACCGTTCATAGGCCATAAGGAACGAGCAACAAACTTATTGGTGATCATACATTTTGATGTGTGTAGTTCAATAAATGTTGTTGAAAGTGGTGGATTTATTTATCTTCAGAAATGACTCAAGTAGATATATGGATATTTACTTGATGAGACGTAAGTCTGGATCTTTTGAAATCATTCGAAAGGTTTTCAAAAATGAAGTAGAATTTATTGTAACAAGAAAATTATATTTCTGCAATTTGATTGCACGAAGGAATATTAGAGTTACATGTTTAGCGAATGTCTGATGAGTTGTTAAAGGGGTTTCATAACTTGCACCTCCCGGAACACCAGTGCAAGTGGACAGCCCGTGGAGATATAATCTAACCATTTATGACATGGTAAGGTCAAAGATGACATAAATAAATTTTCCATGATCCCTTTTTAAAGTGATGCTTTAGAGACTGCGGCTTTTGCACTGAAAAGAGCTACATCGGGTCTGTTGAAATGAAGGCATGGTATGGTACGCCCAACCATGTTATATCTTTTCTTAACATTTGGAATATGGGGCTTGTGTAAAAGGTTACAAACCTATTCCAAATCAGACAAGTGCTACTTTGTAGGTTATACCAAAATGTTGGGTATTCCTCCCTCACTATACCGAGGCAAACAGTTTTGCCGCGAAACGGTGTGCTTTTAAAGAGAATGGTTCTTTCAAAAAGGTGAGTGGGAGAATAGTGCAACTCGACGAGATAAACAGTAACTTTGTCATCAGATCAAAGGAAAGATACCTTGGAAGTAATTCCAGAGTTTCCTACTGTGACTGATATGGAAGTCTCTACAATAAAATGTATGAACTTCGGTCGAACTTGCAGCTGAACCACGTAGGCAAGGCTCGTGCAAACCTCTCAGATACGCAAACGAGATATTGTTGTTAGACAACATTATACCTACGATACACAAGGAAGAGTTGATGGGCCCTAACTCCGGAATTGGCTAAATGCCAATAAAACCCGAGTTAGTTTCCATATAAGTGATTCAAGATTAAAACATTGATACACCTTTCGGAAGACTTAGAGTCTAACGAATATTTATGGAACTTAAAACTGATATGGATAAAAATGTTTTATCCATAAAGCTCGACTTGTTGAAATAACAAGTTCAAGAGTTGACTACGATGAGGTTGTTTTCATCGTAGCGATGCTTAAAGTCAGTTCGGGTTGAACTAGCAATTAATACATATTTGAATCATGAGATATGAAACATGGATGACAATAGGATTTCCATCTGATGGAAATGAAACCAAGGACTTGCATGTGTTACAGTCCAAGGCATTTTGTCTATCCAGAGGATGCTAGTAAGGGTGCAAACTTCAGAGTTCCAGTGATGGACAGAAGAGAGCAAAATGGAGTTGGAATCTTCGTGCTTTGATGAAATGGTCAAAGGGGTTTGACTTCATCAATGGGTAACGAAGATGCTTGTAATTCAAGAAAGTAAGTGGGAGCGTAATAATATTTCTAAAAACCTTGTGTGCTTGACACATTATTAATTGGAAATAAATTTCTTGACACGAATTAGGACTTCATTTGAAAATAATTTTTTGATTAAGTGCTTAGGCTAAATAGCCTCAATACTAGGCATAATGATCTATGGAGATAGATTTACCTAATAGGGCTAAGCAATGAATACATATTGACAAGGTGCTAAAACCTTTTCGCATTTAAAACCGCCAAGGAGTGATTCTTGCCGGAGTCACATGGAAGAGTTTTTTGCAAGACTCGCTGTCCCAAAACACTGATGAGAAAAATACATGATGTAGATTCCACACACTTTTGTGTTTGGATTAATCATGTATTCCATGGTATGTAAAACAACCAGATATGTTCGATACTCCCAAGGTGTTGCGAGTATGGATACTAAAGTGTTCAAAGTACTGATCGTGGGACAACAGTGAAAGATGTCATTGAGTACTAGAGTAAATACTGATGATATGTTTTCTCGCAAACGGAGATCATGAAGAGTTCGTTGTAAAATGTTACATCGATACAATCTTCATCTTTTCTCCATGCGATTTTCGATTTAAGTTAAGGGTTTTGTGTAATACACAATATGGTGGCACGGTAGTTGGAAATTGTTCCCAACAGGATACTGTGGCGAATTCTATAACAAATGATCAAGTATGTTGATGCTTTAGAAGCGACAAACAAGATGTTGAATCATATAGTTCATTCATAATCTTAGTATGGTTCCAAGATGGCTTTTGTCAATGGGACACTACTGCAGGTAGTCTCTCCATAACTCAGTCTGAGGAATCCAGGTTCAACCTATGATTCACATACATAAAAGCCAAGTCCACACAAAATATGAATATTGTGAAAGCGTGAAAACGTGAGGATATGCAAAGATACACACGGAGCTGAAGTCGTCAGATCCGTTGGACATCAGGCTATACCACAAGCGAAGCATTTTCTACACCAGTATGCCATAGGTGTAAAGTGCATTAACATTGATTAGATATTGACTCTAGTGCAAGTGGGAGTCTGTAGGAGATATGCCCTAGAGGCAATAATGAATGTTATTGATTATCTCCCTGTTCAGAATTAGGTTTATGTTCCATGCTATAACTGCTATGGTTCTCGAGTCTGCAAATATAACGAGGCTCGGAGGAAGACTCATATGCATGTGTGGAATAATAAACGATAAAGTGTATTCCTAGTCTGGCCTCTAAGACTAACTCAAGTGTTGCATGATGGTTCTGTTTTCCTGATCATGGGCATGTCTATGCCAGCAACTTTGAGGGCACAATGTTAGAGGAATATTTGTGTTGAATCGACCCAAATTGATGTTATGCTATGAGACACATTCGTCACAAGTTAATGCTAAATAACAAATGAAGTTTATGTTTGCATAATTCCTTAGACCATGAGAGTATCGAGTTTCTTCATGCTTGCTTCATGAACTTTGGGGTTTGTTAAACGTCATCCGTAAATGGGTGGCTATTACGGCGGCTTACGGGTTCATGGAAAGGTATGTTAAGTAACTTGATAGCTCAAGATTGGGATTTGCTCCTCCGTCGATGGAGAGATATCTCTGGGCCCTCTCGGTGTTACGGTATCCATCATCGTCTGGCCAGACAAACGGTGATTTGATCACGGGGATGTTGGAACAAGGAACGAGAAAGGAGAACAATACCGGTAATGAGGTAAATGGCATAGTGGACAAGGAATTGATCCACAGGGATGCCAACATGGCTCACCTCTAGTATTCGTAACATATCGCGAAGCAACAGGAATAACACACGCCAACTGGAGATTCACTCGAATATTCATTCGTGTGGGTATAGGGGTTAATATGGGTGTCCACGGCTCTGATGTTGATCATTGATCAAAAAGAGTTCCGGTCATGTCTATACTTCACCGAACCTATAGGGTCACACGCTTAGGGAGTCTGAGAGAAAATCACCGAAAAAGTTTTGGACGAAACGGAAAAGTTTCGATGAGAGAGGTCACTGGATGAGTTCCGGTGAAACTGAAAAGTTGTTTCAGAGGATACCATAAAGTCAAATTGGTCTCGGCACATGCCTGATAATTCTTGGAGGGTGTCAAAATCATTCTGGAAACTTCGGGGAATTTTCCGGGATGAAAACCGGAAATGTTCCAGAGCTGCCGAAAACGCGTCAGATGCTTTTCGCAGATGAAAATCGCTAAACTGGAATTGTTCCAGAATGCGTTGAAAATTATTATGAAGGGTACTGGAAATGTTCTAAGCCCACATAAATATTTTCAGTTCGAACGGACGCTTAAAAATGTCGTCATGAATAGTGAAAGTGCTTTTTGGGATATTTTATGGAAAGCCACCTTTTGGGGCTTTACTCAAAAGATCTAGGGATGACATGGATAGATTGGGAGGCCCTCATGGGGGCCCCCCAAGGGGTGTGGCCGGCCACACTTGGGGCTCCACCTTGGAGGCCCTCTTGTTCCTTGGTTTCACTCTTATGCTCTTGAGGAAGGACTTCATTCATGTGCATTTTGGGTTTTTGTGTTAAACTACCCCACCCCTTGGGATTTCCTATAAATAGAGGTGGAGGGGCAGCCCTCCACACTCACTCTTTCTCACATACATGCCATTGCAATGATCTGGCTTCTTTCTCCCTCCCCGCGAAATAGTTTCGTAGAGCCGAAAGGCTGTCTGGTTTCTGGCAAGAACTAGTTATGGACGGCGAAGCCCTGCCGGATAGATGACATCGTATGTGTGCAACTCTGTAGAGAGGTCGTAGTTTTGATCATAGTGCCCGAGGGGCTGTTCGGGAGTGCCTCCCAAAGGGTTGTCCAAGTGACGGTCCGAGTTCTGTGAATCCTCCCGAAGGGCTGTTCGAGTGACCGTTCGAGTTTTGAGGGTCCTCCCGAAGGGCTGTCCGCGACGCCGTCCGATGGACTGTCCGACCGCCTCCCGGAGGGCTGTCCGTGGGGAGGATGAGGGTATACATCCTCGCGGTTGGGAGGTTGTAGATCCTAGCTGCGGGGATCTGCACCGTCGTTCGTCATCGACTCTACTTCCAGTACGCTACGAGTCGGTAACGAAAATATCAAACCTTTTATGCAGTCTCCATAGTGGTCCTGGGCTGGAGCGTAGGTCGGAAATTTTTTGTTTTCTGTTGCGTTCCCTTACAGTGCTGCCGAGAGGGGTGAGGCACACGTCAGGGGACGTGGTGTTGTGGGTTGGAGCGGCGTCATGGGAATCGCGAGTGGCAGTGGATGAGACGTGATGGTCGCCGTAGTTGAACTTCCATGGACAAGCTGTCATGTCTACGGACACATGCATTGCATACCGATCACTGGAAGGATTAGTAGAGAAAGCTAGGCAGATAAATAGTTCCTTATAGTCAAGAGGACCCACGCTACTACTTGTTCCAAAGACATGCACACCATCGAAATAGTCCATCTATATCAATATACATAGAGTGGGAATATATTTTTACAAGAGAGGAAATAGTTCATCCATCCATAATGCCCTGGTGCTGGTGCAGCATCTTCTTCTTCTTCTTCTTCTTCTTCTTCTTCTTCTTCTCATTTTCTGTGGGAGACGGCTTCGCAACAAGCTCTATGGACCTTGCAGCTATCTCGAAACTCACACGGGCATCGAGGGCAGCATATTTTATCTACTCGTACGTCAAGGGATAATTCTCCCATCCAGACGACCTTAATGCCAGCGTCTCGTCACCCTTCTGAAGATTTGTTCCTAGCACAAAATTTGCTACGTCGAATAGGGATGGTGTCGGTTTATCAGAATCTTCAACATGAATTTTTACTTTGGTTTGTAGGTCAGCGAGGCTTTTCAAATCAAGGTTGTAGGGCTCCAACTTCTGTTTTTCCGTTGCGATGGCTGCCCCACAGAAGTATATGTCCTCCCGAGACAAGAAATCATGATGCTCACCTGTAATGGAGGGCGCGTGTATGATGTGGTACACCAAAACATCATCTTTGAGGCACAGCTGAAGGACGGTGGCGCGTTGGATCTTCCCAGTGGCACGCTCCGTGTACTCTGCGTTGAGACCGATGGCAATCATCTCCACCTTTTGGAGGGAGTTGGATACATTGTTGATCCACTTCAAAATAACCCTTGGGTGGTTGATGACTGTGGCAACTATGCTCAACGAGACTTCGACGAGGACATGTTGGACGCTAAAAACATGCATCTCGATCTCTTTGGCCATTTGGAATCGCTGGACCGGAGGGCTATGGTTTGGAGAATTAGGATTAGATGGCTAGTCTTACTGAAGAAGATGATTATTTATAGGGGCTTCAGAATTACTCCAGGAGGATGTGAAGAGGTTAAAACAATATGAGTGCAGTGTGGTTTGGATGCAAATGAAGATCAATGAGTAGTGAAGAAGCTGAGGAAAATCGGTTCCCGATGGAGATGTAAATGGTAGAAGTGGCCTGCGGGCAGTTGATTAGATGGCTAAGTAGACTAAATGAAAGGGCTATGTGGGTAGGCTGAGGAGTGGGGCATGTCCCTGTATGTGCCCGTCCTTCTAGCGCTACATCTTCCACTGGCTAGTTGAGGTCACTCTTTCGAATCACCGTGGCGAGACATTTTATGATTCCTTTTTATTTCTGCACCCCTCCTGATAGGTGGGACCTATGCAAACAAGAATTTGGTTCTACTCGCAATATGGATGATACCTGGAGGATGAAGTGAACCCAGAGGCATGCTAGCACGGGATTACTACTTATGTTCCTACTACTCCTACTACTAGTAGTAGTACAACTGTGGTAGACTTGATGGTCAAAATACTATTATTCATCCGGTCCTCATAGTGAAGTGACAAGACCCTGCGCCCGAGGTGACACCAGTCCAGGCGGCATGTCCGGGTTACCAAAGTCAGCCTCACCTTGTGCACTGTGCAGTCACTGTCACCGCCGCTGTATAGCATGCCTCACCTCGTCTCCCTCTCCCCTAGCACCACTCCATCTTCATCTCCATCTCGCTAGAGATCCTGAGGTCACTCTTCATTATCTCACTGTGCCCCCGCATACCCTCGCCTCGCTCGCATCCCCCAGTACCATTATTCCCATGCTAGCCACTCCAGCACCGACATCCTTCTCCCCCGTAAATCAAGCCCCCCAAAACCCCGCCTTCCAAACTCCACCATGGCCGAACGCGAACCAGGCAGGATCCATATGAACCGCGATTGGAGCAATCTACCTAGTGACATCCTCGACCTCTGTTGTTCGTGTATGGATATGTTGAGCGCCATGCGGCTGGTTGCATGCTCGAGGGGCATGCACATGGCCATCATCGAAGCGGGGCCAAAGCTTTTCATGACACCCTGCTTGCTGCTATCTAGTCTTGCGAGATTGGCTCACCATGATACAGAGGCGTACGTGAAGCCCCTCGACTTCAATCCGATCTCCATTAGCCGAAACTTCTTTGCAGGTATGTAGTGGGTCGCCGTACATCATTTCCCTCGACTTCGATCCGATCACCATCGCCCGAAACTTCTTGGCAGGTATGTAGTGGGTCCGCATGAACTCCCACTGCATGGCTGCCATCAGAGAAGATGGTAATAAGTTGGTGCTCGTGAACTTCCAGACCTCCCATGAGATTATCCTTCCTCCTTTGGACTATATAGAGTTCTACCATCGCAGTCCTATTCATCTAGATTACCATGTCAGTTGGACGGACCTTGTTTTGCAGAAGATTGTAATCTGCCAAGTGCCCACATGACTTGCGAATTACGTAGACTTCAAGCTAATTGCCTTGTTCGACCGCGGACTCGCCTATCTTTTCGCCGGTGCCTTCTTTTGCTGGAGACAACTCAGCTCGCAGTGGATCATCGTCAAAGCTGATACACACTTTTGTGATGCTATTGAACACAATGGCATCGTCTACGCGATCAACAAAGGAAATGGGACAACGTATTGCTGGGACGGCGTGTGTAAGTTGTTTCCGTCTCATGTTAATGATGACGCCATGACATTGTTTGAACTTTTTGTGATGATTGGCATATCCCTGTTTGAGAAGAATTTGAGTAGAACTATGACAATGTATTAGAGACGCCGTAAATCTCCTATATTTGGAATGAGTTAATTCATGCGATTGTGATCATGTCATTACAGCCAATTTGTACCCCTGAATAATCAAATGGTTAGGAATGTATGTATATTCTCCTTATTTTATAGTAATCTATATACTACTACTAAATATGAGTGTGTATCAAAGGCCATGTTAGTTTCCTCATTTTCATGATGTAGAAACATGCACCACACTGTTGGTTTCATCTAACCATACATTAGGGAAGTAAATGTGCATATGGAGAACTCTATATTTGGAAGTAGTGAAATCCTGTCATGCTTACCATGTGTACATACCTATATTCGTCCTTCAGCAATCAATGGCTAGAATAATATCCTCACAAAAAATTTGCCCACGGAACACGAGTATATAACAATGCATGGTCTGTTAGTTACCTTGAAGAATTTGTTTGTGAGGACAGAACATGATTCCATAACGGCATGACATGGTAGTTTCCTGTGAAGAATCGATTGCGAGATAATGTGAGTATAACCATGCATGGCACTTCTATATTTTCGAACCCAGTATACATTTCCCTGTATTTTCCTCCAGTTCCAACAGGAACATATCAATGCTGTTTCTTGCATTATCCTACTCGTACTCTGAACAATGATGATCTTACATTAACAATGCCTGTCCTTTTTGATATGATGCAGTGTCCCTATAGTTACTGCCCTTTGTAATCACACCACCTTTGCCAAAAACAGGGAAGCAGAACTGGTTCCTCGCTCGATCAAACGACGGCAAAAGACTGATGATCATTCAGACACATGAGCCGGAAAAGTTATATTGTAAAACCCCCACTGTATACAAGCACCATGAAATACGTGAGTATCTGGACAATGGCTGTTACGTCTATCAGCAGGATACCGGCTTGTTGGGACCTTCAGGATTTTTTAGTTGGAGGCGGGTAAACAGCCTTGGTTCACACTCTCTGTTTCTCGGACTCAATTATCCGATTAACAAGGAGATCACCGTTGGCAAGGACCTTGATGGCAGAGAGGCTCTGTTTGCTATGGAAAACTGTGTCTACACGGCGAGCCCTAGGAGTTCGGGAGCAAACTCCCCTGATTGTCAACGATGCAGCCTGCAGCCAAAAGAAGGTGAGAATGACAAAGGCATCCGGATTAACTTTGATCCTTGGATGTCTCAATTACGACAGGCAGTGATGTGGTTCAAGCCTTCAGATTGATAGGTAATTGGGTTGTTGCGTCGAAAGGGTGGAGTACTGGTGTCTCTGGATCATTGGTCGCTGAAGCGGGGCTGCAAATTATGATGGTGTTGGATCATCTCTTCGAATGAGTTTGTTGTCGTTGCTGCTTGTTCTCGATGGGTAGTTCTTTCTTTTGTTATGCATATTTCTTGTCATTTAGTCATCCTCGTCTATGTCACTCTTACTATGTAATAGTTGGCTCTGTTTAGAATGCCATTCTCGTCTGGATCACGAGAGTCTGAGTGTTGCAGATGGGTGCATTTTGGTGGTGTAGCAAGACTTCTTATGAACTATCATGTCTTGTTGTTTATGTCAGTAGTAGTTACTAGTCAGTGTTTGAATGTTGTATATATCGTTGTTTCGAACTGTTTATTGTCTCGAACTACTGGTGGGCTAAATGAGGGCATCACCATTCTCAAGTGTTCAGAGTGTATCTCCTTTTTTCAAGTTATATAATTTGAGCTCAGTGTCTTTTCGATGATGTACACTTGTGTGTGCCAGTGAGGTGTCGTTGGATATGGGCCGAGTAGTAACGCAATGCCAAACAGGTCAATTATGACTCCCAGGCCGGGCTCTCAAAAGATCCTCAAAAAAGGCCGGGTTCTCCAAAAAAGAATGGATAAGGACTCTTAGGCCGACATGTGGGTGCCACCAGTGTTTTCGTGCGCTTGCGCGCAGAGAGCATATTGGCGCGTGTTCGAAATTCATGCTTCCCTTTCATCCCCAATCTCCCGCCCCTCCCTCCACCTCTGGAATCTCGATTACTATTCCAGTTCCCCCAAATCCCCCTCCTGTACTCCCTATACTCAAGCTCACTATCATGTCGCCGGTCATCGCGAATCTCCGAGCCAGACATCCTGAGGTCCGTCCTGCCTTCGGTCGCTGCGTGCTGTCGCTCAACAGTGGCATGGCGGCGCTTGACGACCAGTTTTTCGGCAAATTGCTGATGGTAACCATCAACGGTGATCGACCTCACGTCTCGTCGGACGACCTTGTCAAAGCTCTTGGCATTGCGCACGGCATCCAAATAAGTGACTTGCTCATCGAAGTCTGTCTGCCACCGGCTGATTTCTTCGTCAGGTTCCGGACAACTTTCGACTGCAGTCGTGTGTTCGAATCTTCCCGGTGTTTGTTCAACAATGGCGCGCTGGTGAGTTTGATCGGTGGCACCCAAGATGGGGCTCGTTGCCCTCTGAGCTTGAGTTTTTAACAAAGCTTACCTTCCACGGCATGCCTCGACGTGCTTGGAACAGCGAGTCGATGAATGAGCTTATCAACGACCTTGGAGGTGAGCTCGTAAGTATGTTTGTTCCTCTAGACAGCTGGGCTCTGACGGTTATGGCATGGATGAAGAATCTGTCCACCATACCGAAGGTGATTGGTGTTGAGATACCGGTGCAGGAACCGGGGTTGTACTATTCGTCGCCACTAAGGCCGCCGCAGACCACATTAGGGATGTACCTATATCGAGTGTTCGTGCATGTAGAAGAAGTGGTCAATCCATCAATCGAAGTCCTGCCGCTGCCGCTAGTGCCAGGGTCCGTCGACGACGTCCATTACAGGAGTCAACGCCAGACTTTCTCCGTGTTGCTCGGAACTATGGATGGCACAGGGCCTTCTCCATCACGCGGCGGAAGCCATTGCTTCTTTGGGAGAAGAGGCAGGGCTGGCTGCCTGGATGTGCTCTAATTTGAGGTAAGAACTGAATCTTGTCAGATACTAGTTAAATCCGAGCTATGGGTGTGAAGCACTGATGTGCCAGTACGTTTGATTGTGACGTGTTCTAATTTTGTACCTGAACTTTTTTTAGATAGGGCTGTACGTCAACTTAATGTGCTAGCAGAACTTATTGTGTTATCTGTCTGTTTTCTTTGCACATCGTTCATGATATTTCCCTGTCATTGATAAAGACGGTGAACCATTATGTATGAGTTCGTTGGTTTCAACATAGCCCTACCCGTAGCGATCCACTGCTTCCATCCTGATTGTGCCGCCTGCGTGAAATTTTTGTATGCAAGTTCAGTGTGCTATGATGTTCTATATGATTGTGTCAACTATATAAGTTTTTACTAAGCATCAGCAATGCATATGGCTGAAAGATGTATTTACGAGCATTGACCGATGGGTCTCTCTCTCTCTCTCTCACACACACAGACACACAAAGACACACACGCACACACGCACAAGTGGGACCCGTTGAAATAATTCTTTGCTCGTGACGGCTTTTATTTAGGTTCCACTGTAATCTAACTTTTTTCTTATGTTATTAATTGAGCTCAGTGACTTCAAAAAGTTGTATAGAAGCCTTGTTTCGGCGTTTCTGGCATCGCTGAATGTGGGCTGAGTAGCCATGTTAGGTTGTACTGTACTACACATGCCTTTATTTCAACATCAGCAATGCAACTCGGCCGACAGTTGTACACAATATCCGGGTCAACTTGTTATTCTTCGCCCCGCTGGGCTGTAAAGTTTGCTAGGAAAGTTGTATTAGGCTTAATAAGAAAATTGACTTTAAGAAATAATAAATGGGATGTAATTATAATAACTGGGCAGTAGTTATAAAAAATGCACCAAACACGTAATTAGTTTAAAAAATATATTATTTTCAGAATTTGAAAATTTTAATTTCATTACTTATTGCGCGCGCGATATTTCGTTGGATTTTAACGTAATACAACTTTATTTTGAAATTATATTTAATCTGACTAGAAATTTTGGACAAAAATATTTCGGATCCCATAAAAATGTGGGATTTTTTTAAATCTGTTTTGAGCGGTTGGTTGAATTTTTTTTGAGGGGAGGTTGGTTGAAATTATTAATCGTTGTCCTAGCTAGAAAATGGGCTGTACTTTTAACAAACTGTAAATGGGTTGTAGTAAATTTCATTAGAATTAAAAAATGGGATGTAGATTCTTACAAATCGCAAATGGACTATATGTTCTTTGCCACACACTTGTGGGCCGTCTAAGTTGACGCGTCCCCTAAAAAAAACTAAGTTGACGCATATGCAAGGCTTTGTCAACAACAAACGGTTCTGGCAGCTGTGGCCGTTGGATGCCCATCCAACGAATGTTGTGCTTCTTCTTCAATCTCGGATATTTTTGCTTCAGCCGCCCAAAAAATGATTCCTCCCCATAACATCCAGGGTGGACCGTTTTGAAGGCTGACCTGTGGGCCTACTAAGTTGACACGTACCAAGGGCTTTGTCAACTTAGTCAATATAAACAATTCTGGCTGCAGTGACCATACGATGTCCATCCAACGGCCGTAGTGCTTCTTCAACCTCTGGTCTTCTTGCTCCAACCACCCAAAGCAGCGCTGGTCGTGCCGCGTGCTCCTGCCTCCCGTGGCCGGCTGTGATGCCGCGGAGGCCTCACCGCCCCATACTACTCCCACCGCTGGCCAGGCCATCCCTCTACTCACCCACAACCCGTGTTATTCCACGGCAACGGCAGCCTCACACCGCAGCCGAACCAGTGAACCCTTGTACTCCTCTCCGCGCGGGCTTCCACTACCGCGTCTTCCCCGGCTCCGCGTCGTCTCCTTCCTAGGCATCGTCGTCGTCCACCGCCCTGGTGCTCTCGACGCGGCGTGGTCAACGTGGTCAAGGAATGGCTTCCATCGGACATGGACTGTACGTGGAGAGGCTGACAGCTGGGTCCACGACGGCAGCAAGGAAGTGCCTCCTTATTACGCAAAAAATAATGATTCCTCCAGCTGACAGCAGGGACCCACCGGACGGGCCAACGCATTTCATGAAAAACCGTCCCCCTGACTTCTGGGACCCAGCGAACGGGCCATCGTATTGCGCGAAAAAATGTCCCCCCTGCTATCAGCTTGGACCCACTGGAAGTGCCTCCTTATTACGCACAAAAAAATGAATACTCCCCCTATTGATTGGGACCCACCTTGGTGGGAGGCTGACTTGTGGGCCTACTAAGTTAACGGGGACGGAGTGCTTAGTCAACTTAGTCAATATAAACGATTCTAGCTACAGTGACCGTACGATGTCCATCCAACGGCCGTAGTGCTTCTTCAACCTCTGGTCTTCATGCTCCAGCCGCCCAAAGCAGCGCCGGTCGTGCCGCATGCTCCTGCCTCCCGTGGCCGGCTGTGATGCCGCGGAAGCCTCACCGCCCCCTACTACTCCCACCGCTGGCCAGGCCATCGCTCTACTCACCCACACCCCATGTTATTCTGCGGTGACGGCAGCCTCACACTGTAGCGAACCAGTGAACCCTCGTACTGCTCTATGCGTGGGCATCCACTGCCGCGTCTTCGTCGACTTCGCGATGTCCCCTTCCTAGGCCTTGCCATCGTCCACCGCCCTGGTGCTCTCGGCGCGGCGTGGTCAACATGGTCAAGGAACGGCTTCCATCGGACGTGGACTGTACGTGGAGAGGATGACAGCTGGGTCCATGACGGCAACATGGAAGTGCCTCCTTATTACGCGGAAAATAATTATTCCTCCACCTGACAGGAAGGACCCACCGGACGGGCCACTGTATTTCGCGAAAAAACGTTTCCCCCCTGACTGCTGGGACCCAGTGGACGGGCCACCGTATTGCGCGAAAAAAATGTCCCCCCTGCTGTCAGCTCGGACCCATCGGAAGCGCCTCCTTATTATGCACACAAAAATGAATACAACGCCTGCTGGTTGGGACCCACCATGGTGGGAGGCTGACTTGTGGGCCTACTAAGTTGACGGGGATGGAGTGTTTTGTCAACTTAGTCAATATGAACGATTCTAGCTCCAGTGACCGTACGATGTCCATCCAACGGCCGTAGTGCTTCTTCAACCTCTAGTGTTCTTGCTCCAACCGCCCAAAGAAGCGTCGGTCGTGCCGCATGCTCCTGCCTCCCATGGCCGGCCGCGCTGCCGCGGAGGCCTCACCGCCCCCTACTATTCCGACTGCTGGCCAGGCCATCCCTCTACTCACCCACACCCCCTGTTATTCTGCAGCGACGGCAACCTCACACCGCAGCGAACCAGTGAACCCTCGTACTTCTCTATGCGTGGGCATCCACTGCCGCATCTTCCCCGGCTCCGCGTCATCCCCTTCCTAGGCCTCGCCGTCGTCCACCGCCCTGCTGCTCTTAGCGCGGCGTGGTCAACATGGTCAAGGAACGGCTTCCATCGGACGTGGACTGTACGTGGAGAGGCTGATAGCTAGGTCCACGACGGCAGCATGGAAGTGCCTCCTTATTACGCGGAAAATAATTATTCCTCCACCTGACAGCAGGGACCCATCGGACGGGCCACCGTATTTCATGAAAA